>OZ018326.1:154452350-154911553 GCA_963969495.1 Ceratothoa steindachneri
CGCAAGGGTTTGGTTTTCTTTTGGCTAAGACTTCGGCTGCTTTCCAACGACTTCTCCCAGAAACGGAAACTGTCAGAGTATCCAGATGAATTTTATCATGTTTCGGTTCATAAAAACGATAAAGTCAAAAACAACTTATAACAATAATTAGTTCTCTATTTTTTGGAAAACGGTTATTCAATGCTAACAGTTATCTAATCAACTATGTGAAAACTTCCATTCCTAACCAATCTTTAGGATCATCACACCTAATATACTCCTGTAGCTTACCTACCATACTAATTCTTCTTGCAGTTTTGGTCTTTGTGAAGGCTGTTTTCACCATAAAAAATCACTTCTTTTATCATGTTTCAAAAATTGTATTTGCTGTATATGGTTAAATTCAGATTGGTAACAAACAATAAATTTTGACTTACCAGAGAAGCTTAATATGCCAGATGTTAAGTTTTGATATATAATTATGCAGATGAGTCAATTAGCATGTACAGTCAGTTAATGTCAAGGGAAAAAGGGGGGTTTGGGGTTTGTCAACGTCAACTACCTACCTACTAGCTACACCTGCTGCTTACTTCGAAACTTGACCTTTTCATTCCTCCGATTGTCACAACTGGTAGTCTATGTATAGTACGCTCACTATAGCCTATACCTACCTAACAGCAGACCAATTACCCTAACTAACACTAAGAACTTGATCTATATTAACAGTTGCAGTAGGCAGTCATCACGCCAAAACAAAAATAGGCTCTTTTTTTCCCGCCCAAAACACCCACACCCAAAACAACAGTGTTACCACATCACCGATGCATTCATTCTCTTTCTTAGACTACACGCCCCCATGATCTCAAGATGATAACCTTCCAACTACCTACTCACCTATATACACATTCATCCATCGTAATCTAATGCATCCAAACTCGTCTCCCTCTAGATAGTAATCTCCCATCCAGTGGGGTTGTTTCCTCTGCCTCACGGGGTGACCCTCTACTCCCTCCATCACAGGCACCCCTGCACCCTCACCAGGCGGCACGACCAGTGATTCTTCTACATCACCCCCAGATTGTGGCGCCTGAACTACATTATATTTTTCTACCAGTGGCTGCTCTTCGTGGCGTTCTTCAATGACTTCCACCACTCTGCAAATGTCCAACAAGTGGCGCGGCATTCCGTCAATCTCCACATTATTGGCAGACATGACGCCTGTCACAGTGCCCCTTTTCCATGGTGTAGTGCACTTTGCATTTGGAGGCTTCACCCCAGACCTGATCACTAACCTGTATCGAATACTGTTCATTCATTCCTTGCCCTGGTGGGGTGTTGCAAATGGGTACCTCCATCTGTAGGTACATATGTATCGCTGAAGTATGGTTTGCCTCGTCCTGCCCTGATCGAGGGGCCATATTGTACCAAAACACTGCTTCAATTGGTGTTATGTTACCTCGCTCAGCAATGGCTTTGACAGTGCGATGGTTTCTCTCTAAATCCCATTCCCAGAAGGCCTATATGCTGCCCTGAAATACCGCCTTATTTTCCATCGATCGAGACACTGTTTTAGTCCTTCTGACCTGAATACTGTACTATTATCCATCAACACCTCTTCAACAGGCCCTCACTCATAAAACACTTCAGTAAGGATCCTTAACTACCTCTTCCACCATCTCGGCTTTTAGTTTCCGCTATAGTGCAAACCTCCCAGGCCCACAATCCACCATAGTTAGATACAAACCCTGGCGATAATGTGTCACATTTATGGCTAATCGCGTCCAGTTCGAGCCAACATGGATAGACTCCCAGCTCATGACGTGCGGGAGCTGGGTCAATGGACTGACACCGAGTGCATCGCTGGACCACCGCTTTGATTTCTTCGCGTGTCACCTCAGGATAGACTTTCTTTGCATAACTGCACACTGCGGGCTCATCTCTGACCTCGCCACTTCTATTGGTCAGCCATGCCTTGCTTATTCGAATCAAACAGTCAGCCTTATTCTTGTTTGTAGGTACAAAGGTGATAGTCAATAATACCCAAAATTCGTCAATCAACTCACTTAGGATACGCCGGCATGTGATTAGAACGAGTTGAAGCTGCGTTAATTTCAACTCCTACCACATGTTATTTTAAAACCACGATGCTCACACGTGCATCTTCGCCTTGAAGCTTGGGCGCCTTATCGCAGCCACCTGAGTCAATGTTTAAACAAGGAGGTTATCGTCCCCCCATTCGCCCCCATACGCCGACCTCGCCAGATTGAGTTAGGCTTATGGGCAGATAAGGCATTGTTCTCCGGCCCGGCTGTGCATTTCCTCGAAGCTCCCACTCTATTGTCCCCCCACGCCAAGGAGATGTCCTGGCTATTTATATGGAAACTTTACCACTAAGATCAGATTGGAGATCCAGATTTTCGTCGCGAAACATCACCACGACCCTCTCTCCCTTTGTGCGCCAAGGGACCTCGACCTCGAGATTCACCATCACTTGTCCAGAAGGAGGACAATATCCCTTGAGTGCCAAAGTTCGAGCCTTTGCGACGCCGAGTCCAAAAGGCTTTCCCCTTGTTGTTCAGAGGAGAACAGCATTAGAACAGCCATTGTTCGCTCGAGTCCCGTTGACAAGAAACGGTTTTCACCCTTCCCCCTTGTTGTTCAGAGGAGAACAGCACTAGAACAGCCATTGTTCTTTTGAGGCCTTCGCCAAGAAACGGTTCTCACCCTTCCCCCTTGTTGTTCAGAGGAGAAGAGCATTAGAACAACCATTGTTCTTCGAGCCCCGTTGAAAAGAAACGGTTCTCACCCTTCCCCCTTGTTGTTCAGAGGAGAACAACATTAGAACAGCCATTGTTCTTGAGCCCGTAGACAAGAGACGGTTCTCACCCCCCCTTTGTTCAAAAGAGAACAACGTAGAACAGCCATTGTTCTTCAAGCCGTTCGTCGAGAAACGGTTCTCCTTCCCAAGACGCCACGTCAGGATCCTTTTATCCCCCCCCCCCCTTCGGCTGGAACTCGCCAGCGGACCGAAAATCCTTCAAGCCACCTTCCACTGCACCACTAGCGTAAAGTTACGTAAGCAAAACGTCACCTTTGAGTACTTAACCCTTTTGTCAATTCTATCCTGTGCTTTAAATGGTTTATCGAACCATCCCATCTCTTTAACTCTATATTTGTTTTACCTTTTTAAATCCTTTAAATCCTCGGATTAGCCGAGCCCCCACGACCCTTTCAATTTTCTGTTTATGTCAATATTTTCCGTCTTGTGTTTGTTGATAGTTATTATTAATAAAACTCTATTTTATTAATGATAGCAATATTATTATCCTTGAGCTCAGTTCCACTTCTTAAGCATATCGAAGATACATAATATCGGCCGCCAGACATTAACGCACTCTAAAGATAATTAAGGAAGTTTCCTTAACGAATAGTGATATATATGGTATCGTCGGGAGTCATTCTACGACATATATATATATATATATATATATATATATATACTATTTAAATTTGGTATCAGGTGTGTAAGGTTTAACGCTATATCTTTGCAAACACTGGTCTCAGTCGAGTAAAGCATAGTGTTATTCGTTATAATAATAGAATATAGTAGTTCCCTTTTGTTTTAACGATTGCTATCCCCTTTTTTTTTAAACTTAAGAAGCTGGAGTAGCTCAAGGAACTGTGATAATAATTTGTTGTGTTTTTTTGTGATTTTAGTCAGTGGTTATTTAGAGTAAGAAACCAAGTACGAATAGGTCAGTGCCCATATTTAGGTAGGCTAATTCTATAGAGGCATAATTCTTGTTGCAAGGAATTTTAGTTGGTTGACTAGTGCGCCCCCAAGTGCAAAGATGACTCAGTTTGAAATCTTTAAAGCGCAAGGAGAATCCTTGGGACTCTCCGGAAAAGAACTAATTGAGTACATTCAAGAGGAGCAAAGAAAAGAGGAAGAACGAGAAGAAAAAGAAAGAGAAAGAAAGGAACGGATAAGACAAGCTGAGCTTCACCATCAGATTGAATTAGCTCGGATTGAAGCAGAATTTCAAAGAAAAAAGGTAGAAAAAGAAAGGGAAAGAGTAATCCGACAAGAGGAACGAGAAAGAGAAATACAACGAGAGGAACGAGAAAGAGAAATACAACGAGAAGAACGAGAAAGAAAAATACAACGAGAAGAACGAGAAAAAGAAATCCAACGAGAAGAAAGAAGGAAGGATTCGCGCTCCTTCCCAGGAAAGCTGACAAAGTTTCCGAGCCCCGTAAAACCCCAAAACTTCTTTCCCCAAAACCAACAACGGGACTCCAAACCTCCCGTTAAGATTTCTCCTCCATCTCTCTTCCCGAAGCGACCAATAATATGCTTAGCCTGTGGTGTAGAAAACCACATGAGCTGGAACTGCCCCCAAAATTCTAGACTTAAAAGCGGACCAGCCCACCAAGTTCACCAGATTAATGCAACCCCGGCTCCCCCGGTGGTGCAGACCCAAGCAGAAACTTCTTCCCCTCCGTCAGGCCACCAGGTAAATTTTGTTTTTGATAAAAGTTCATCGGGAACTTTGAAATATGAGGAGGGCAGCGTGGACAGCTGCCGAGTATCGACTCTCGTCAGGGACACAGGATGTACGTGTTTCATCGTGTCCGACGAACTCCTCCCAGTGGCCTCTAACCACGAAAAATTTGCGGTGGTACATGACCACCTTGGGCGGGCGAACCGATTCCCCGTCGTTAGATGTTACCTGCAGTGTCAATATTATAATGGCTGGGCTGAAGTCATTGTAGCACCCATACAATTCTGTTCCGTACTTATAGGACAGAGCCCCCAAGTAAGTTTCAACCCTGTGTTTCAGGCCGCCCTTCCTCGAGGCCGAGATAAGAAAGAAGCCCTGGAGCCCGTCCCCATCAGAACCCCGATACCGTCCGATTTATCGGAAACCTTTAACCAGGACTTTAGGACGGCACAAAAGGAGTGTGAATCACTAACACCCTTAGGTGATAAGGCCCCAGACAAGGACACGGAGACTGTCCGTGGACCCCAAGAAAAAAAGAACCCCCAACCCGCCCAAGGAGATACCTTCGTAGAACTGGACGAAGCATCGGCGCTTGAAGAGGATTGCCCCGCGGAGTCCCTTAATGTAATCCAGACAGTGTGCATCCAACCTGATGCCGATTACCCTCCTCCTTCCCTACCAGGCGAGTCTTTGGAACCCTCTGACCTGGATAGTTACGCGCAGCTGACACCACGTCAGAAGAGTCAGCTACAAGAACTAATTAAACGGAGTCACCATTTACCCGCCCTATTAGCTCTTTTCGAGCGACTGCGTGAAAATGGCCTCACCATTGGCCCCAGCAAATGCCATTTTTCCCACGAAACCATCAAATATTTGGGTTTCAAAATAGGACAAAGCAAGTTAGGTCCCCATGAGAACAAGATTAAGGCAATCGCCGACATGCCCCTCCCGATTACAAAGAAGCCATTAAGATCGTTCCTAGGATCAGCTTCTCCCTATCAGCGATTTGTTCCGAATTTCGTTGCAATTTCGGCCCCCCTATGCTCCCTTCAAAAAAAGAATTTTCCCGATCGTTTACGTTGGAATGATGTAGCTGTTTCCCATTTTAATCAGCTCAAGAGTAAGTTCATTTCTGCCCCCATTTTAAAGTTGCCCAACCCAGAAAAATCCTTTGGGGTTAAGACCGACGTGAGCAACGAAGGCATTGGAGGTGTACTCCTTCAATACGTGGATGACGGAACGAGTCATCCAGTTGCATATGCTAGTCGTCAATTATTACCACGCGAAAAGAGATATGCCACTAGAGAAAAGGAAGCTCTATCAATTATCTGGGTCATAGACAAATTCAAGATGTACTTGATAGGTAAAGAATTTCAGATAGGAACCGACCACCGTCCGTTAGCCTATATTAGGAATGTGCGACACTCAAACGGCCGCATCATGCGCTGGAGTTTACTCTTGCAAGAGTATCAATTTAAAATAAATTATATCAAAGGTTCCGATAACCAGGTCGCTGACGCACTCAGTAGGAATGCGTTACCGAATAGCGTAGAATAATTGTATTCATAGGATTAGTATCTCCATGTAGGTATATACCGTCTTGTACGACTTAAATTAAGATTCTTTTGTAATATAATTAATTAATGTATATGTCTGAATTTTGTAACGCTCAATGTCTAATTTTTTGTATGTATATATATTTGTACCCATTAATTTACATATAAATTATTTTGTCCCGTATGTACTAATTTTATATCATTTCATTGTTCCATGCCCTTTTTTTTTCTTTGATTAAGTTGTATTAAAGGTTATTTTCCCCTGTAATCTAAAGATCAAAATAATCATATGTATTGAGGTAATACTAGTTAGGTGCAGGAAGGTACGGTTGGTACAAGAAAACGAGTTCCCCACAACGGAGCTCTATCGTTGTCCCTTCTCTCTTTTTTTTCGAAGTGACAACTTCCCCCGGAATGGAGGGGTATGATAGAACGAGTTGAAGCTGCGTTAATTTCAACTCTTACCACATGTTATTTAAAACCACGATGCTCACACGTGCATCTTCGCCTTGAAGCTTGGCGCCTTATCGCAGCCATCTGAGTCAATGTTTAAACAAGGAGGTTATCGTCCCCCCGTTCGCCCCCATACGCCGACCTCGCCAGATTGAGTTAGGCTTATGGGCAGATAAGGCATTGTTCTCCGGCCTGGCTGTGCATTCCCTCGAAGCTCCCACTCTATTGTCCCCCCACGCCAAGGAGATGTCCTGGCTATTTATATGGAAACTTTACCACTAAGATCAGATTGGAGATCCAGATTTTCGTCGCGAAACATCACCACGACCCTCTCTCCCTTTGTGCGCCAAGGGACCTCGACCTCGAGATTCACCATCACTTGTCCAGAAGGAGGACAATATCCCTTGAGTGCCAAAGTTCGAGCCTTTGCGACGCCGAGTCCAAAAGGCTTTCCCCTTGTTGTTCAGAGGAGAACAGCATTAGAACAGCCATTGTTCGCTCGAGTCCCGTTGACAAGAAACGGTTTTCACCCTTCCCCCTTGTTGTTCAGAGGAGAACAGCACTAGAACAGCCATTGTTCTTTTGAGGCCTTCGCCAAGAAACGGTTCTCACCCTTCCCCCTTGTTGTTCAGAGGAGAAGAGCATTAGAACAACCATTGTTCTTCGAGCCCCGTTGAAAAGAAACGGTTCTCACCCTTCCCCCTTGTTGTTCAGAGGAGAACAGCATTAGAACAGCCATTTTTCTTGAACCCGTAGACAAGAGACGGTTCTCACCCTTCCCCCTTGTTGTTCAGAGGAGAACAACATTAGAACAGCCATTGTTCTTGAGCCCGTAGACAAGAGACGGTTCTCACCCCCCCTTTGTTCAAAAGAGAACAACGTAGAACAGCCATTGTTCTTCAAGCCGTTCGTCGAGAAACGGTTCTCCTTCCCAAGACGCCACGTCAGGATCCTTTTATTCCTTCCCCTTCGGCTGGAACTAGCCAGCGGACCGAAAATCCTTCAAGCCACCTTCCACTGCACCACTAGCGTAAAGTTACGTAAGCAAAACGTCACCTTTGAGTACTTAACCCTTTTGTCAATTCTATCCTGTGCTTTAAATGGTTTATCGAACCATCCCATCTCTTTAACTCTATATTTGTTTTACCTTTTTAAATCCTTTAAATCCTTGGATTAGCCGAGCCCCCACGACCCTTTCAATTCTCTGTTTATGTTAATATTTTCCGTCTTGTGTTTGTTGATAGTTATTATTAATAAAACTCTATTTTATTAATGATAGCAATATTATTATCCTTGAGCTCAGTTCCACTTCTTAAGCATATCGAAGATACATAATATCGGCCGCCAGACATTAACGCACTCTAAAGATAATTAAGGAAGTTCCCACTTGGTTCGTACTCGTTTCTCTCTATTGATGCCGGTTTTAATCCATCCAAATACAGTTGTTGAGTCTGTACGTAGCTCCAATTTTCTCAATCCCCAATGCAATGCTAAGTTCAACCCTTTTATTGCAGCATCCGATTCGGCTACCTTAATGTGACCAAAATCATCCTTGTTTCTCAACCATGCATTGTCTTCCACGATCTTACCAACAATTTCTAGAACCACGTCCATTGCAATGCTACTTGAATCAGTCCAGATCACACCACTCATTTCTCTGGACACGTGCCATTTCTCCCCAACTGGGTCTTATTTCCGCACACGCTCCAGGGTTTCCATCAGCATCGACTGCGCCTTGTTACCTATCAGATCTTCCCATCGATCCCCACCCGAATGCCTCTTAATGTAACTACATGCTACCCTCAGCCAATTAGCAATCGGGTAATGGCATATTAATTTTCCACAAACCGAGAACAGCTCCCTCTTAGTTAGCTCACCCTGCACATCAGGGATTTCATTCCCCCTCCTAAATATCAGCTCCCCATCACCGTTCTTTTCTATCTTCAATCCCAGTGCTGATCCATTGTCTAACGCTGCTGGAACTTTATTTTCCAGCCTGAAGAAGGACACTTATACCTCCTATTGAATTTTGTTTCAATAGTTAGAGAGAAATTGTAATTTCTTTTCATGTTTGTAAATGAATTTGTATATTCATTGATGAGTTAATTAAAACTAATCAATTAAATACTTGCCCTCTTGATTTCAATAAAAAGTGAGTGTAATTACTAAAATGCCACTGTTTATGGTTCAACTGCAAAACTATGTATTTCTAATATATTAGAGAGAACTCAATATGTACAGGGTGGCCCGGAAGTCCCCACCCATCCATATATTATTATGTTCTAATTAGTTATGAAGGTATTAATAAATTTGTCTTCTTTTTAAGAGAAAATATGGCAGAGGAAAGTCCATTTATACTTGAGGAACGTATTGTGACAAGTACGTAGGTACATGAGCGCAACAATACTGTTGACACCCTGGATACAATAAGATATATGGTTGGGTAGGGACTTATGGGCCACCCTGTATATAGGTACATGTTTGATTACAATATTGACAGTGCTTGTATTAATTCTAACATTTTACTTTCTAAAGTACCAACCTAATCCCCGTCCGGGGCTCAGCTGAATAAATAGGCTATAATAGAATTATTTTTGTCAAGTTTTATTTTAAAATCATGCATATTAAATAGGTTATAAAAATATATTTATCTCCATTATTACTGACAAACACCTTAACTCTCCAAATTCTTGGGAGCAATACTAGGCTCATTCAGCCAAGATCGAATATTTTCTATTCTCTGCCTGATTGCTCCTGCGGTTGAAGAAATATTGTCTAAATCTGAAACGTTTCTTCCATATAATAAAGGAAATTGGCTAGTTTTTTCAATGGTCACATCTGCTGGCAAGATATTTGTCAAGTGCATAGTAGGCCAACCAACTTTTCCTTTTAAGGGCACGGATGAATCTGAGAATGGAATTTAAAAGAAGTAATGATGAAAAATTGTACTAATACTATTTGTTTTCAGTCGACACTCCTTGAGTTTTAATGTAAGGTAGGAAGAGATAAATGATAAAATTAATTATAAAATATTCTTTGAAGAAACTTTACGTGTGACTACAGAATTATTGTTAATTAAAATTCATATTTCGTTGTTAAATTATTATTATTATTATTTTTTAGGGGTGGGCGTTACATTACTTTCATATCTCTGCTAACTAATCAATATTCCTTGTGTGGTACATTACACAAATTGTAATAGTCTAGTTACACAATTCCTTAGTACATACACACTCATCTGGAATATTGTGGGCAGGAAGGTCCTCTTTACTATACTCAAGATGTTGAAATGTACGAGAATTCGCAGTGCTGGGCATTGAAATTAATGTCCAGCATGAGCTGAGTGGAGTATTGTGGCAGATTGAAGGAACTGAGGAGGTTGGCAGATAGAAAGGTTATATTATGCGGCTATAAAGAATCCTGAACCAGTCTATATTTGTTAATCATATCAAGCGTCGGGAGGCCAATAGTCCTTACCTAGCACTCAGATTCTACTGAAGAACTATTTTAACGTATAGATTTTTCAGGTGTGAAAATTTGTAAATGGATAAAGAGAAAGGAATAGGAAGGCGTAAAGTGTGGACCTAATCACTGATAACTCTTTTCGACATATATCAGACCTGATTTATTGAGATGGAAGTCAAAAATATATGAGTTTATGGATTATGTTTAGGTTAGATTAACCTAATCTGTCTTTTATAACACACTAACATCGCAATACCAAATGCAGTAATTTTTTATAGTCTCTTTTTGTAATTGAAAAGTAATTGTTAGTAAATTATTAAAATGCATTAATTTACTTCTACTTTGACATTCAAGAGTAATTCAGTGATTTTTGCAGTGTTCATTTTCTTTATTTGACAAATTTTAACGTGTAGCTTGTTCAGTTGGGTAAACAGACATCTAGATTCTTCATATTATCCGCTAATGATAAAAAGCTAGTTAACACTGTATGTTCAACAATTGAAAAGGTTAATTTTTAGTCATAGGCTAGTTAACTTTGGGATTAGTTTTTTTATCCATAATTGATAAAGTTTACATTGAAAACTTTAAAAAGAAGTTGATCTAGGACTTTAGTAAAATTGAAAGCCTAGTTCAATTTATGGATGTATATTGATGTTGAACTGTCTCCTGTGCAATTGTACATCATTGGATGTTGTAAGTTACTGCACATAGATGCGGCGATAGTTAACACTCCCCACTGGAGGACAAGCTTAATGTAAGCATGTGTATTAATACAAGGTGTGCCCCCCCCCCCCAAAAAAAAGGTAAACATGTAGACGAGCGGCCCGGCCGAAAAAAAAATTTTTTTGTGTAAATATTATCGTTCAGCCGTGTTTGAATATTCATGCGTGTTTGATTTTTCTTCAAATGATAGCTGCCGCCCTTTTTTGTATTAAAAAAAATGCCCGAAAGTAAACAAACCGAAAACGTTGTTTACGTAGGCCATTTTTTTTACAAAATTGCCCGAAAAAAAACAAACGAAACACGCTGTTTCTGTACTAATTGCAGTGGTTATACTTCTGAAATAGCGAGGAGAAAGCCTATTTATTTTGCGCGTCTGCGCCCTATTCGAAATCTAGCTGACTTGAATCACTTTTTATTTTCGAGCATCTAAATTCAAATTAGGGTTCACATCTAATGCTCGGCCACAAATGTCGCATTCGCTTTTAATTCGCACTAAATTATGAACATCCAAAAAGGTGTTTAATTTATCTTTATCAGAAACTAGGGTTAATAATTCCGCAATAGACGACGGACAAAGTTCACAATTCGATACTATTTTCACGTCTGATTGATCATTTTCGAACTGCGTAAAAGGGCAATGTTTGACACCCAAACTGCTAAAAAACAAGTACTTCTTTGAAATGATCTAGCTAATTACATTTAAATGTATAAAAGAAGGTAATAAAAATAGTAAAATGGGGAAAAATATATTGACAAATAAAAATGACTCCGAATGAAGATAATAAAAAGCTATTAAGTGGGAAAAAAATTTGAAATCAAGCATTTCTGAAGTCATACCCCCCCCAACCCCCAACCCATATTATAATTCGCAAAACGATTAAAGACGCTGACATGATGTAGTTAAAGCATTCACCTCTGTAAACGTCAGAACATTATAACAATTAGGATTATATACTGGGGGGCTGTGCCCCCCCAGACCCCCCCCCCCAATTTAATGAAACTCAGGATATTCATAGTGTGGTCCCCCCCCCTTGTGTTTACCCCCACACGAGCCGTCCCCTTAAATGTACTCTAAAAACGTGAAACATTTTGGAACACGGACGAAAATAGTACGTTTTATCGGCCGGGCCGCTCGTCTACATATTTACCATAATTTCAATAATAATTAAATCTTAGTTTGGTTATGACTTATGTTATTTATCAAAATTATTTATAATAATTCTTTTATAATATAAAAGAAAAAATGGTGAAGTATCGAAATTTTGTGAAATTTTTAAAACCCAAAGAATTACAAATGCTGAAGTTCAGAAAATTTATTTTTATATATCTTCTTCTATAACTATATTTTAGCAACGTGATTTTTTGAAAGGGGGCAAATTTAGTTTTAGAGTTCCTTTTTAAAATTATTATAATTGGCGAAGTTCAGAAAATTTATAAAAATTGAACCATTGCTGCTTTTAAATTTTTTTTAAACATTCTAACATTCACACTTAAAGTTTATTGATATAAAGTTGTTCTCTGCTTTTTTTTTGAGGGGGGGGGGGTGTCTACCCCCATGCAAAGTGGGTAAGTTTGTATTTTGGGTGCCCGAACTTTTGGAATAAACTGGTTTATGGGGGTTAGGTATGCACTCTCCCAGGCCCAGTTTTTAGGTTTAATGAGGTTTATCATTGCTGTCATTAACTAGTTTTCGTCTTTTTATCTACCTTTGCCTTCATTTTTCTTTCCTCCCTCCCACTTATTTTTGGGTTGTTTAGTCTGCTCTCGCATTCTTTTCCCCTTACATAACCTCCCCCTTCCGCGATTCTACTTATTTCCTTGTGTAACAAATAAAAACAAATTTCATTGTTCGTTAGATGCTATTTTACACTCATTGTCTTATAAATAATAAGTATAATTAAGATTGCGATACCTCCAAAATAACTCCTCCACTTCTTTCTTAGAAATTCATTCATCATTTGCATATCTTCAGAAGGTTTGAAGATTAATCTGTTATGTCTTTTCTCTGGGTCTTCCAGCTGATTTCCTGGTGTGTAAACTGAAAAGTAAAATGCTAGGTAAGCTAGGGTGTCACTTCCCACTCGAAAATGTTATTAAATCCTATAGATCACTACAGTAACATGAATTTGAAGATGTTAATTTAGGCTGTCATTTCGGTAAAGATTTTGTACAAGTTTTCTTTACATCATTAAAGCTATAGATTATTAATATCTATTTCACTTGAAGGTCCAAGTCTATATGATGATGAACGCAAAAGTAACGCTTACTTATAATAATCTTTATAAATTAATCAATAGGCTTTTGGAAACAGTTTTTTAAACAATGTTGACATTTTTTGGTGAAAAAAAACCCGTAAAAAATCCGTTGTCTTTTTTTTAATGCTTCTCATATTTTATCAATGGTCGAATAAACGTCTCATATGTATTTCCTTTTGTAATGTCCTAAATTGAGCAAATTGGGCGCAGATTTAAGTCTGTACAGGGAGGTAAATTACTGTTTTAAGAATCGCGCACGCACAGAATCGGGTTTAAGAAACTCGTGGATACAATTTTAGTCTATTCAAAATGTTAGTGTGTTAACAATGCAGTGAGATGTGATTCATTGTTTGTTGTCTTCCTTGAGCATTTTTAAAGCATTTTATAAAGACGATGCAGCTTCAATTAACTGTTTTAAGAAGCTGTTTCGGATGAAAATTGTCTTTAAACTTATTCCTTTTGAGGCCATCATCAGGAATCATTTGTTACTGAAGACGGGGTCAGTAGACAACGATAGGAAAAATGTAATTTTTACCTAAATTCACTTTAGGGTTAAGTTTACTTTTCTTTTGTTTTAAAAGTTTGGGAGGGGTAAGGTAGGGTACGTTAGGTTAGGTAAGCTAGGGTAGGGTAGGTAGATTAGGTTAGGTAGTTTTCTTAAAATGTAGGCAAAATTGTATAGGAAAGCCCTAATCGTGAATTAAAACATGACTTTCAACTAAAATAGGTAATCACTAAACTAATTAAACCCTATCAACTTCTTGCTTAAATAAGTTAAAGTTAACAAGCATATACCATATTTAACAAGGTGCAAAGCTAATAGAACAAGCAGATCATCCTAAATTCCTATAAATCTAGTATTTATGATAATTATAAACGCCTCGAAGTCAGTCCAAAAGAGGAAGAGAGGGCAGAAGATCATAGTTGGCGAAAATAAGTATAAATCGAGTATCTGTTATAAAATTATAAGAAAAATCCAAATCTATAGATGTTGGAGTAATGATAATTATTGATTTTATTCTTAAGCATATTAACATAAGTGCTTTTAACAATTTGCGAGAGTAAGTTATTCCATATTTGAGTAATCTTATAAGAGAAAAAGTTATGAGCTATCGTAGTGTTAAATCTTTTGTTAAGTTTGAATCCATCATTTTTAGTAGCATGTCATGCGGATTAGTAAAACAATGAGTATTTTAATATGCAAGAATATTTAATGAACGGTTAGATAATTTAACTTGACTATTATAATAGTAATATTACTTGTTTGCTGTGAGATACATGGAAAAGCTTGAGAGAAGAGGTAGTCTTCAAGGCACGCTTAAAGGCAGTAAGGAACAGGCAGATGAGTGGTCAAAGTGAAGTGGATACGGATGAGATTACGGAGAAAGTAGAGAGAGGATTTACATTCTCGGAAAAAAATCTAGACAAGGTATGATCAGCCATGCAACACAAACGACTGTGGGGAAGAATCACTAGGGGTTAGACCCTGAGCCTAGGGGTTTCAGGGGTCGTGGTAAGGTAGGAAGGAGCTGCGGTATTTAGGTCATTATATGCTAGAAGAAGGACCTTAAAAGTGATTGCGTATCGAATGGGAAGCCAATGCAGATCGCTAAATGAGGGAGTTGCACGAGAGAAACCTCCCTGGCGGAGAAGAACTCCACGGGGTACAAAACTTCGAAACATTTTGAGGGTTCGAAGAATGGAAACCTATGATCTATCGAGACGGGAGTAGCACTAATCAAGGCGAAAGGTGACGACGGCGTGAATGCCAATCTCAAAACTGTTGTGGTCAAAGTGGAAGCGGATGCGGCTGAGATTACGGAAAGAGAAGGGAGAGGATTGACAGACGTTAGCAAGAGATTTAAGAACTAACTATCAAAGGTGATGCCAAGAATTATTACTGTATCGGAAAAATGGGCATGGAAGTCACTAAGGTTAAGATAGGGAGCGATAGTTTTGCCGCGAGAGACATCGACTAATTAGGCTGGGGAAAAAAAAAAGAGTGATAGATTTGCATGGCATCGGTATAGAAATTGAAATGGTAGACAAAGAAGATGGATATAAATCTATGGTTAGATAGATGGACAAAGAACCGACTCTTGCGGAACACCTTGATGCCCAAGTAGGCAGTCGCCAGATCAGCTCTTAAAAGAAAAAAAAAGATTGCGGAACACCAAAACATATCTCCGCTGGTCGAGATACATCATTTCCAATATGAATTGATTGAGTACGAGGTGAATGATACGAACGGTACCAGTTAACAGCAGATTCTTTTGTAATATAATTAATTAATGTATATGTCTGAATTTTGTAACGCTCAATGTCTAATTTTTTGTATGTATATATATTTGTACCCATTAATTTACATATAAATTATTTTGTCCCGTATGTACTAATTTTATATCATTTCATTGTTCCATGCCCTTTTTTTTTCTTTGATTAAGTTGTATTAAAGGTTATTTTCCCCTGTAATCTAAAGATCAAAATAATCATATGTATTGAGGTAATACTAGTTAGGTGCAGGAAGGTACGGTTGGTACAAGAAAACGAGTTCCCCACAACGGAGCTCTATCGTTGTCCCTTCTCTCTTTTTTTTCGAAGTGACAACTTCCCCCGGAATGGAGGGGTATGATAGAACGAGTTGAAGCTGCGTTAATTTCAACTCTTACCACATGTTATTTAAAACCACGATGCTCACACGTGCATCTTCGCCTTGAAGCTTGGCGCCTTATCGCAGCCATCTGAGTCAATGTTTAAACAAGGAGGTTATCGTCCCCCCGTTCGCCCCCATACGCCGACCTCGCCAGATTGAGTTAGGCTTATGGGCAGATAAGGCATTGTTCTCCGGCCTGGCTGTGCATTCCCTCGAAGCTCCCACTCTATTGTCCCCCCACGCCAAGGAGATGTCCTGGCTATTTATATGGAAACTTTACCACTAAGATCAGATTGGAGATCCAGATTTTCGTCGCGAAACATCACCACGACCCTCTCTCCCTTTGTGCGCCAAGGGACCTCGACCTCGAGATTCACCATCACTTGTCCAGAAGGAGGACAATATCCCTTGAGTGCCAAAGTTCGAGCCTTTGCGACGCCGAGTCCAAAAGGCTTTCCCCTTGTTGTTCAGAGGAGAACAGCATTAGAACAGCCATTGTTCGCTCGAGTCCCGTTGACAAGAAACGGTTTTCACCCTTCCCCCTTGTTGTTCAGAGGAGAACAGCACTAGAACAGCCATTGTTCTTTTGAGGCCTTCGCCAAGAAACGGTTCTCACCCTTCCCCCTTGTTGTTCAGAGGAGAAGAGCATTAGAACAACCATTGTTCTTCGAGCCCCGTTGAAAAGAAACGGTTCTCACCCTTCCCCCTTGTTGTTCAGAGGAGAACAGCATTAGAACAGCCATTTTTCTTGAACCCGTAGACAAGAGACGGTTCTCACCCTTCCCCCTTGTTGTTCAGAGGAGAACAACATTAGAACAGCCATTGTTCTTGAGCCCGTAGACAAGAGACGGTTCTCACCCCCCCTTTGTTCAAAAGAGAACAACGTAGAACAGCCATTGTTCTTCAAGCCGTTCGTCGAGAAACGGTTCTCCTTCCCAAGACGCCACGTCAGGATCCTTTTATTCCTTCCCCTTCGGCTGGAACTAGCCAGCGGACCGAAAATCCTTCAAGCCACCTTCCACTGCACCACTAGCGTAAAGTTACGTAAGCAAAACGTCACCTTTGAGTACTTAACCCTTTTGTCAATTCTATCCTGTGCTTTAAATGGTTTATCGAACCATCCCATCTCTTTAACTCTATATTTGTTTTACCTTTTTAAATCCTTTAAATCCTTGGATTAGCCGAGCCCCCACGACCCTTTCAATTCTCTGTTTATGTTAATATTTTCCGTCTTGTGTTTGTTGATAGTTATTATTAATAAAACTCTATTTTATTAATGATAGCAATATTATTATCCTTGAGCTCAGTTCCACTTCTTAAGCATATCGAAGATACATAATATCGGCCGCCAGACATTAACGCACTCTAAAGATAATTAAGGAAGTTCCCACTTGGTTCGTACTCGTTTCTCTCTATTGATGCCGGTTTTAATCCATCCAAATACAGTTGTTGAGTCTGTACGTAGCTCCAATTTTCTCAATCCCCAATGCAATGCTAAGTTCAACCCTTTTATTGCAGCATCCGATTCGGCTACCTTAATGTGACCAAAATCATCCTTGTTTCTCAACCATGCATTGTCTTCCACGATCTTACCAACAATTTCTAGAACCACGTCCATTGCAATGCTACTTGAATCAGTCCAGATCACACCACTCATTTCTCTGGACACGTGCCATTTCTCCCCAACTGGGTCTTATTTCCGCACACGCTCCAGGGTTTCCATCAGCATCGACTGCGCCTTGTTACCTATCAGATCTTCCCATCGATCCCCACCCGAATGCCTCTTAATGTAACTACATGCTACCCTCAGCCAATTAGCAATCGGGTAATGGCATATTAATTTTCCACAAACCGAGAACAGCTCCCTCTTAGTTAGCTCACCCTGCACATCAGGGATTTCATTCCCCCTCCTAAATATCAGCTCCCCATCACCGTTCTTTTCTATCTTCAATCCCAGTGCTGATCCATTGTCTAACGCTGCTGGAACTTTATTTTCCAGCCCATATTGATTCAAGTGCGTTACTATCTCATTAGCTGGAGTCACAGTGTCATCTACTAGGATGTCATCGATATACGAGTTGGTAGCGCATTCAATTCTCGGTAACTTTGCCAATACCTCCTTCAGCACCTTTGCCATTATCCTCATGGCCACATTAGAACATAATCCTAATCGTGTCAAGCAGTAAGTACTCCCAACATATTTGACTAGTTGATACCTCCATAAGTCTTTATCAACCCATAGCTGTAGGTAGGCCGACTTCAGACCCACTACCTTCGCCTCCTCTGGCATCTTACCCCACTCCCGCAGGGTATCTGTGCACACATCTGCTACATAATCACCTGTGTGACTTTCTACATAGTCATTCAGCTCCCTAAAATCTAGAACTGGCCCAACCTTCTGCTTTGATGGCTGTTCCACAGCTATCAACGGGATTACCCCAACTTCCACTGGTTCATTCCATGGCAGCAATATGCCCTCTGTAATCCAGCGCTGCACCTCCCGATCGAACTCTTCCAATTTGTTACCACTCAATTGCCCATTGTAAGAGTCCACTGGCTACTGATCCCAGCCGTTGACACTTTCCCGCAAGGAGGCGCGCTCGATTCATCACGCTGATAACGAGGGTTAAGAAGTTTTCAATCCCTCTCTCTGTTTTGAATAGCGCCGGGTATATATGACCCGCTCGAGGGTGACGGATAGATTTGGTTAGACGAGACTTCCCCATAAGGAGTGCACTTCAACGAGCTCTCTCCCAAGAAGTGTGAGTCAAGGTCGCAAGCCACTGAAGAGCTGGACATCACCCCCTGTATCTTCAGGTGGAGGAGTAGAGTCTCGTAAGGCAACGCCAGCCTTTCTCATTCGCCTTCGGATCAAGGATAAGAGAAGCCGTCCTCCGAAGTTCTTCGGTAACCTCCTGAAGATAGGAAGCCCGCATCTCGTGACCTTTTACGAGGCCCATTAGCTCGCTCAAGCCGAGTGCGGAGAAGTCATATCCCTCCCTTTTCCCTTCAAAGTTCGTTCGGTGACCCCCTGAGGACAGGAGGCCTGCATCTCGCAAACGCGAGTCCGAGAAGAGTAGCCACACCCGCTGTGAGTTCGGTGGCTACCCCCCGTGAGTAATCAAGGTCGCCAAGACCTCAGCCCTAGTTGCCCAACCTTACCCTCGAGTTCGAAGGAAGTAAATCATTCATTACTCTCAATCTCCCATAATAACCATTCCCTAACTACGGTTATCTAACTAGTATTCGGAGCTTAAGTCCGTCTCATTTTATGTACCATATATATTTATTGTTGTCCCCTTTTAGTCGTGTGTATTAAAAGTCTATTTTTGACATTGTGTTTGTATTATCTCTTTGTTCCGCAGCTGCCGCTATCTATTAAATCGCACTCTTAGAAACAATGACAGTTGTTGCCTTGCTTGGCCTATCTTAGTGCCTGTGTGCGCATATTCACGTACACTTGGCCATACCTCGACACTCAGGGCAAAGGGTTTGACACTGACGACACTTCCCTGTGGCACACCCTCTTCCTGCTCCATTGGACCAGAGAGGGCTACCCCCTTCATATGCAGAATCGACAATCGTGCAAAAACTCAGAAATAAAGATTGGGAGGCGTCTCCTTGCCCCTATCGTTTGGAGAGTCTCCATGATACCGTCTCGCCATGATGTATCATAGGCCTTCTCCAGATCGAAAAACAACACCGTGGACGACATTGTCCAGTCGTAGCATAGTATCCGACGTGGAGCTGAACTTGCGAAAGCTGCACTCTGCGTAAGACAGGTGTCCTCCGCTGTTCAGAAAAAAAGGCTAGTCTAACATTTACAAATTTCTGTATCAACTTGCACACGCAGGAGGTTAGAGATTGGGCGTAAACCTGTCGAGATAGAGTGATATCTCCTCGGTTTGCGAAAAGCGAGCATAGTAGCCATTCGCTAGGTATCTGGTAGGATACTCTTTACTCAGATCCTGTTGAACAAATCTAACAGAAAGCTATGCCTCGCTCACCCAGGTGTCGAAGTATGGGATACTTGACAACGTCCTGACCAGGGGTAGAGACTGCGCACGAAGCGAGAGCGAAACGCAACTCACTTAGAATTGACCTGTCGTTGAATAAAGTTCGCTCGGTGGCCTTCAGCGACATTACAACGTGCATTGAATGCTGGCGGAACAGCATAAAGTTCTCCTTTTGTAAAAGTGGATGGTAACACTGTAATTCTTATTATTACCCTTACCGAAATCGCATTGACATGGACGTTATAGTTCATTATATATATATATATATATATATATATATATATATATATATATATATATATATATATATATATATATATATATATATATATACTTAATAATTGATAGGTGAAGAGCCGCAAGAAGATCTCACAATTTCTCTTTTTCTGTTAAGGTTTCAAACGCCAACCCCTACAAAAGGCTTCTTGAAATTTCTCTTATTTAGAGAATTGAATGGGGACATATGAGACAGATTTAGAGAGAGGGGGAGGGGGCACTATAATTTTTAAAAAAATCACATGTCGCATATAAGAGAAAGTATGCTGGGTAATGTTAAAATTACCCATAATAAGAAGGGTTAGAAAAGTCATGTTCGCAAACTCTCCCGACTCATCCAGCTTCCCTCTTGATTCTGAAATTATCTTTCTCAATTCCCTAACTTGAAAAACACCCTTATTAGTCGCAACCTGCGGTTCACTTGGATCCAGCTACAGCCCACTGTCGCAAGTCCCAACCCCAGCAGATGCTTTGTGCTCCTCCTTCAGATATAGAGTCTATTCAACTGCATTCCTGAATAAACAGACATTCCTGAATAAACAAAGCACCATCCGCTAGGCTGTCTCACACCTTGACATTCTTTTCCTAGCTCTCATTTCCAAATGACGTTAACCCTATTTCCTCGGGTACTCCCAAACCCCAGCGAAGGATCCAAGGTGGGCTCCAGGGCCCCCCCGCCATGACCAGGGGGAAATTCCACACAGTGTGACTGGCTTGTATCGCTTTTCGAGTCGGCACCTCGTGTTTTGAGTCACGGCGGACACACGGCACGTTCGCTTGGCTTGCTGACCAGTCGGATCGCGCATCCTGACTCACACACCTGGCCCTTTCGCTCTTTGTCAGCTAGCCTGAGCTGGGTGAGGAGGTGCCCGCTGGCATCTTTCACTTTTGGAACTAATTCCAGCATCCTCTCTCTCTCCTCGCAACTACACCAGCATCATCTCCACGTCATCCTCTCTCTGAAGCACAGCAGTGCAAAGTAAGTGATTTTTCATAATATATTATTACCGACATGGGGGTGATGTGAGCGGCTGGGCTTTTTCATGTGATGCATTAGTTCCCTCTCATTCACAGGGCGTATACCATGAAGCGAGCCGGTGATACGAAGATCACCTCCTTCTTCAAGACCAAAGTGGCCAAGACGAGTGGTGATTGTGAGCGTGATGTCAATGAGCTGGAGCAACAGCCAAGCACTTCGACATCGACAGCCTGTAGATCCGACAGTGAAGCCGAATCTAACCATGATGAGCAGGATGGCAAGGAACTCACTTATCTTTTTTCGCATTCCACACTAACACTCTCCGCGGCTCCAGTGGACATTGCCACTTCATTGGGAACAAGGCGACCACAGACTACGAGGGAGTGGCCTTAATCAACTAGACTGCCCCGTCTGTCGAAGCCACCCTTCATTGAAGAAAGGGGACATAAGAGGCGATTCCAACCAAGCTGGTGCATCACATAGTATTCGTTGCTGAAAGAGGGTGGTTACTGCGTTGCATGTGTGCTCTTCGGCGGAAATACGGACGGAGTTGGAGACCATAAGCTGGGCACCTTGGTGTTAAAGCCGATGTGCAGGTACAAAAAAGCCACTGAACTGCTCAGCAGTCACAATAAGCACGGATATCACGCGACATCTATGACGAAAATGGAGGGTTTCGTCGACAATTTGCGAAATCCGACGAGGGCTGTCGACACCATGCTACAGACGAAGAAGGGGCAAATCGAGACCAACCGACACCTGTTGGTTCCAATAATTGAGAGCATCCTCTTCTGCGGAGGAAATATGCTGTCTCTCCGTAGGCATCGGGATGAGGGCCCATTGGACGCCTCTATTCCGAGCAAAACGGGAGAAGGAGTCTTCAGAGCGTTTATGCGTTATCAGGCCAGGGAGGAGATGCTGACATCAACCGCCTCCTCACCAGCTTGGCCAGCCAACCCAACTCCACCCTCATTAGCAAAACTATTCAGGACGAGCTGATCGATATTACAGGTGAGTGACACTGCAACTTCTGTCAAAAAAATGGATGTCTTATTTCAAAAGTAGAATTCATGCTATTTTGACATTATGAGCAGGTGTCACTATAATCATATTTCGCTTTACAGGTCGATTAGTGGTGGAAGAGGTCTTAGCTAAAGTGTCAGGGGTATTCGCAGTTCTAATGAACGAGACCCCGGACGTCTCAGGGAAGGAGCAAGCTACCATTATCCTACGACACGTCGAAGAGGACATCAAGGAGGACTTTCTAACTTTTGTTCATGTTGAGAACTTCACCGGTGAAGGCCTGGTCCAACTGCTCATTCGTACCGTACATGACGTTGGTTTGAAAATGTCAAACTGCCGTGTCATGATGGGGAAGATCAGAGGTTGTGCCGCCATCATCATGGATCAATACCCCCTCGCTAAACCGATCCATTGCTTTAATTATCGACTGAACCTAGTGCTGACCAAGGCCTGCGATGTGAAAGAATTGAAACTCGCCCTTCAGACGCTCAACGAAGTCCCACCTTTATTTACTCCAGCAACATGCGGAAGCTCCGTTTCTGCAAAATCGTGAAGCTTTCCTCAGCTAAGTGGGAAAATTGGTGCCCTTGTGTCCCACCAGATGGGTTGAGCGGGATGATGCAGACCACGTGTTCATAAAGTTTCTGCCTCACATCGCGGTCTTCATAGAAGAGGAAATGAGGCTGGATGCCAATGCTGCTATCTTACTCGCCGCGATTAGGGACGCTTACATTCTCATTGGGCTGGTTGTGGCGAAGTTAGTTTTGGCCCACCCAAAATCAAGGATCTCGTTATAGAAGTGGACTCAGCTCACGTTGACGTCCCTGTTCCCCCGAGTCTGTGCATGACAGACACAGCTCGCGAATATCCCGGCCATGACTGCTGAGGAATACTACCGACGTTCGGTCTATATTCCGTTCGTTGACCAAGTGATCGCCAAGTGTATAGTAAAGTTGAACACAAAATTACCTAGATAATCTAGTAAATTACCTATAATTATTTACCAATAAATGAGTGTAAGAATTTATCCAATTCTGTGATGTGTCACTATGATAAGCCTACCAGTTTTGCTCAAAAGCTCAGTAACAATAATCAAAATCTACTGCCTAGGCCCCAGAAGAATGGGGAGTCTCTCTCGGGTCTTCATTTATACCTGCGTCATGGGCATTCTACGCGCAGTGGCGTTCAATACGGAGTGTGCTGATAGAGCGTCACTGATCTTGTTTTACTGCTCATTTGTTCGCTCTCAAAGATTGACATAGATGCCAGATTTATTCTTCTTTATCATAAGATCTGTTGCGGAAGGTAGATTCGATCCATCACGCCGGTCTTCGCTGCTTTCTGCACGTCCCCTACAAAGAGCCTCCTTGACAACGCAGGAGAGATGCCACTCACTTTACGTCGTGCTAAGTGGACGATACGCTCGTACATCCGCAAGCTCAGCGTCTCGTCCATTCGCCAAAGCCTCTCCTTTCATAGGTCATGATATATGTCATTCTAATACCCTTGAGAAGTTTCTCAAGGGCTCAAAAGCAGACGTAGACACCGTCCTTAATGCCGCTAAGCTCTACGAAAGCGATGTTGAGTCACTGGTGCTCGTGCAGGCGGAGGCACAGCGGTGGACAAATTTCGCTCCGGTCTTCAAGACTGTCAAGAATGCGAAGGAGTACGCCGAGACCCGTATGTTCCCGAACATTACGAAGCTCCTGACTATCTTAATGACTCTGCCTGTCTCAAATGCAGAGGCCGAACGCTCATTCTCAGCCTTGAAACTGCTAAAGACGTACATAAGAAGCACCATTGGCCAGGATCGCCTCAATGGCCTCGCACGACTCGCCGTCCACAATGACATTCAAGTTTCGAATGATCAAGTGATTGACAAGTTCGCGAAGAAAAACTGCCGTCTCCTCTTCGCTTAGACAAATGAAGGGACATTGGGCATGGGCCTACGATTTTGAGACAGCTTACTCCTGGAAAATAAAAATACCTTTATGCGCCCTGTTACCCAAGTTAGCAAAGTGACTTGGAAGTAGCTTACATCATTATAGTCTACACTACAAGTACATATTCATCATTTATTCCTATAACTTATCGCATGTATTCAGCACTGATTATTTGTACGATCATATGTATTACTCGTAAAAATATGTACCATAATAAGCAGCTTTAACAAATTTCTACTCATAAAAATCCTGGCACCCCCCCCCCCTCCATTCGCTTTTTCTGGATCCGCCACTGCCAAAGCCCTAGTCCCAAGATTACTCCCACATCCCTGCTCCAAGTTACAAAAGGATAATATTTCAACCCGATTTTGTAACGCAAGAACTCTTCAACATGGCGAAGTTCAGATTGTTTACGGTTCGGTTTCGTTGTTATTATTTACATAATTGGGCTATTTGACGTGTTAGGAAATTTATTTTTGGTTTGTTATTTTTCTATAATGATTATAATTTGTTTGCACTTCTTTTAATTACACAGAAAGTTTATAAAATAAAAAATGTTTATTTGCAGAAAATTTAATTTCAAATCTATTCTATAGGCCTAGAACCTGAATTGTCTGTTGCTATTTATTCGGCACGGAAAGCACTTGAAAGGAGTATTTTTTCCGAGCTACTATATAGTTGGCTATCTAAACATTTTTAGTTTTGATAATTCTATTGATTAACGCCAAATATAGTGTTACTCTAATTAAGAACATAAGAACATAAGAAAAGAAGGAGACTGCAAAAGACCATTCATGGCCTACACTTGGCAGCTCCTGTTCCAGTCAACACACAAAAGATTTCTTACCAGAGAAAAGTCATCAAGATTGTCACCCTTTACAGGAGTTTGTCAGATCTAATCTACAATATACATAAAATGCATCCAGAGGATTATGTCCATTCATGCAACCGCAAAATAATCTCCCCACTCCTTAGAAAAATATATACATATGTAGATAAAAAAGTCAGTCCCATCTAGCAGCTTCATTCATATATTTATCTAATCTATTCTTAAAACTACCCAGAGAGGAGGCTTCTATCACATGTCTAGTGAGCCTATTCCATTCATCTACCACACGATTTGTAAACCAATTCCTCCCAATCTCCTTCCTAAACCTATACTTATCAAGCTTAAACCCATTGCTACGTGTCCTGTCATGTTCACTAAGTATAAGAACCTTACCCAGATCCCCTTTATTATATCCTTTTACCCATTTGAAGACTTCAATCAATTCCCCTCTGACTCTTCTCCTTTCCAATGTATGTAGATTTAGTTTTCTGAGCCTTTCACCATAAGGTAAGTTCCTTAGCCCACCAATCATCTTTGTCATCCTTCTCTGCACAGACCCAAGCAAATCAATATCCTTCCTATAATATGGTGACCAAAATTGTACTGCATAGTCTAGATGAGGCCTAACTAGTGCCAGATACAGTTTTAGAATGACTTCAGCACTCTTATTGCTTACACTCCTCCTAATGAATCCCAATATCCTATTAGCTTTATTCTTAGTATTTAGGCATTGCTTTCTAGGACGAAGGTCTGAACTTACCAAAATACCCAAGTCCCTCTCACAATCGGTCCTCCCTAAATTTCTCCCATTTAATTTATAACTATTCAGTGGATTATTTCTACCTATACTAAGTACACTACATTTGTCTATGTTAAACTTCATTTGCCATTTCTCAGCCCAATTGGACAGAATGGTCAATTCCTCCTGCATTACAACAGTATCAGAATCAGCCCTAATGGCCCTACCTAGCTTAGTATCATCAGCAAATTTACTCAGGTCACTACTTATACCTATGTCAAGATCATTAATATAAATTAAGAATAGCAAGGGACCCAAAACAGATCATTGCGGAACTCCACTGCTAACACACCCCCACTCAGATTTAACTCCATCTATACTAACTCTTTGCTGTCTGTCACCAAGCCATGACTGAATCCACCTAAATATACTGCCATCGATCCCGTGTGCTTTAACTTTGCTCAGAAGCCGTTAAAGCATATTAAATTGGGGGGTAGGGTCCTTTAACTAGTTTAGCATAGTAGCGCACTTTCGAAATAACGAAGTGCTTTTTTTCGGATGGGGTGGGGAGTCAAGAAAACACTTGCACCCTTCTACATGGTGGTTCATAAAATAAAAAAAATGACAAAATTAAGTAATATTAACTCTAAACGCATGCCCACTTGGAATATCTTTTATGGTCGTCACTGAAACTTTGACTTACAGCAACCAAACCTTGACATATTTGCTACTTACCGGGGTATGTTTTTTTCTGATAAAAAAAATAGAAAGAACTCTTCTATTCGACGTAAAGTTTATTTTTAGTTGTGCGTTTGCGGAAATTTACCAGGCGTATGCAAGCATCTAAAAATGAGCTAACTCAGTGAGTTTTCTGGCCTCCTCCATTGATGGCGCACTGCAGAAAAACAGCCCTCATTCCCAACAGGCGCATAATTCCTTGTCCACTACAGCAGGCAATCAGGGTCTGCAGTATTTATTACCATTTATTACCCTTATTCATTAACAAGTTACTAACAGCATTCCTTATTATTCCAAGTAACCGGAAACGCCTTTAGCCTGAAGAAGGACACTTATACCTCCTATTGAATTTTGTTTCAATAGTTAGAGAGAAATTGTAATTTCTTTTCATGTTTGTAAATGAATTTGTATATTCATTGATGAGTTAATTAAAACTAATCAATTAAATACTTGCCCTCTTGATTTCAATAAAAAGTGAGTGTAATTACTAAAATGCCACTGTTTATGGTTCAACTGCAAAACTATGTATTTCTAATATATTAGAGAGAACTCAATATGTACAGGGTGGCCCGGAAGTCCCCACCCATCCATATATTATTATGTTCTAATTAGTTATGAAGGTATTAATAAATTTGTCTTCTTTTTAAGAGAAAATATGGCAGAGGAAAGTCCATTTATACTTGAGGAACGTATTGTGACAAGTACGTAGGTACATGAGCGCAACAATACTGTTGACACCCTGGATACAATAAGATATATGGTTGGGTAGGGACTTATGGGCCACCCTGTATATAGGTACATGTTTGATTACAATATTGACAGTGCTTGTATTAATTCTAACATTTTACTTTCTAAAGTACCAACCTAATCCCCGTCCGGGGCTCAGCTGAATAAATAGGCTATAATAGAATTATTTTTGTCAAGTTTTATTTTAAAATCATGCATATTAAATAGGTTATAAAAATATATTTATCTCCATTATTACTGACAAACACCTTAACTCTCCAAATTCTTGGGAGCAATACTAGGCTCATTCAGCCAAGATCGAATATTTTCTATTCTCTGCCTGATTGCTCCTGCGGTTGAAGAAATATTGTCTAAATCTGAAACGTTTCTTCCATATAATAAAGGAAATTGGCTAGTTTTTTCAATGGTCACATCTGCTGGCAAGATATTTGTCAAGTGCATAGTAGGCCAACCAACTTTTCCTTTTAAGGGCACGGATGAATCTGAGAATGGAATTTAAAAGAAGTAATGATGAAAAATTGTACTAATACTATTTGTTTTCAGTCGACACTCCTTGAGTTTTAATGTAAGGTAGGAAGAGATAAATGATAAAATTAATTATAAAATATTCTTTGAAGAAACTTTACGTGTGACTACAGAATTATTGTTAATTAAAATTCATATTTCGTTGTTAAATTATTATTATTATTATTTTTTAGGGGTGGGCGTTACATTACTTTCATATCTCTGCTAACTAATCAATATTCCTTGTGTGGTACATTACACAAATTGTAATAGTCTAGTTACACAATTCCTTAGTACATACACACTCATCTGGAATATTGTGGGCAGGAAGGTCCTCTTTACTATACTCAAGATGTTGAAATGTACGAGAATTCGCAGTGCTGGGCATTGAAATTAATGTCCAGCATGAGCTGAGTGGAGTATTGTGGCAGATTGAAGGAACTGAGGAGGTTGGCAGATAGAAAGGTTATATTATGCGGCTATAAAGAATCCTGAACCAGTCTATATTTGTTAATCATATCAAGCGTCGGGAGGCCAATAGTCCTTACCTAGCACTCAGATTCTACTGAAGAACTATTTTAACGTATAGATTTTTCAGGTGTGAAAATTTGTAAATGGATAAAGAGAAAGGAATAGGAAGGCGTAAAGTGTGGACCTAATCACTGATAACTCTTTTCGACATATATCAGACCTGATTTATTGAGATGGAAGTCAAAAATATATGAGTTTATGGATTATGTTTAGGTTAGATTAACCTAATCTGTCTTTTATAACACACTAACATCGCAATACCAAATGCAGTAATTTTTTATAGTCTCTTTTTGTAATTGAAAAGTAATTGTTAGTAAATTATTAAAATGCATTAATTTACTTCTACTTTGACATTCAAGAGTAATTCAGTGATTTTTGCAGTGTTCATTTTCTTTATTTGACAAATTTTAACGTGTAGCTTGTTCAGTTGGGTAAACAGACATCTAGATTCTTCATATTATCCGCTAATGATAAAAAGCTAGTTAACACTGTATGTTCAACAATTGAAAAGGTTAATTTTTAGTCATAGGCTAGTTAACTTTGGGATTAGTTTTTTTATCCATAATTGATAAAGTTTACATTGAAAACTTTAAAAAGAAGTTGATCTAGGACTTTAGTAAAATTGAAAGCCTAGTTCAATTTATGGATGTATATTGATGTTGAACTGTCTCCTGTGCAATTGTACATCATTGGATGTTGTAAGTTACTGCACATAGATGCGGCGATAGTTAACACTCCCCACTGGAGGACAAGCTTAATGTAAGCATGTGTATTAATACAAGGTGTGCCCCCCCCCCCAAAAAAAAAGGTAAACATGTAGACGAGCGGCCCGGCCGAAAAAAAAATTTTTTTGTGTAAATATTATCGTTCAGCCGTGTTTGAATATTCATGCGTGTTTGATTTTTCTTCAAATGATAGCTGCCGCCCTTTTTTGTATTAAAAAAAATGCCCGAAAGTAAACAAACCGAAAACGTTGTTTACGTAGGCCATTTTTTTTACAAAATTGCCCGAAAAAAAACAAACGAAACACGCTGTTTCTGTACTAATTGCAGTGGTTATACTTCTGAAATAGCGAGGAGAAAGCCTATTTATTTTGCGCGTCTGCGCCCTATTCGAAATCTAGCTGACTTGAATCACTTTTTATTTTCGAGCATCTAAATTCAAATTAGGGTTCACATCTAATGCTCGGCCACAAATGTCGCATTCGCTTTTAATTCGCACTAAATTATGAACATCCAAAAAGGTGTTTAATTTATCTTTATCAGAAACTAGGGTTAATAATTCCGCAATAGACGACGGACAAAGTTCACAATTCGATACTATTTTCACGTCTGATTGATCATTTTCGAACTGCGTAAAAGGGCAATGTTTGACACCCAAACTGCTAAAAAACAAGTACTTCTTTGAAATGATCTAGCTAATTACATTTAAATGTATAAAAGAAGGTAATAAAAATAGTAAAATGGGGAAAAATATATTGACAAATAAAAATGACTCCGAATGAAGATAATAAAAAGCTATTAAGTGGGAAAAAAATTTGAAATCAAGCATTTCTGAAGTCATACCCCCCCCAACCCCCAACCCATATTATAATTCGCAAAACGATTAAAGACGCTGACATGATGTAGTTAAAGCATTCACCTCTGTAAACGTCAGAACATTATAACAATTAGGATTATATACTGGGGGGCTGTGCCCCCCCAGACCCCCCCCCCAATTTAATGAAACTCAGGATATTCATAGTGTGGTCCCCCCCCCTTGTGTTTACCCCCACACGAGCCGTCCCCTTAAATGTACTCTAAAAACGTGAAACATTTTGGAACACGGACGAAAATAGTACGTTTTATCGGCCGGGCCGCTCGTCTACATATTTACCATAATTTCAATAATAATTAAATCTTAGTTTGGTTATGACTTATGTTATTTATCAAAATTATTTATAATAATTCTTTTATAATATAAAAGAAAAAATGGTGAAGTATCGAAATTTTGTGAAATTTTTAAAACCCAAAGAATTACAAATGCTGAAGTTCAGAAAATTTATTTTTATATATCTTCTTCTATAACTATATTTTAGCAACGTGATTTTTTGAAAGGGGGCAAATTTAGTTTTAGAGTTCCTTTTTAAAATTATTATAATTGGCGAAGTTCAGAAAATTTATAAAAATTGAACCATTGCTGCTTTTAAATTTTTTTTAAACATTCTAACATTCACACTTAAAGTTTATTGATATAAAGTTGTTCTCTGCTTTTTTTTTGAGGGGGGGGGGGTGTCTACCCCCATGCAAAGTGGGTAAGTTTGTATTTTGGGTGCCCGAACTTTTGGAATAAACTGGTTTATGGGGGTTAGGTATGCACTCTCCCAGGCCCAGTTTTTAGGTTTAATGAGGTTTATCATTGCTGTCATTAACTAGTTTTCGTCTTTTTATCTACCTTTGCCTTCATTTTTCTTTCCTCCCTCCCACTTATTTTTGGGTTGTTTAGTCTGCTCTCGCATTCTTTTCCCCTTACATAACCTCCCCCTTCCGCGATTCTACTTATTTCCTTGTGTAACAAATAAAAACAAATTTCATTGTTCGTTAGATGCTATTTTACACTCATTGTCTTATAAATAATAAGTATAATTAAGATTGCGATACCTCCAAAATAACTCCTCCACTTCTTTCTTAGAAATTCATTCATCATTTGCATATCTTCAGAAGGTTTGAAGATTAATCTGTTATGTCTTTTCTCTGGGTCTTCCAGCTGATTTCCTGGTGTGTAAACTGAAAAGTAAAATGCTAGGTAAGCTAGGGTGTCACTTCCCACTCGAAAATGTTATTAAATCCTATAGATCACTACAGTAACATGAATTTGAAGATGTTAATTTAGGCTGTCATTTCGGTAAAGATTTTGTACAAGTTTTCTTTACATCATTAAAGCTATAGATTATTAATATCTATTTCACTTGAAGGTCCAAGTCTATATGATGATGAACGCAAAAGTAACGCTTACTTATAATAATCTTTATAAATTAATCAATAGGCTTTTGGAAACAGTTTTTTAAACAATGTTGACATTTTTTGGTGAAAAAACCCCCGTAAAAAATCCGTTGTCTTTTTTTTAATGCTTCTCATATTTTATCAATGGTCGAATAAACGTCTCATATGTATTTCCTTTTGTAATGTCCTAAATTGAGCAAATTGGGCGCAGATTTAAGTCTGTACAGGGAGGTAAATTACTGTTTTAAGAATCGCGCACGCACAGAATCGGGTTTAAGAAACTCGTGGATACAATTTTAGTCTATTCAAAATGTTAGTGTGTTAACAATGCAGTGAGATGTGATTCATTGTTTGTTGTCTTCCTTGAGCATTTTTAAAGCATTTTATAAAGACGATGCAGCTTCAATTAACTGTTTTAAGAAGCTGTTTCGGATGAAAATTGTCTTTAAACTTATTCCTTTTGAGGCCATCATCAGGAATCATTTGTTACTGAAGACGGGGTCAGTAGACAACGATAGGAAAAATGTAATTTTTACCTAAATTCACTTTAGGGTTAAGTTTACTTTTCTTTTGTTTTAAAAGTTTGGGAGGGGTAAGGTAGGGTACGTTAGGTTAGGTAAGCTAGGGTAGGGTAGGTAGATTAGGTTAGGTAGTTTTCTTAAAATGTAGGCAAAATTGTATAGGAAAGCCCTAATCGTGAATTAAAACATGACTTTCAACTAAAATAGGTAATCACTAAACTAATTAAACCCTATCAACTTCTTGCTTAAATAAGTTAAAGTTAACAAGCATATACCATATTTAACAAGGTGCAAAGCTAATAGAACAAGCAGATCATCCTAAATTCCTATAAATCTAGTATTTATGATAATTATAAACGCCTCGAAGTCAGTCCAAAAGAGGAAGAGAGGGCAGAAGATCATAGTTGGCGAAAATAAGTATAAATCGAGTATCTGTTATAAAATTATAAGAAAAATCCAAATCTATAGATGTTGGAGTAATGATAATTATTGATTTTATTCTTAAGCATATTAACATAAGTGCTTTTAACAATTTGCGAGAGTAAGTTATTCCATATTTGAGTAATCTTATAAGAGAAAAAGTTATGAGCTATCGTAGTGTTAAATCTTTTGTTAAGTTTGAATCCATCATTTTTAGTAGCATGTCATGCGGATTAGTAAAACAATGAGTATTTTAATATGCAAGAATATTTAATGAACGGTTAGATAATTTAACTTGACTATTATAATAGTAATATTACTTGTTTGCTGTGAGATACATGGAAAAGCTTGAGAGAAGAGGTAGTCTTCAAGGCACGCTTAAAGGCAGTAAGGGAACAGGCAGATGAGTGGTCAAAGTGAAGTGGATACGGATGAGATTACGGAGAAAGTAGAGAGAGGATTTACATTCTCGGAAAAAAATCTAGACAAGGTATGATCAGCCATGCAACACAAACGACTGTGGGAAGAATCACTAGGGGTTAGACCCTGAGCCTAGGGGTTTCAGGGGTCGTGGTAAGGTAGGAAGGAGCTGCGGTATTTAGGTCATTATATGCTAGAAGAAGGACCTTAAAAGTGATTGCGTATCGAATGGGAAGCCAATGCAGATCGCTAAATGAGGGAGTTGCACGAGAGAAACCTCCCTGGCGGAGAAGAACTCCACGGGGTACAAAACTTCGAAACATTTTGAGGGTTCGAAGAATGGAAACCTATGATCTATCGAGACGGGAGTAGCACTAATCAAGGCGAAAGGTGACGACGGCGTGAATGCCAATCTCAAAACTGTTGTGGTCAAAGTGGAAGCGGATGCGGCTGAGATTACGGAAAGAGAAGGGAGAGGATTGACAGACGTTAGCAAGAGATTTAAGAACTAACTATCAAAGGTGATGCCAAGAATTATTACTGTATCGGAAAAATGGGCATGGAAGTCACTAAGGTTAAGATAGGGAGCGATAGTTTTGCCGCGAGAGCCATCGACTAATTAGGCTGGGGAAAAAAAAAAGAGTGATAGATTTGCATGGCATCGGTATAGAAATTGAAATGGTAGACAAAGAAGATGGATATAAATCTATGGTTAGATAGATGGACAAAGAACCGACTCTTGCGGAACACCTTGATGCCCAAGTAGGCAGTCGCCAGATCAGCTCTTAAAAGAAAAAAAAAGATTGCGGAACACCAAAACATATCTCCGCTGGTCGAGATACATCATTTCCAATATGAATTGATTGAGTACGAGGTGAATGATACGAACGGTACCAGTTAACAGCAGTTGCAGGGACACCCAGGAATTCATGGGAAAAATAAAGAGCAATATGGTTAATAGTGTCAAAAGCTTTTAATTATCACACAGAAATTTAATTGATAAATTAAACTACGAATTGAAGTGGAAAGTGGCTTCGAAATAGGAGATTAATTTTAACTACCCATCCTTCTGGATGGTCGGAAGCCCATCCTGAGGTTGCAGTGGTGGAAATTTATATTTGAAATGTATAGGCAACAGGCAACAGAAGTAAACGTGATGCCTTTCCGCCTGACTTGAATATAACAACTCTATTTCCCCCAGTTTCTGTGGTTTTCATCACAACCTCAACGTGGGGTTGCTCTTTTTCCTGATCACCACTCATTCAATCTTCACAATCCATCATCATTGTTCTTCTCATGCATGATATTTAACCCCTCCTGCAATATTGATTCCATCGTCGTGGCTGGCTACTAAGCAGGCACCAACATCAAACAGTTGCACATTGTCATTAGGTAGATTTAAGATTAATCATAATTCATTGATACCTGGTTTGATCGAACGAAATAATCTCTCCAACCGTATTGTTGAAGGAGCTGAACTACAAATATTTAAGTGGAGTGTTATGGCATGTAATCGACTACAGTTCGAGTTTTATGATTATTTTTTTACGATAAAAATGTCACAAAATAAAGGTAAATTGGGATGAATAGTTTAAAATTTTGTCGTTACTGTTAGTGTATAGTAAAGTTGAACACAAAATTACCTAGATAATCTAGTAAATTACCTATAATTATTTACCAATAAATGAGTGTAAGAATTTATCCCATTCTGTGATGTGTCACTATGATAAGCCTACCAGTTTTACTCAAAAGCTCATTAACAATAATCAAAATCCACTGCCTAGGCCCTAGAAGAATGGGGAGTCTCTCTCGGGTCCTCATTTACACCGACGTCATGGGCCTTCTACGCGCAGTGGCGTTCAATACGGAGTGTGCTGATAGAGCGTCACTAATCTTGTTTTACTGCTCATTTGTTCGCTCTCAAAGATTGACATAGATGCCAGATTTATTCTTCTTTATCATAAGATCTGTTGCGGAAGGTAGATTCGATCCATCACGCCGGTCTTCGCTGCTTTCTGCACGTCCCCTACAAAGAGCCTCCTTGACAACGCAGGAGAGATGCCACTCGCTTTACGTCGTGCTAAATGGACGATATGCTCGTACATCCGCAAGCTCAGCGTCTCGTCCATTCGCCAAAGCCTCTCCTTTCATAGGTCATGATATATGTCATTCTAATACCCAAATGGATGTGGATTAAGGGATTGAGGCTGCTACCGCCTTAAATCCTTATAAGTAAAACACTTTCTGCCGGAGAATTGCGACTCATTATGATTTTTTTATCAGGAAATCAGGTTATTTGCCTTTTAACAGTGTTATCTTATTGTTATATTATTATTTTTTTTTAAATACATAGAGAAAAAAATCTCTTTTTCTTCTTCTTTTTTTAACTCCGACAAACAGACATCTCTGAGCGTAACTAATCCTTTACCACCATATTTTAGGATCTGAGTCTGGGGCGGCAGGTATTTACGGTACGCCCATTTATTACATGACATGCATACGTCATTCAAGTGATACCAATGTAGTAAGTTGCATCATCCGTCCCTCACATCTTGAACGAGATCTCTCCGACCGGAAAATAAAATGTACATAAAGATCAGTAGGAAAATCGCTGGCATTCCCTAAAACAGTATGGACTGGTGGTCCTCGTCAGGTATTATTGTATTTCGACACCAACCAGCGATTTGTTGTTTCGGGTCAGGAGTGTGTGGAAATGAGTTCTAAAACGGAGCAGAGAGTACGTATGTTTCGCCGTGAAGACGGGAAGGTAATGATAGCGGTGTTATTATTGGATACGTGCATGATGATGCGTGTGGAGCTCCTTACCCCGCGGTGGGTAAGATTAAGCGTACCCGCCAATCAGTGGCCAGCTCGCGCTGCCGCTGAAAAAAGGGGCCACGCTCGCTGGAAAAGATCCTGCGCCTCGACGCTAGAAGTCCAACGCTGTATTAACTAGGCTAGAGAGTTCTCTTGTAATTAAAGTAGTATGTATATATGTTCATATGTAAGACCCTGGTATGTAAAGGTTTTCGGTGTACAACTAAAAGACGGTGTCTAAATCACTGAAACCAGTAGTGTACAAAATAAAATAACGCTTTCGATTATTATACATACAAGAGCTTCTTCTATATACTCTATATAATTTGCTATAGCTTCTTCTACATATTTTTATGTTGGCATTACCACTTGGGATTGTTGTTCCTCAAATGGATTAAATCAAACTAAGGTTATTTAAATTGTAAATCTTAATTTATAAAATCAAATTCTCATCAGTTTCCGAATCTTATTTGTATTTAAATTAAACCAACCATTTATTGTTTCTGGTAAAGGGTGGTAGTCGTTTGTCTTCTCAGGCTTGCTGGCTATTCTTTCTGTAATAGTAAGGAATTTTGATAACTAACCATTGTGGTAAAAATGAGCAAAAGAAAAAAATGAAAATAAAAATGGCAAGGATTAGAAAAACAAATAACGTCAAATATTTCTACAGGGACAAAGTATGTTTGAAAGGTTAAAGAGGTCTAAACTCGAGCACTCAGTTTGCAGTAGCCATTTTAGTGGTATTGTTTGTTGAAATAACTAGCAAAAGTCCGCCCTACGGGCGTTTTTTGCTAGACCTGCGGTGCTTGTTCGCTTCACTCACAAAATTAAAGAAGTGCGCGGCAAAACACATTCAAAATTGGTGTGAAGGAAAAAAATCCTTTCACATTTTTTTTAAATACAGACACACACACACACGCGCGCGCTAAGATCATTATGATAGATGCTCCCATGCCAAATGTCTTTTAATAAATATTTATTTTTATTATGGCCGCATTGCACACTGTCTTGGAATTTGCATGCGTCAGTCATCGATTAAAAAAAGAAGAATATAATACAGTGCCTAAAAGAAGGTTAGAGTTAGCAATCCACATGTTACAATCCAAGATCTTTTAATGTATTTATAACATTATTATCGAGGGGATGGTTCTGAACCTAATAACTATGTCACAAGGAAATTAATTTAAATAAACTCAATAACTATAGGCATTGCTCGATCAAAAGGGAGACCAGCTTAGACTCAATTATGGGCATTTATAAATTGATCACTACTTCAAGGATAAGACCATTGATTATTTGGTTGGAGAAACAATCTACATGAATTTTTTTCAGTGTTTTTTTTTTAATTGAGGCCATGCTCATCTGTAGAGGGTCTGTGGCTCTTTTGTATCAGCATCTTGCTACAAATTTTAAAGCTATTCATTTCGAGGTTTTCATCTAACGCATTTTGCCTTTCCCCTTCATTTATAAATGTCTATTTTTTACGAGGTTATTTTTTATGCCGTGAATCATTAATGAGATACTAAAGTTTAATTGTAAATTAATGCCTTCTTGCTTTCCTACAAAATTATGATCGGTTTTAATAATCTCAACTTTAAATATTTGGATTCTGAAAAAAAAATGTATAGCCTATGTTTTTACCTAAAATTAAGTCCAGTTCTGATTTTTCTGAAGTACTCATATCATAATATAGATTATCATCATATTTATTTTTTCCGGGTGATAAGCTTAAGTCATCAAATTCATCCTGAAACAAAAATAATTCAGTTTATTTTTTATTTCGGTTTGGGAGCAATTATTTACTACATGTAACTTAAGAAAGTCATGCAAATACTACTATTAAACTGATTTGTGGTACTTATGAAAAATTTTTTGATTTTTTCAGGAAACCAAGCATACGATCCTATAGTGGTCGTCCATCCCTTTGCTTATAGAAGGGAAGAGATGCTGGATACGCAGGAGAGAAAAAAAAAACAGTGAAAATTGGGTAAGATTAAAAAATAAGTAAGAATAAAGAGTATTGCGATTACTAAGTTCATCGAACTTAAGTACTGGAACCAAGAGGGTGAACTAAAACTCCTCCAGAATAAGTTTTAAAGGTTTGCAGGCCGGACTCGGAGGTACCAACTTAAATTGCCTTTAGGTTACGAAAGAAGTTGTTTTTTTACTTACCAGGTGTATTCATTTAGCCAATGTTATAACATTACGATAGGAAATGAAAGAATTTGGGTAGTGAGTTGTGTGTAAGGTAACTAGAAGTGATCATCCCTACATGCTACCATATCTTTAGCCTGCGGAAGTTTATAATTTAATTTGTGAATATGGGAAGATGAGCTACGGAGAGGCAACGTCCCGTTTTAAATACGGAATTTGAATACGTATCTTTAAACATTTGTGGAAAGATTCATAATTATTTAACCGGTACTTGGTGATTGTGAAGTACAAGTTTGATATGAAAATGAAAAAATGACGCAGAAAATTAGTATTTTATTTTAAATATGCATAGTGGGTGTATATGTATGATAGTGAAGTATAAATGGCGGTTAAAATTAGTTACTATATTCATAAATAAGGAGACATCTCATAAAAGATGCGATTATTATCAACAGAACAGGAAGTACAAGTTTGATATGAAAATGAAAAAATGACGCAGAAAATTATTATTTTATTTTAAATATGCATAGTGGGTGTATATGTATGATAGTGAAGTATAAATGGCGGTTAAAATTAGTTACTATATTCATAAATAAGGAGACATCTCATAAAAGATGCGATTATTATCAACAGAACAGGAAGTAAAGATCACCTGCCTGAGTAAAGAGTGGTTTATCAAATTTACTTATTCCCAACATCCCCTGTCTTCTTACCACTTCTTTCTCGAGTTAAAATATCTTTGGTTAACCAGTTTCTTGCTTCAGAAAAGTTTTTGAACTCCTGTAATTTACTGTAAATTTAATATCAATTAATAAATTACCTGAATTTGTGAGGAACCTGATGGAGTTTCAAATGCGTCAATTTCCTTAAACTTGCTTAAGGAGTCAAATTCAAAATTTTCATCATAATCAGGGAATTCGTTTTCATAATCTCGTACTTTGTTTGTGTTGAGAAATTTCAACGTTTGAGCTAAAACTTGTTTGCCTTCTTTCAAGAGTGAATCATTGGTCCATTGCAATGATTCTGGAAAGGTAATCTCATTCAGATCTTTCCCCTCATCCTCTAAATTTACAATGTTAAACTTATCATTTAAATTTATGTTTAGCTTGGCTATAATGCTATTGTTCTCACTCAAAGTAGATAATGTAGAACGGTCATCTGAGACAGAATCGAGGAAGAGTTCTTTCCTTTCATTTAGTCTACCATCAGAAGAATCTGAACTCGGGGAAGATGAATTTGATTTTATTGAGAGATTTCTTTTCTTTGATTTTTCATGTTTTATTTGTTTGATTAATTTCGAATATCGTTTTTTTATACGCTCATATTTAGACCCATAGGTACACTTGTGATTCATGCATTCGGAAGTTGGCGATGGGTCAGAATTTGTATGCGTTTTGTCCTTTGAACATTTTATTTCATTTCGAAGCTTTTCAAACTCAGCTAATAGCGTGTTCTTGGAATCCTCTCTCTTATTTTTTCTAGAGGAATTTTCCTCGGTCTCAGATGTTTGAGTTGGTATATCATTCGAGTTATTTTTGCTGGCGTCAATTATTTTCCTTTGATTTTCTACTATAATCTTTTCACTGTTTTCTTTGTGGGTGTTAATGAATCGGTTTAATTCTTGTTTCATATTTGCTATTTCTTTATCATTTTCTTGTTGTAAATTATTCATAAAATTTCGATGTGATGCTTGTATCATTTCTAATTCCATATCTTGTGCATTTTTTAGAAAAGTGATGCGTAAGCTTTGTTCCTCATTTTTCTTTACTTCCTGTAAATAAAAAAAAGAAGTAAAATTGAAGGTTAGTATGTAGATACACCTTTCTGTACTTGAAATCATTGCCTAATTTATTCTTTGCCTCAAAATTGCGAGGATTTATTTAGATAATTTAGTTAAAATTGAATACATAAAATAATCTATCAAAGGATGTATTCTTGCAAAGGCTTACTTTGCAATTTAAACCAGTGAAATTCCAATTGATGTTACCTCAAACTGGCCAGTCCTATTTTTTCATTTCAACTCTCCATTCACCCACAAAAAAAACACTTTTATTTTAATTTTACCAACCTAAATATTATATTTTATCATGGAAAGTAAAGAGTCACCCCCTCAATGGGGAAAAACTTGAAAAGTCGCAAAAAAGATTACAAGATTAACTTCAACACCTCGCCTACTTTTTAATATTTGGCACAGGTGCCAGGAACCAACAACCTAGCGCAAAGTTGTTTTGGGGGGTGCCAATCTTTTTTATGACTTTGTTCCTGGGGGCTGCAATTCGCCCTCATGTCCATAATATTTAGGATTGAAGAATTTGAATTAATGTCCTTTTCTTTCCTGGTCATTGTTTACGAGTGCCAAAAAGGTATTTAAAAAATCCTAGTTTAAAAATAAATCCCCTATAGAATAAACTTCAAACGATCTCCAACCTCGCATATAACTCGGTATAGGGATATGATAAACAATATTGGTAAATCCACCAACAATCCGAAAGAGAAGCTAAGGAGGAAAGAGACTTTTACTATGTCACTACTCAAACACTTACAAGTTAGTATTCGACCGCAAAAGATTTCGCTAACTTTTACTCACTGTTGCTACTTCACTCTCTTCTGGCAGGCAAGGGACAGGCTTTTAGTACCAGTCACACTGACATATTCGTGACACATCCCAGAACATTTTTCTGTTCTTTGTTCTGCAGTCTTTCTTGGGTTGGCCGCGAACGGACTCCAACCTACTCACTGCTAGGTGGTGTTTAGAGGCTTGCCTATGACGAAATGGATTTTTATCATGATTTTCTCTCCGATTTTGTTTCTCATTTTCCTCTTCGGCCTCTCGTTCCACTCATACTGAACATTATAATGATTCTTGCTTAACAGGTAGTCCTACAGGCGATATTGCCATAAATTGTCGGACTGTGTTAGATGATGAGGGTGCCAAGACAGCTGGTGCTAGTTCTGTTTGAGTCTCCACACCATAATTACCATATCGTATGGCTAACATTCCTTTCAAAACGCCCCCTTCTAAGAAAGGTTGTAGACATAAGCGTTCAAAGGTAAACCAGCCTTTTCAAATCGTTAAATCAATATGAAAACGAAGTAGATCCCAACCTTGAATAGTCTCGTTGTGCGCTCGGCTTCAGTTACCTCTCGTTCTAAAGTGGACGGTTTTTTTTTCACTATACGGCGGGTTTGAATCCCGTTATTGTGGACTGTGTAGGATATGAGCTTAATGTGTTAGTGATATAGTCGTGAAAGTTTCCTATCATACTCAGCATAATATCGTTATAGGTATGACTTGTATATTGCTTGTCTTTCCTACAGTTACGTCTCATCTTAGACTTAATTTTGATAAAGCTAAATCCGTTTCAATGAGCTGAAAGGTTAGCATTTTTCTCGTCTTGTTACTAAACTGGCAGATCAGCAGGTCACTAATAACTTTAAGTTGACTAAGTTCACTGAATCAGCTTTAATGAACAATTAGACGATATTATGGATATTTGAACCACGAGAACTTTTGCAATATGTAAAAGTTGAGTGTCTCCGCAATCCGCATCTTTTTATTTGTTTCTTTGGTTTACTGAGTCATTGTTTCACTTACCACTCTTTCGGAAATGCGGATCGCATGCGTCAAGATGCGCGTTAATTGTGCCTCAGCTTACCAATACTCAGAATGTGAGAAAGCACCATGTTGTGCCAATTTTTGGTGCCAGCGCAGCTGACAAGACTTGTTCAATGTACACTTTTGAAGAGGGATTTATTTGGCAGGGGAATTCGTTTTGCTTGGACATTATTTGGAAACCAGCTGTCAGGCCAAATTTGTGAATTGCTGCGAGCCGCAGCCTGATTCCTCCAACAATGTACCTCGTATCTTTTCGAGTAGGTTATGGCCGTTCAGCCTGCAGAAACTCTCTTTATAATAGGCTAAAGAATTGGTCCTGTTGCATCATGTGCACCTGGGAATTCCTACGCTTCTCAAGTTAAGAAAGAACCCTTACGTGGCCTATCCAGGCCAACGAACGCGACAGCTTTCGCGCCCATTCGGAGCCCTTCTTCTTGTTCTACTCTCGCGTGCGCTTCCATGGTAGAGCTGGCAAGTCTAAGGATTCACACTCGACTTTGGCTAGAACCAGGGCTCCGCCCTCCCATTGCATGATCATTTCCCGTAGGAAAAAACTGCAGTGCACCTCCCCCGAGTCGTTACACTCACAACAGGTAAACCCACTACGATGGTCGTTTGGCCGTCTTAGTTTTTCGTAAAGTCTGTACAGCGAAAGGAGATCAACACCCCTGCACAAAGCTGGACGAGGCGACTCAGAGACAAAGAACACTCCTAAAAACGAAAGAGCCCCGGCTCCTAAGCCACCACGCAAGGAGGGAAAGTCGCTAGACGGACAATATTTATATAAAGAATGGTTCCGGTCAGACAAGTTTGGTATCACTAACGACCATCTCTCCCTTAGCGCTGCGGATCACCGGGACTTGGGCATAAAAGGATAGGATATATGTAGGTAAAAAAATGGGAGCGGTAGAAGGGGTAAAGTGCGGGTAGAGTACGAAGATATTAAAACCCATGACTCTGAATCAGAGCCAAGAGTCAAGGAGGTGAACCTCATCCCCGTCTCCTACAAGGTATGGATGGATAAATAGTGGCCGGCGGCCAGCCTGCAAAATTAACTGCAAGCTAAGAATGAGAGGTGAGAAAAGGATTATAAAGAAAGTGGCAAAAAAGTTCGAGAAGAAATAAATCCCGGGTCATTTAAAACTAATTTGAGGTTTCTCGTGGCACTGGTGCCGGTAGGGCGTGCCGCTTCTTTAGATGCCAAATAGTGCAGCCTCTACGGGTTGAGTATCGGTTGTTATTACCATTCTACGTTTCTCGATGGAAAGCGCATTCGTGCCGTTAAATTTTCATCTTAAATTAACTTATTCTTGGTAGTTCAGAATCCTCCCACCTTTGTACCAGCCGTTATAATTAAAGCGCTACAACAAAGACTAGAACACCAAAAGACGAGTCGGGGCAGGCGAATCCCATCAAACTACAAACTAATCCAAGATCCTTTAACACAGGCGTGGGCAACCTCCGACCCGCGAAAGCCTAGCGTCTGGCCCGCCACCTTGCTCGGCATTAATAGTGCAATCCGGCCCGTGAAATCATAGTAAAAAAAAATAATAATAATAATAAATTTTGCTAAACAGCATCACCGCATTCGAGGTTAAGCTGAGCTTGTGGGGTGTTCAGTTTGTTATTGGTCAGTTTGTGCATTTTCCTTGCCCGCCTGCTTATGCCCCTGACGACGTAGACCTGGACACTTGCGTTAGTGTCGTAGCCTCTCTGCGGGAGGAATTTGCGTCCCGTTTCGCAGGAGGCAGGCCGCTGGCTGCAGACTTCAAGCTTTTCACCGCCCCCTTTGACTTCTCCGTGAACAACGCCCCTTCTCCCCTGCAGATGGAGTTGGTGGAGCTGCAGTGCAGAGATGAACTGAAGGCAAAGTTCCGCACCTCTTCTCCGCTGTCCTTCTCCCACGACCTCGTCCTCCCTTCTAGCAATTTTCAAAAATTCATTGCACATGTTCAACTCATCGTGGCCATGTTTGGCAGCACCTACTGTTGCGAACAGCTCTTCTCCAAAATGAAGTACGCGAAGTCTCACCTTCGCTCCCAACTCTCGGATCGCCACCTCAATGACATTCTTCTGTTGTCTACCTCATCCATCGAGCCGGACATTGAAACACTTCTTCATGGCAAGCAGCACCAGCCGTTTCACTGATTTGAAATTTTTTAAATAAAAAAATTCTTGTAAAATGTATTCTAGTATATATATATATATATATATATATATATATATATATATATATATATATATATATATATATATATATATATGGTCACTTTGGGGATTTAGTTTGTCACTCCGGCCCGCGGCCTACTCCCAAAAGTCTCATCTGGCCCTCACTCTGAAAAGGTTGCCCGCCCCTGCTGTAGCACATGGGATTATTAGGGAAGATTCGATTTCCGCAGCAGCGTTTATGCCTTGGTTCAGTCGTTTGAATCATTTTCTTCCGGCCCGAAGAGGAGCTTCCTCTATTTACAACCTGGTCTATCACAAGTCAGGGTCAAATTTGGATCGCGTCACACCTGCCATTGACTCTTGTGTGCACAAATCAACGGCAGAAATTACTTTATTTAGAAAAAAGATGAATTTTTATAAGGTAGAAACCTAACAAGGGCTATGTTCAATAGTTTTCGAAGAGAGATTTGTAAAGAATGCAGTGGCATTAGGGAAAATGAAAACGTACGATAGATAGCCTGGGCTATTTTGGGAATTATGGGAGGGAGTGGGTAAGCAATTCACATGAACTTGTTCGATTTTGCAACGTGGGTTACATTTTATTGAATGGATTTTTATAAAGGAAAATAAAACAAAAGATTGGCTCTAATACATAGTTTTCCAAAGGTTTATACAAAGTGCTAGTTAGAGATGATAAAAATAGCCATAGGTGGGTGCGATAACGAAAAAATGTATCAAGATAACCGATAAATCGATAAGGATAATCGATAAGTGGTGATAAATTTATTTCCCGATAAGGTGATAACCGATAAATCGATAAATCCAAAATTATAATATAATATTGATTATTGACTATATATAGCGTTATTTTATAATACAATAGTAAGAATATTTGAATACTGTTTCTTAGTTTCTTACCTGGTGAGGCTCTCCTTCATCTCCTCATAGGTTTTGAGGATCCTCCTCACAGCTGGGACTTACATATTTCTGCCTCCAAGGCACCCGCGGCTCGCCCCTGTGCTAAACTGGAACCAAAAACTGAAATTATCGATTATCGCTAGTTTGGAACCAAAAGTATCGGCTATACCGATGAATCGATAACGCGGAAAAAAATATCAGATAACCGATAACCCAATATCGTTATCGCGATAATGCCTACCTATGAAAATAGCCCTAGTGCGTTATGTAGATATGGTGGTGTGGACTTTTTTTTAATTTTCCTCTGAAATATTTCCCCTCTTCTCGTGCGAGAGACACAAGAGGGCGCCACGAAAGAAGTCTCCTGTGAGTTCGTCCATTCGACGTGGGTGTGCCACCCACCTCCGATATCCACCGGAGGGGCGGTGGTCTCCTTCTTTCAACCCCTGCAGTTCTCGGACTTTAACTGCCAGCCAAGGTCTTGGGCTTCCTCTAACTCCCCAACTCCTGATCGAATTTATCCGCCCGTTGTTTTGAATGACACCTCAATCTTACATTTTCTCTGGGGTTCGATCCCCAGCGAAAGTAGCCACAATAAAATTTCGCTGTTCGTCTTGGAGCTCCAGCCAATAGGGGGTACGCCGAGCCTGGCGCATGCACGTAGCGCCAGCTCCGTCCACGTAACTCATCACACACACACGCAGCAAGGCAAAACACTTGTCTATTCTATCCCTTAATTAGCACATATAACAGATCACTCTTTTGTCCTGGAGCATTATGCTAAGAAAGTTGGATTTGGAAGCAAGAGTACCCCCACAAATCACGGTTAACAGAAGTGTCATCTGCCGGAAAATCGAGTCCTGGGTAGGAGAGCACTCATGACAAAAAATAAAAGAAGAACTACAGGAGAGGCAGAAGTGGCTCACGATAGCAGAGGTGGTCAAATTTAAAGATGACACTCACGTTTTCAAGGTCATTTGTGAATCTACCGAAATGGCTTCAAGGATCATCGAACAGGGACTTCTCACTTTCAACATGAGAATCCCATCGGCCCACATATAAAGAGACGTCTTCACAAGCATACAGATATGTTTCAAATGTTATGCGATGGAGGTACAAACGACTCAAAATTGCACCCTAAAAGACCTAATCATCTGTTCTGAATGTGGAACTGAAGGCCATTCTTGGCATTACTACAACAACACAAATGAAAGATGCATTAACTGCCAAGGGGTACACAGAAATATGGCCATGATCTGTCCCAGAAGAAGAGAAATTATAAAGAGAAGAAACGGAGTCAAACAGAAATAATGCTAACGTAAATAAAAAAAACTCATACGCATCAATAATGGCAAAAAGTGACTAACAAGGACCGGCAACACAGAAAAATTTGGATAGTACTCTCAACGTGAAATACTTACTTGTATATTACATGCCCACGTGATGAACATAGCTAAGCCTGGAAGTTGTTCAACAACAGTCAACAGCATGTTACAGGAAAACGGGCTAGAACCAATGAATTTCCCCAAAGAAGTCGACTCATCAGCCATTTTCAAAATCAAAGTCACAGAAAAGACAAAACATGAGTTAATCGAAGAGGCGAAAGGAAACCAACAAGCAGCAGAAACAGAAGATGACACAAACAGGATGGCTCATAGACTGAAAATACCTCCGACGACACAGAGCAAGAGTGCACACGGGTTACTCGCAGGAAAGCCCAAAGATTTAACAGATCTAAATCCGCAAGTAAAAGGGGTCCATCACTCAGATGAATTACCAGAAGGACCCTCGAACGCATTCAGCAGAGATGGAACCCTGGATAAATGAAAAAAGAACCAGAAAAAGAAGAAGAAACACCGATAACTTAACAGATAGGACAAACTAAACGGAAAACGAATAAACGAAACGGAAATGGACAATTTGATTATGGATATTAAGAAATTAAAAATACTACAAATTAACACATGAGGATGGAAAGAAAAAAAAAATATGTACAGAAACATTCAGAAAGATTAACCCAGATGTTATATTAATATACAGAACATGGAAGAAACACAGAAAACGAGAAATTAAAGAGATGGAACTACAATGTTATTAACACAAATCCTTCAGGAGAAACACACGACGCAGCCGCAATAGATGTCAAGCAAGGATTGCAGTAAAAAACAATACAATAATTGGAGGATGCATATTTAGCTATAGAAATTAAAATGGAATTAAGCAACATCATTGTCACAACTGGATACCAGCCACCCAGGCGCCCCCAATTACCGGTACAAAACTTTACTAAACTGTTCAACTATAGGATACGGGTCATTTTGATGGGCGATTTAAACGCACATTACGGGGTTTCTGGGTACATAAATACAAACAGAGTCGGAAGACAACTTAGCACGCTTATCAATAGACGTATACTGCAAAGACTGGGACCCATTTTCCCTACATACTTACGAAGAGATCACGCAACAAAACAAAACATCTGCCTGGCTAACTTCAATGTGCCCTTTAACTATTTTATGGAACCAGTGGATGTTCCTTGCAGTGACCACACTGCGACTCTAATGTACATAAACAAGAATCCTATACAAATCCTTTCGAAGAAATGGAAGGCGTACCATAGAGCGGATTGGGATAAGTACAAAGAATTATTTCAGACGTACGTGCCCAGCCCACTCGGAGAAGCCACTCTAGAGGAAATCGAGAGGGAGTTAAATAGGATCAGAGAAGAAATTAGAAGGGCAGAAAAGGGGGCCGTCCCCATTAACTCGTTCCAAACCATTAAACAATTTAGGTGGACACCAGAAATGGTGGCTTTGAGCGAGGAGATCGACCAGGCAGCAAATATAAGAAGATTCGGAACATCAAGGGAAGCGTACAACGCACTCAGGAGAAAGAACAGAAAAGAGAACTAATAGCACTAATTTATGAAGAACATAAAGAGAAATGGGATCAGCACATCGAGAAAATTGATGTGGAAACATCACTAAGGGAATTTTGGAAACATATCAACAGATTAAGGATACGGACAGCAAGGGATAAAATTAAAATTAAGGATGCAGGGAACAAATTTTAGAAAATGAGGAAGAAATAGAGGCATTATTTAGAGAGCACTAGAGAAATGTATTCAAAATTAGCGAAGAAGAGAACGAAGACTATGATATTGAATTCAAACATAAGATCGTGGACGAACTCAATGGGGAGATCGAAAGGACATACCCCTTTCACTTTACGAGGAAAGAAGAAACAACAACGACGGAATAGATGCAATCATTACATGAACATCCAATTTGCCGATGACGTCACCCAGATCATAGTTTGCCCCTACAGGAACGGCCAATGCAAGCTAGGATGACTGCAAAAAAGATAAGAAGCATTAATAGATACGAGGAAAAATGGAAAATTAAAACCAACAGGGATACATTTAAAATGGTAACCGTGTACAGGAGGAGCATCTCAGATGTATATGTAGAAGGAAAGCGCTACAGATACGGTAAGGAATGTAAGGTGCTTGGACTAACCATTACGAAATCAGGTTATAAAAAGCACGTAACTGAGAGGGTAAATCGAGGGAAGAGCGGCCTGGCATTACTGTACAAGTTAGTCAACCTAAGCATGAAAAACAAGAGGAAAATTTATCAAGCCATAGTACAGTCCGCGATTATTTATCCAACCATCGCGATGTACACGATCTCGATACGTAACCTATTAAGACTCCAAAAAGTCCAAAACAAAGCTATATACTTAATAAAAAACACTAGAAGAGGTGAAAGAAGGAGACTACGAGACCTGCACAGGGAGGCAAAGATAAAGCCACTTAACAGAATAATTGCAAAAAGAGTAAGGAGAGTCATAGAAAAGACACAAAATGAAGTAAGAGTTGAATTAACCAAACAAATTGCCCAAAGAGAAGGATGGAGATCACACAGATTATTCCCAAGTTTCCCAAGGGTGTTAGGAGGAAGAGAAGAGGACGAAGAAGAAATCTACACCGAGAGAAAGAGAATAATACTCGGCGAAGATTAAGAGTAATTTAATAACCGAAGCATCACCAGAGAATGGCATATAGTGAATTATAGCTAGGATAAGAATACGAATGAATAAATAGAGAGATAGAAACCTATACCAGTTTTTAGTAAGAATAATTCCTAATAACGGTTTGAACGCCTCATAAATACCAACGCTACTTAAACATTAAAAATAGATACATATACAAAAAATAAAAAAATAAAATAAAAAATAAATAAAAAAATAACACACCAATGCGGAACACCCACGCCAATACAAATTTTCTAACTTTATCACGCTAGCTATAACTACCTATAATGGACAGAGATAAGCCTGACCTCCAGGTAACTAGCATCTCTTTGCAAACCTCTTACTTCCTTCAACTTTAAATATTTATTCTTTTTTACTATCACATTCGCACACTAGACTCACAAAAGACACGTAGTACAGGGGCCACGATAAACTGCAAAGTTATAGTTAGAGACAAGCGACACATCGTGGTTCGGATTTCACGTTAATCTGTAGGTCCCATGACTAACTAAGTCCACTTTTGTCTCCTAGTATTTTCTTCGCTGTTCTATCCTAAGACTTTCTTTTTCCTCTCCCCCTCACTTCTATTCGCCATACTCACTGCTTGGAGCCTACTTTGGCTCTAGACAGTGTGACTATGGGGGTCTACAAAGGAGTACTGGGCCTTCCCCTTCCCTCCTTGGCCGCTCCATGAGGGCCAAGGGAGAGAGGGTCGGAAGAGCTGTTCTTTGTCTCCCACTTCTCTTTTCATTTCATGACGGATTGAAGACTTCATTGAATCAACAACGCTAACGTGCTATACATGTCTTACCCAATAAAGGAGGCAAAGAAAAGGGAGGCCAGCCGAAAAACGTGGAGATTTTTCTTCACTTTCCCTACGAGGATTTTTTAAGAGATTTTTACAAGCTGCTCCTAGGCGACTTTATGTCGGCCTAACCCACCCACCCCGAGACACACTCCCTCGACGAAGTACTCCTCCATCCCAGGAGTCCAGCCAGGACCATAGAGGGAAGCAACACCCGTCTCTATGTATGCCGGCTACAATTCTGATACCCAAACCCGCGAGGAGCGGCACTCCTGGTTAGTGATGGTTGATTCCGCGCTAAACAACAAAAAGTCCTCCATATAATCACACCTCGTGAGGATCCCCCCCCTCCCCGGGTTTACCGATCATCATTCATCCACCCTATTTGGAAGCTCACGTTCCTGGATGCTGAGTTACGAAGAAGAGGGAGTCACCCCAAATGAGCATAAAGTATCACCGCAAGAAGAAAGGGAGTGCGAACCATTTCTTCTCGAATCAAGTTACCACAACCAACGATTAAAGAGCATAAGAAGAATATAGCCCCGGTGGGCCACTCTCTCGAAGAGATGGCCCAGGATAACACGACCAAAATCCCCTTGCGGGCAATCGACGGACAACTCAAGCCCAGCAGAGAAAAAGTATATGAGGTTATTTATGGCAAATTAAGTATTGTCATGGAAAGACTGCTGGAGGTGGCCTCGGGATATGTTGCCCTATGTGAGAAGGAAAAGGACATTTAGGCCATCACCGAAGAAGAGGCAGTTGAGGTCTTTCCGGATATTGGTATGCAGCCCGCCGTACCACCTCAGATCCTGGCTCACAGGAGCGTGGTATGCCGGCGACTCTACCCATGGATCAGGCAACACTCGAAAGAGGAAATCAAGGAGGAAATCCAGCTTCGACAAACTTGGTCCAGGTTACTCGAAGTGTTCAAGTTTAAGAACAGGAGGGATAACGGTGACTACACTCACGTTTTTAAAGTAGTCTTTGCAGAGACCACAATGGCCCCAAAGGCAAAAACACATGATCTGCTCATATTTAATACCAAAGTAAGTGGAGACTAAATTGAAAAAGGAGAATTTACTCCAGTTCAATTCTGCTTTAGGTGCTACAGAATGGAACAACACGCGACAGAGGACTGTAGGGAGCCACAAGAAACATACGCCAAATGCAAAAAGGAAAACCATTGGAGAGCGTGTAAAGACAACTTCGAAAATTACGTCAACTTCGGGCAGAGGCACAGGTCAATGGCCATGGCCTGCCCTGTCAAAAAAGAAGTGATCAAAAAGAAACATGAGTTAAAGGAACAAGATGAAACGCGTAGATCTAATATAACCTATGCTCAGGTTAATACGGAAAAGACCTATTTCAACTACAGAACGAAAACTCAACCAAGATTCTGACGTGCATTCTTCCCGCGCACGTCATGAATCTTACGCGCCCAGGAACGTTCGTTAAGAGCTAAATCACATGCTTGCGACAAACGGTATGGACCAAATGTGGTTGACTAAGAAAGAAAAAAAAGCAGTGGAAGTGAAAACTCCTGCCCCTAAACAGAGACAAATAGACAACGAAGAGAGGGTAAAGGCTGGGTCTGCTACCACTAGTTCCTCGGAGTCCTCAGACTCATCGGATTCAGAAGCCCCTCAAACAAAGAAGACCAAGGGGAAGAAAGGGAAGAAGAAAAGGTTGCATGCGAATAACATCAATCTCACAATATACACATGCGAACAGTTTCCCTTTCCCGAAGAGATGGAACCAAGAGAAATATTCCATGTCATTAAATGAAAAATCTTTAAATGGGAATACGATGCCGAAATCGACACTGAAATAGTAGAACAAGCTTCGCTCCGCCAAAACGTGTTTTTACATCACAACATTTGAGAGCAAATTTCTAACGCCGAGTTCTAAAAGAAGAGAAACTGGAGAAAGAAAAACATAACCCAGAAACACTAAAAAGACAATATAGAAAGAATAAGCAACAAAATGAGGATCCTGACACTCAACGTAGATGGATGGGAGGGGGAAAGCAACGTCATATGGAAACATATTCCGAGTGCTTGGCCCAGACATCATTCTTATAACAGAGCACGCCATTGACACTACATCTGGTCAAATTAAAATATCGGGCTACAGAGTGGTCATGAAGAATCACTCTCAGGAAAGTTTTGATGGTGCTGCAATAGTTGTCAAGGGGAACATCTCGTTCAAACATCTACCAGAACTGGACGAATCCTTTGTGGCGGTTGAACTCCGCACATTGGTAGGAAACAACGTGATAGCAGCTTCCTATCAACCCCCTCGTCGAGCCTATCTCCCAATAAATAACTTCTACACAGTGTTTGGGCACCACAGAATGGCAGTCTTAGGGGGCAACCTCAATGCCAGATGCCGTGCGGCGGGCTATGGTAGAACCAACAAAAAAGACGGAAACTTGGAATTGATTATGGGAAGAAAAACATCCAAAGAATAGGGCCGGATTTTCCGACCTATATCACTTCCACATCGACCACCAAACCTGACATAATCTTAACAATTGAAGGCTTCTCTTCAACTACCATAGTGAGCTGGGCCCAACAGTCCCCAGTGATCATATAGCGATCCTCACCACAATATCACTCGCGCCGATCCAGCTTCCAATCTCTCTCCGCAAAACTACGTCTCGGCCAACTGGCCACGTAACAAGAGACAACTCAGTCAATACGCCCCCACTGACCTAAGCGACGCAACCATGGATGAAATAAACAAAGAACTAGATCGGATAACTACATCCCTCATAGAAGCAGTCCGCGAGTGCGTTCCCAAGACTGGGTACAAAACCCCCTCCTCAGCACAGATGGACAGAAGAGATGAAGGCGATCGCTCGTGTTTACAGGGAAGTGTACGAAGATATAAGACGGGAATATCATAACTGGGAAAGAAGCTCGCTTCTTCGGCGCCTAAGTACCAAGCTAAAAGAGGCTATCGTCCTCCAACAAGAGTAAATCTGGAACAACCTGATAGCCAAAACCGAAAATCAACTTGATAAATGCCCCACAGCAGATCATTCAGGGAATCCCCCAAATTTATAATGCTTCCCTGACACACTTATTACTTCCTTGATGGTTTTAAGATTGCTAAAATAATCTTCATACCTAAGGGAGGAAAACTCCCTGAATAAATGGTCAATTACAGGCCAATCTCTCTACTGGAATTCGTTGCGAAAGTCTACGAGAAGCTCCTGGCTGACAGGCTTCAGGAACAACTAGCGGAGTGAGGAGCTCACAATCCTCAGCATCACGGGTTCCGTAGGAGACGAGGAACGGAAACCGCCCTTCCCCTCATAACGGAAAAACTCGCATGCAGCAAAGCTGAACGAAAATATGTAGACGTGGTGTTGTGGGGTGTAAAGAAGGCCTTTGATAAGGTTTGGCTGAGAAGGCTACAATTCAAGATCCTCAACCTCCAGCTAAACTCAATCGTGGAAAGGGTCTTTTGTGACTATGTCATGGAAAGGAGAGCCCAAATCGCGATCGAGGGCTACAAAGGACCCGAATTCGAACTCGAGGCAGGAATTCCACAAGGCAGCTGTCTGAGTCTGTTGCTGTACCTGGTATACACAATAGACCTCCCTGCTCCAGTGAGGGACGATACGATGTATCTTCAGTTCGCAGATGACATCACACAAATCGTTCCAAGTCCATCAGGAACGCTGGAGTTCAAGCAAGGGCGACAGCTGCCGAGATTGACAACATCGACCGTCAAGAAAAAAGGTGGAAAATCAAGAATAACCACCAGAAATTCCAGATAATTCCGATGAACCACCGGAAAATAGACGACGTATTCGTTGAGGATGAAATTTATTCCTACTCTAACGAGGAAAAGTCCTGGGCTTACGTCTTTCCAAAACAGTATATAGGGCCCACATAAATATCAGTCACCCTAGCCAAAAGAGAGATGAAGAAACTTTACAGATTCCGAAGCCTCAATGTACCGAACAAAAAGAAACTCTGCACTTCCTTGGTGCGCTCCGTCCTGGTGTACCCAGCAGTGGTCACGCAGATGGCAAGTAGTACCACTCACAGGACGATGCAGAGGGAGCAGAATAAAGCCATACTGCTCATTGACGGCGCAAAAAGGATCGATCGTATTAGGCAGACAGTCTAACACGAAAGAGTGAGACTTAAGCCAATTAATATGGAGATCCAGAGGAGAGGGAGAAATACATGGGATAAGGTGGAGGAAGAAATACTTTCAAATATCAACAATAATGTTGAAATACCTCAACGCAGACAACATAAAATAGAAAGAACAGCACTGTTGTCCAGCCGAAGAAACTGTGCAAGAAGAAATAAGACCGATCTATACCTAAGAATGTAAACCCCCAAAATAATTTAATAAAAAAGAGATGGTAAAAAAAACAAGAAACAATAAAGATAATTAAAAAGAGGCAAAGTGCTCAAGTTATTATGACACAAAAAATGAAATAAAATAAGCAAAGAACAAAAGTTAATAATCATTAATAAAAAGAGGCGAAGTGTCGACGTTAAATTATAAATAAAATAGAACTTAACAACAAAAGTTAAAAGCATATATAAAAAGAGGCGAAGTGCCGAAATATAATTTTAAATTAAAATAAGTAAGAGAATAATCAAAACAGCAAACATAAGAAAATTTAGTAAATAATAAAAACAATAAAAAACATAGATAAAAAGAGGCAAGTGCCCAACTTAATATTTAAGCTAATTTAACATGAAGAATAAAGGAAAAACAAATATAAAAAGCTTAAATAAAAAGAGACGAAATGTCTAACGCTAAAATAACAAATAAAAACATAAATTACGAAGAGACAACCTACCAGTTAGCAAAATATTACTTGAAAGACTTAAAAGCCACGTCGGAGGAGCCAACTTAAGAGTTAGGAAAATATTTAAACATAAGGAAGAACATGACCTTCATGGGCGGTCATCAAAACTATAGAAGGGTGAGACTAAAAAAAGAGAGAGAGAGAGAGAGAGAGAGAGAGAGAGAGAGAGAGAGAGAGAGAGAGAGAAATGCTAGTTATGCCCTCAATACCAGGGAAAACTAGTAAACATTTTCACACCTATGAAAACCTACCACACATTTCATCACTTTCATTAAGTTGAACGTGAGTCATTCCATTTCTGTTCATGCCTGAAGATGACCGACCATGGTCGAAAGACGTCTCGGAATAAAATATGTCTTTTGCGAATGTTTTTTCTCGCCTAAAAGACCCAGACAAAAAACTTGTAAGAAAAATAAAGAGAATACAAATTAAAATCAATAACGCTACCACTGCTATGGACTTCAACAGTGCATATATATATATATATATATATATATATATATATATATATATATATATATATATATATATATATATGGAAAGAATTCTAAGACAAATTGGTGCGGTTAATGTATTCGCCTTTTAGACAAGTGACTCTACTCCAGGTCCACGTGACCCCCTAGTTCTCGAACTGGAAGATAGCACTAAAGGAGATTTCTAATGTAAACGAGACTATCATAGAAGGGGTCCTTTGAAATGTGTTTTTTGGGGGCACATTAGAAGGGCTCCTTTAGAGCTATCTTCCAGTTCGAGGACTAGGGTGTCACGCTAGACCTGAAGTAGAGTCACTTGTCTAATAATGCAATATATATATATATATATATATATATATATATATATATATATATATATATATATATATATATATATATATATATATATAGTCATAATTTTGTCAACATAATCTCTATCTAACGAAACAACACCTTTGCCTTTGTCAGGTTTACATATAACTAAGTTAGGAAGACACAAAATTTTCAGAATTTTTAAATCGTTAAAAGATAAAATAGGGTTCACAATTTTAAAGGAATTTAACTTACGAAAATAGGTATAAGAAATTGATTTAATATCAGTAAGGACGAAAGAAAAGTCACTGCCAAGCGGCTAAGCTTTTGAGACAAACTTCTAGTTGCTTAAACTCGAAGAAATACTTGATATAGCTAAGTTTGAAATAAGGTAATTTAAAATCTAGTCCGAGGCTAAAATTCTCTTTTGGTTATAATTAAGTGAGACACGGCTAAAATTAAATAGTACATTATCTGGATAGGATAAGAGATTAGTTTCAAGTCCAAGATGAGGAAGTTTGCTGTTCTGTCGCCCTATGCAACTAGATCGGTAGCTATCTATATATTTTTTTCTAATTTTGTCAAATTAACTATGTTATATTTTAAATTTGGTTTTAATACTTATTCTATTTTTTGTAAAATTGACAGAATACTCTATTGAGAATGTACACAGCCGATGTACGAAACGTTCAGATTAAATGTTCCAATTCGTCATGTTGGCTTTACCCTTCGTATTGCGCTTGCGCTTCCCGAGCAATCAGCCCATTAGCTCGTTTGTTTGATCACGCTACAATGAAGCCACTCTTAGACGTTTTCGCAGCTTGGAGAAACTACTAAAACAACTTTGTAAGGGCAGACTTGACCTTTATTTCCTTCAAGGATGTTTTGTTTTGCCCATAGTTATGTCCCTAAGTTCATGCGTTTTAAGCTCTACCGTAAAGAACTGATGATCAATGCTAAGTATAGGGCTTGGACCATTGATTTGTTAACATCTGAAATTAATTTTTAAAAATGCATTATCGCTAAGTTTGATTGTTTATTGGGCTCAAGTTACAACACCTTTAAACAATTAGTTTCTCGCCTTGATTTTATATACTTTTCTTATTTCCTAGATCATAATATAGATAGCTATCGTTCTAGTTGCATAGGGCGGTAGAACCGAAAATTCGTCATCTTGGACTTGAACCTAATCTCTCATCCCATCCAGATAATGTACTATTTACTTTTAGCAGTGTCTCACTCAGGGTTGTTTGATTTAAATCAGGATGATTTTAATCATTGATTTAAATCATGATTAAAATCAAAAGATTTTTTATAAAAATCTACGATTTAAATCATACTACTATCATATAAAAATTAAAAATAAGGAAAAATTCAAAAATAACCAAACATTTTTATGCACACTGAATATTTTTTTTTAATACAGCATAATTAAATAAAAATTACCTTTTATCCACTTATACAACTGAAGTAATTAGTACTTCATTATATATTTAATATATTTTGTCCTTTTCAACTAAATTTTTTCTGAGCTTACTTATAAAACTGAAATTATTATTTCTTAATTGTAAATTAAATATATTTTGCCCTTTGTTAACTAAATTTCTTCTGAGTCTAACTGAATCTAACATATTTTTTATGCAATATCCTCATCGTGTGTTTAATCATGGAGACATGGACTACAAAAGTATAACATTATTTCATCTGAAATTAATTGGTTACTTACAACATATTTTCAATTATGCATCATCCTTGTTGTTAGAATTTTGTTTATTCATGAACTTAAAAAGAAAAACAAGTTTTGCTGACTTCTCTGTACCAAAGCGGTTCCTCAGCTTAGAATGTACTAGTCCAAAAGAGGAGAAGACTCGTTCTACTCCATATGACGAGGCTACGGCAGTCATAAGTTGATGCACTGTTGAGAAAATTTCACTGCCCACAAAACCTGCATGAGCCTCCCACCATTCAGTAGCTGACATGGTCTTCGTCACAGGTTCTGTAAACTTAAATGACTCAAAAGGAGGTGATCTTGCCTGAAACTTCATGATGATGGGAACAAGTGCTGGGTATTTCTCATTGGCATATTCCATTGCCATATTCATCTTTTCTTTATTAAATACCTTCCCCTGAAGTGAAGAATTAAGCATGTTGGCAAGAAGATGAGCCTTGGTAATGAACTGTCCATACCTTTTTCTCACCAGTTTTTCCACTTGCTGGTTGTTTTTAAAGTGGTCACATAACTCTTTCCAAATATCGACTGTTTGAGCAATAGTGCATTTGTCCCTTTGTACCTGATCTTGAGCCTTAGCTATCGGCTGTAATCGAGCCAATAGCTCCTCAGCAGAGCGTTTGAGCCCAATATTGGATACCTTACTCCTTACAGCTGCATCAATCATTTCCCTGTCAGAATCTGCTCAGAGCAGATGGAACGTGAGGACTTTGTCGACTTACAAGTGTGCTTTCGGTGCTATAAGTACGGCAAGCAAACTACGTCCAACTGCCCGGGAAAAGACCTTACGGTGTGTTCCATCTGCGCCGGCCGCGACCATTTTTGGCGCGATTGCAAGAGTAACTCCCCCAAATGCTTAAACTGTGAAGGCCCCCACCGGACTATGTCTATGACATGTCCGGTTAAAAAGCAGGAAATCAAAAAGCAAACCCAAATTAAACGCGATTCGAAGAAAAAAAAAGCCAACTCACAACTCAACTTATGCTTAAGTAGCCAAACCCGCCATTGCCGAGACCAACAACCAGAAGACATGCCTCCACATTGAAAACGAACACTCGACCAAAATAATGTGCTGCATATACTATGCGCACATTGCAAACATTACTCGCCCAGGTACCTTTGCCACGGAAGTCAACCGCATGCTCGTAAAGAACGGGTTACAAGAGATGTGGTTTCCAGAGAAACCACCCTCAGAAGAGGTTATGAGAATTAGCGTAGCCCCTCAGTGCCAAGAAATATGCCAAAAAGTTCCCACACCACCAAACACAGCCAATACACGCGATCCCCGTTTTGAGTAATTAATAAACTTGCAGTCACACAAACAACAAAACAGGCGCCAGCTTCACCCAGGAAAAACACCATCACTACAAACAACACGCAAGCTCACTCACCCAACAAGGAAGCAGTGCGACCCAAGGAGGCCAGGTCTCCACAAGCAAGGAAAACCTTCAAACCCGCCGCTCAAGGTCAACCTCCTCCTCATCGCGAGGGAGAGAGCATCAACTCCAATACCACGCGAGGGGGTTCAACCTCAAAATATTAGCCCCCGAATCAGCTCCCTTCCCAACCGAACTGGATTCCTGCGAAGTAGCTGAAGGTGCAATTGGGAATGCTCAGATGAGGTTTCCGAGCGGCAGCTTAAAGATGCTCTTGCTTAAAACATGATCAAATTGACCCCGGACTGCTTCCTCACGATCACGTACACAGAAAAAAAGAAACGGCAGGAAGCGCACCCCGCCCAGTACACCTCATAGGGCTAAAGTAGAACGCGAATAAACGTTTACTTTAATCCCACACATTAGAGAACCAACACTACACAAAATGACAGACAGACTTACAATTATACATATGAATGTCAATGGGTGGGGCAGAAAAGATTCCATCTATGGCAATATTATGTGACAGAGTGACCCTGACATAATACTTATCTCTGAACACGGACTGACCGCGCAAAAACACTTAAAATTATTTCAATACGACATTATTAACCAAAATGATAGTCAGGAACGGTATGACGGCTGCGCAATAGCCGTCAAAAAAAGACTAAAATACAGGAGCCTGGAGGATTTGGATGAATCCTACCTTGCCATTGAAGTAGGTACTGCCCTAGGGAGACTGTTCGTGGCCACGGAGTACCGACCCCCAAGACGCGGCTTTGAGCCCATGCACAACCTCTTGCAGATATTTAGCCACAGGAAAAATGTTATATTCGCCGGAGATATAAATGCAAGGTGCGCAGCGGCAGGATATACCTCCTACAATAATGCAGGTAGAAACATCGAACTACTAATCGACAAACAATACATGACAAGGATCGGACCAAAATTCCCGACGTACATAACGGAAATAGTAGCCACGAAACCCGATATGGTCCTATCTAGTATCAGGTTTTCTTACAATTACTACATTGAACCGGGCCCCATCATTCCGAGCGACCACCAGGCTATCAAGATTACAGTAGGAGTAAATCCTAGAACGCAAAAGCTACAAGCAAGCGAACTGGGAAAATTATAGAAATTACCTCTTAAATTATATCTCCGAACCTTTATTTGATGCTAATTTAGAAGAAATAGATGAGAGGCTGGATAAAATCACTGACTCTCTAATAAAAGCCGATCAAAATAGTATTCTTCGTATCAATTATAAAACCCTTGCAGCTTCCCCCTGGAGCCCTCCCATGAGATCCCTGGCCCAAGAATATAGGGACCTGTCCAATGTAGGAGCGCTGATAGGCCCCAATCACAATGCCTACAGAAGACTAAGACAAATTAAAGACGAACTCCAGACACTAATTACGGACCAGCAAATGCTACTATGGGACAGACTAATAGACAGACTCGACATAGAAAGAGACTCACACACGTTCTGATAGACGGTTAAACGTCTTAAATGAAAACCTCCACAAACAAAAATGACAATTATTCACAACGACCCCAAAATTACTGATACTGAAGAGATTGAAGAAATGTTTAGGATTTTCTGGTCTTCAATCTTTAAAAGTACCCAAGGAGAAAATGACAATTACGACCTCGAATTCTAAACTGACGTAATCCAACAGCTAAACACACAAATACACAAAACCTCTCCTCACCACTGTGTGTCGCAGGAAAGATTGACGGAGGACTATGGCAGTAAAATAATTACTCTAAAATCCTTTCATCAAAGAGCCCCGGGTACTACAGGGCTGACCCGCGAAAATTTCATCCAGGCCCCGCCTGAACGCCGCTCTGAACACGGGCTATTTCCTCGACCAGTAGAGAGTGGCCAAGATGATTTTCATCCCCAAATCGGGAAAGCCCCCGGACTGCCCTGCCAGCTTTCGACCGATATCTATCCTAGAATTTGCTGGCAAAGTCTTCGAGAAGATATTGGCTAACATAGTCAACTCTTTTGTCGATGAAGCCAACTTGCATAACGAGCAGCAACACAGCTTCAGAAGGAAAAGAGGGACTCACACGGCACTAGCAATCGTCACCGAAAAGCTTGCAAAGATCAAGGCATGCCGACCTGGTGCTCCGCATGTCAAAAAAAGCCTTTGATGAGGTTTGGAAGAGAGGACTACAATTTAAGATCCTTCAAGTGGGCCTCAACCCCATTCTTGAGAGGATTCTATGTGACTACATAATGGAGAAGAGAGCATACATACAAATCAGAGAACACAAAGGCCCCGAATTCGAGCTCAAAGCAGGGGTCCCACAAGGGGGCTGTCTCAGTCCCCTTTTATACAACATTTATACACGCGACCTACCACAACCTCTCTCCGAGGGTACGATATACGTACAGTTCGCTGACGATATATCGCAAATTTGTACCGCCGCTTCTGTTCACAAGGAATTTATCGCGAGAAATACGGCTAGGAAGGTATCAAACATCAACTCTTTCGAGAGGAGATGGAAGATATCAACCAATGCCCCAAAATTCAAAATAATTCCCATGTTTCGCAAGACCTTCAACGATATACGTGTAGAAGGGGAGCGAATCCCCTACTGTCTAGAAGGGACGGTTCTGGGGCTCAAAATCAGCACCAGGGGCTACACGAGTAATATCGAGCGAACACTCGCCAATGGCAAGGGAGATTTGAGAGAATTTTATGGGTTCCGTGACCTAAATCCCTCAAATAAACTCAAGATATTCAATGCGTGCATTGAATATCTTGAGCGCCAAGACCCACATTGCGAAACTACAAACGATCCAGAACAAAGCGGTGTTTATCATCACAAACACCCGAAGAAGAGAACACAAACGACAGAGGGAGCTCCACGACTCGGTTGGATTATCTCCGATCAACGTGGCGCTCCACGAGAGGGCTAAGAGGATCTGGCCAGCCATTGGCACCCGTTTGTACCCGGAGTTCTCTCGTACACACCTAGACATCGAGGTCAACCGACAAATAAGACCATTTAAAAGCAGTAAGATACAGCATGACGGCGACGTGACTCCAAAATACACATGACAAAATCGACAAATCACAAAAAAACGACTAGTGTAATGCTCAAGTTTCTTTAGTAGAAATTCATAAACCATCACTAAGATTTTCCCTTTTTACAAAACTTTGCAAAAATATCAAAATCCAAAATGTAACTAGAAAAGCTTTTTCAAAAACCCACAGCGGGAACAATAAACCCTGCCTCAAATAAAGGCTCGAATGACATTTAAGACCATTAAGATCATTAAGATAATATATAAAAAATAAGAATTGAATTAACATGTTTAATTTACTTGAATAAACTATATTTTTTATAATTTATTAAAAAACAAAAAACAACAACAAACAAAATACATCCAATAAACAAAAACAAACAAAACTTAAACAAACAGAGCTACCCTTTCACCAGGGACCTATTTATTCTGTCTCTCACACAACTTATATTCTTTAAACTCACCCTATTTCACTACTTTCCTCTCTTACTCTCCCTAAATTTCACCACTTTTTATGTCCAAGTCCAAATCCAACATCTTCACTTATTAGAGTACGCATGGTATTCTTTATGGTCTCCCTAAAACACATAAGCCTATATATATTTATATATATATAATATTCCGCATATATTCACTTCCTCCATCTTAACCATTTTGTTTATAGATCTCATCTCATAAATTTTCTGACGGAGATGCGGTCGTTAATGTTTGCTTCTTAGTTTTAGGTAATTAATTATTTTTTTACTATAATCATTTCCCAGATGTCAATTACAGCATGATCATTGATCAGCCATGTTACTCCTGAGATCCCGTTTGCGGAACACTCTTTCAGCAACTCTTTACAAACCCTTTCTGATGCACCCTGTGTAGCTTTCGTAATTTCTTTAATAAATAAAAATCAAAACAAATTATTTGATCTATGGTAGAATTCTTCTCAGCCGATTAATTTGTATTCATAAAATTATAGTAAAAACTTGAATAAATCTTGACTATTTAAATATCTTTGGGAAATATCCTTCCCCCACCCCCTTGATTTGCCGGTCAAAAAAAATTCTCTTAGTTAATATTGATGTAATCCAAATTTTTAGTTTAAATTTTTTATTTTATTTTGAGAGCCCATTTGGCGAGTGCCTACTAGGGCAAAAGTCGCCGTACTCACGCTAAAGCCTACCTACTAGTAGGCTAGATAAAAGCAAAGAACAAAGATAAAAAAGAAAGAAAGGCTAAGTTCGAGTTGTGAGGCTGGCGCTGAGAAAAGAGTCAGTGGTATCCGTAGTTACGGAGTGTTTATATGCGTGTGAAGTTGAAGGTGCGATAGTGTTCTTTTTCTATGTTATGAAGTGATCATCTGTGGCATAATAATCATAATAATACGCATAAGAAAACGCGTCCTGTTAAGTGAAGGGTAAGTTTTATTGTCGTTTCAAGTGATGGGAAGGAAGATCTTTTGATTGACGGGCTGGAGGAAAGGTATGGTTCTCCTAATGTATGGTGTTTGTGCGTATGTATGTGTGTTCATTCCCCGGGTGGAAGGCTAGGTTTCAATAATTGCTGCATATTTATCCTAGAATTACAAAAGGAGTTCACCTAATAATGCGGTCATTTTTAACAGCACGGTTACATTAGTATATACATATGTATATAAGCGTGTTTCACTCCACAGCTGACCATGGGGCAGCACTCGAGTTTACCACATTACTCGTGCCATAGAACGATTTTTTTCTTCTTCCCACCTACGAGGTTGTCTTCTTACTCTCTTTATTACTAGAAGGAGCTATCTAGGATTTCTTTCGTCCTTTTTCCATCATTTCTTATGGTAATGTGTCCTGCCCATTTCCACGTCAGAAATCTTATTCATTTTCTTATATCCGTTACGCGTGTTTGTATTCTTACCTAATTATATCTTATATTGTCCTTGAAGGTTATTCCTAATATGTATCGTTCTATGCTTCTTAAAGTTGTCCTCAGTTTCTGTGTGATTTTTTTTGCGTGTGTCTTTACTGTCCAAGTTGAACTTCCGTAAATTAGAGCTGCAGGTAAAATGGATTGATTTAATGATTTGCGTGTTAAGTACATGGGTATGTCGCTTCTGAAGACGTAGCAAAGCTTCCCTTCCGCCTTACCTCCTGATTTCCTTCCCCATGCTCTCGGCAGGAGTCACAAGTCGTTCTTAGTAAGCGTAATCTCGTCCGTGGTCTAAAATTCGAGTTTGTTTCTCTTCAACAAAACATTGGTTGTGATTTTCGTCTTTAAAAGGTTTATTCAGTCTATCTGTGAGATTGGCCTCTGATAACTTTGTTATCAATCACATGTATTCTTATGAATTCAAGGAAAATAATACAAGACATCCTCATTAAAACAAAGCTGTCCTCTAAAATGTCTCCCATTAATTCTGATTCCCTTTTGTTCCAACTCTAGAGGCCTACAAATCTTCTCAACCACTTCTGTAATCAGTTTCATGGAGATGTGTTCTTCTTGTCTCGCCTATTTTGTTTTTTCTATTAGTATTTCATTATAGGCTGATGATGAGAGACTATAGGTATAGAAGAACACGTTACTCTAGGCTTGGATAATTCCTTGTTTATATAGTGATGTTAAGAAAAACTGAAATATTACTTACCGAATTGGGAACTTTTACAGTGTAGGTATACCATGTAGAGATGCTTCCTATTCATTAGCTCACTGCAATAGTTGTTAAAGGACCTCTTGATGATCATAGTTACTATATTGATGAAACCTGCTTTTTCCCGTGGCTGATTGCATTCTAGAGTTTGCAATAATCTGTTAGTTATTACTTTTGTATGTTGCTGATGAGACTGAGAATGAAACCGAAGCGTCGGGCCATGTCGCTGGAGTCTTCTTTTTTTTGATATCATAACCAGTAAGTCAGCTAGAAGTTTACTCTGAGCTTTTATAAGTTCGTTTTTGCGACACCTAAGATCATTTTCACGATCTTAAGTGCGTGAACAATTTCATATTTCTTTACTGGTAGGATTTCTTCCCTAATTAAAAAGTTGTCATCTGGTGTCTGGTGACTATTATTATCATATAGTATCTGAGAAAATTCTTCCACTCTTTCAATGATATTTACTGTTTGTGATCGTATTCCTCGAATTCAAAAGAAATGCAGTTAATGATAACAAAATTAACAGAAGCGTCTTAGAGTGGGGCTAATAATAAACTTTTCGTAGACGAAAATAACGATCAAGAGTTTTGCAGAAGAGAGAACAACTAAAGTGAGTCTAGAGATTATACGCAATACCTCTTTATAATCTCACCATTTTTTCCCAAAATGTTTATGAAACTTTTTATTTCAGATGCGTTTAGGAATGTAAGAAACTCAATGTATCAGATACTCACAACACTATTTATCTGAGGTATTATATAGTTTAGAGTCGATTTTTTTAAAAAATCGATTACAATGACTGTCAAACATCTTTTGAAAGAAGCTTTTTTTCTAATCAATTCCAGAAAAATGTAACTTTCCCATGAATTATTTCGTGAAAGAATTGGGTAAAGGAAAGTCTTCTCTGCAAACTTCAAACGATTTGAAGCAGGATCCTCGCACTGTGAAGAAAATAGTCGAGAATGGCATTCAACCAATTAAGAAAAGGGTTCATCCAGAGTTTGAGCTCTTACGCCTACAGATCTTTTTCAAATAAAAAGAAAATTGACTAAAAAAAACTCATGCTAACAGAAGAGACATTTTTCAAGGTGCTAGGGCTCCTTCAGTCTTGAGACAAACAAGGTGTAATGCTCTTAGGAAATGCTCAATCTTTAGAAATAAGACCAAAAAGTCCTTCCTAACTGAAAAACACAAAGAAAAAAGTATGTTGTTGGTCCAGATATATACTGTATATACATGAAAACTGACTTAAGCAAATTCATCTTCACTGATGAATCAACCGGATAGTTAGGCAAAAGGCAGGGTTGCCAATGGACATCAGGTGAGGCATTCACCAAACGACCACAAGGAAGAGGAAGATTTGGCTTGCAATAGTTGGAGGAAAGCTACTAGGAGCCTTCAAAGTGGATAATAGCGTCAAGTTGGACTCGAAGGCGTACTGCAAATTTCTGGAGTAAAAGTTCCTACTTCGGTTCAAGAGACAGCTAGTGCGAATGAGGAAAATTCACTTGTCTTTATGCAAGATAATGATCCCAGTCATGCCTACGAGTCGAATGGATTTGTAAGAAACTCAATCAATGACTGGTCTTCCAACATTTGCGATCTAAATCCAATAGAAAACTTGTAGGTCTCCTGAAAAGAGACTTTTTCGCAGATGGCAGACAATTTGAAAACACAACTGACCTTTGGAAAGCCACACAAGACCCTGTAAAGAATGTTTCTGCTGATTGCATCAAAGCTTTGACTTCATTAGTATGCAGCACTGTTCAAAATTATTCAGAAGAAGGGTTCCTTTGTCCAGTAACTCTTGAATAATTCTGGTTTAAAATTGTTTCACCTAATTACTTTATAAAAATCGTTTAAACATGTTATACTTTGTTATTATATGATTTGTTTTAAGCTGAAAGGATGGAGGTTTCAAACGAACATAGCAAAATAAAAAAAATCACCTTTAAAATCATCGATAAATGGAACGCACTCCCCGCGGAGGTAGTAAATGGTGGTAGTGTGAATAGTTTTAAAAACAAAATTGACAGTTATTTTACAAATAATGATATTGTTTAAATACAGAACCCTGTTGTGGATTGAATGTCGCGTGAGTGAGCATCGTGGCGACAATGTCCAATTGAGGACTACTAGATTACTAGTATAGAATGGGACTGGCCTTTGAGTGGACTAAGTAGTCCTTGCTTGCTCCCTGTAACTATAAACATCTGCAAATGATATCTCGACTGTAAAATAGTCAATCCAACAATAATCTTTCTTATTTTCTCTCATATGGCATTTAGATTCCATATATTCACAGTACATTTTCTGCTGGTGATTGTCTTAACTCCACGAAGAAAGTTACACAAAAAGGCTTCTGTTTCAACAGAGCTTTGGCTATTTTTAATATCTTCATATAATCTCTAGACACATTTTAGGATTGGAAATAGAATTTTAGAGCAGGTATAAGAATACATACACATACTTGGGCCATCTTGCAACTCCTGATGACAGCATGGAAAAGTAACTAAAGTAGATCAATAAAATTAGGTGAAGTGCTTGTTAACCTAGTAGATGCGACGTTGGGTCCCATAACGAGCCAGGGATTCATCCCTGCAGCGTCATGAGCTGGACGCCCATTGGGCGGATACGCCGATACTCATTCATGCAGGGGTAACTAGCTCGTAGCCAATCATAACCCCGCTCTCATTTCCATTTCCACCTTCACAACACACACCTTCTCTTTCCTCTGTTCCGGAACCCTGCTGATGGAGTAAGAGTCTCTAATGGGGTCTCGAAGGGTTCCACCTACTCTGGGTGATGTAAAAACACACTACGACCTCCCCCCCCTACTTCAACGAGGTCCAGTCCTTGGCGTCTGTGGCTCACCAGCGATTGCCAATCTGATCTTTATGTGCATTTCATTATCTGTTCCTGGGATATCGTCCACGGTGGTAGGGTTGGATGGCGCTACCTACCTTCATGCAAATGTAGGTAAGAGGAAAGCTTAATTACATGTTTAGAAGCGACCTGCCTCTCTACTTACAACGTTGTATTAAATCAATGTATTCCAGGCGTGCTCTGTACACGTTCTTGGTAAAATTTGATTCGGGGAATTTCGAATGTTGCCCCTCGAACCGAGCATTGAGAGGTGATGAGTTTTGGTACAGCGGTTCATTTCATCCTGTAGTAAGTTCTAACTGACCGAAATTAAACTTGGGCGCTGAATACGAAAGCACACAGAAACTAAGGACGACTCCAAGAAATATACAACCAACAATACCAGTTCGAATAACGCCCAGAAGCCATAAAAAAAAACAGTTAGATAAGCACACAAACATGGAGGAAGGATATAGTAAAAAAGATGAAAGTTCTGCAATTAACATGGGAATGAGTCATTGCTAAAATAAACGACAGAAGACAACCTGATTGGTGGAAAGATGAAATTTGCTAAGTGGCAGGAGTGCATGGGAAGACTTGGGCGTTGGACGGTGATCAGATGGAGGTTTATGAGGAACTCATTATCCGGGATGGAATAGGCCGCAAAAAGGAATGGCATATAATAAAATCACTTGCAACTTCCCCTGGAAGCCTCTTTTGTTGATCTAATGTACTGTGTAAATTTGATGAGTTATGTTTTAATTTCTTATTATTCCCACGCTCTCGCCAGGAACTTCGTATGCGTCAAGTATTCTTGGTTTTTTGCTACCTGGGCTTTATCTTTCCTTCACCTATCTTAATCACTTTAACACGTACTCCTAACAAAACTTTCTAGCGGAAAGGCCCCTTTGATTTTCGAATTTATTATTAAATAATTTCTCCATCAATAATAATATATACATTATATATATATATATATATATATATATATATATATATATATATATATATATATATATATATATATATATATATATATATATATATATATATAAAAATAAATGTTCGTTACGATACCAAATTCTGTGTTTCTCGTCGAGTCTTCTCCAAGGATAGTTCAAGATCTCGCTTCATAAGATCGATGGATCTTCTGTACTTGTCGCGTAGTTCATTTTGCTGCTCTTGGAGCAACCCTCTCATCCCGCGCTCCACCGAGAGCGAAGCCTCGCGCAGCACCGTCGCTCGCCTGTGGAGACAAACGAGGTTTCCGAAATGAGGAAATTGAATTCAGCAACATTATTTCCAGCAGGATGGTTCAAATGTTTATAAGTGTGTGCGTAACCTGTACGAACCTATTCCTAGAGGTGTGGAATGCAACCTCACGCCTCCAGCATTTCGAGTGAATGAGTTTTGATATTGTAGCCGTTGCCATTGTTCAACTTATACGTTCGATTTAGCTTTTCTGTACCTTCACATTTTGGTCTTCGTTCTTACTTTTTTTGCCCCTCTCGTATAGGTGGGCCTAACCACGGGTGAAAGACGTCGCTAAACGATTTAAAAGTACTCTTTTACTTGACAAAATGCGCTGACTCTATTCGACACAATGTCAATTAACTTACATTTGATTTGTTTGCATGTAAAGGAATTCGGCTCATCACCCTTCTAGGTTTCCAGAATTGTAATAATGATTACATAATATTGTAATCATGAAGGAGGGAACGAATTTCTGTTAAAAAAATGAGCTATTTGTACAGTGGTTGTACGACATGTTGCTCTTCGGTATAATCTCTTGTGATTGGGTTCAGCTTTTTTTCAAATTCGTGGTAGCGATCTAGGCATAGGAGGAAATGAGGTAGAAACGAGAGAGAAAAAAAATGAAAACAAAACAAAACCTGGGGATGTGCAAAGGAGCAAGCATACAAGGATAAAAAAGTAATATGAAATTTTTTTTTTTTATTCTAAGTACAGGAGTAGTTTCGAGACAGCCCAAAGATGAAGCGAGAAGTCTCGAAACCTGTACTTGAAAAAAAAAATCGAGGCTGGTGTAGTACTAATTAGGTTGTTGATGAGTATTTGCTTGACTATTTTGTAACGGTTTGAGTTTATTAAAGCAACTGACAGCACCCAGATATGAGCAAAAGATGGGGCACAAGAGAGAGGAAAACAGTATTAGGTTGTCAAGAAATTAATGCCGTTTTTAGAAGACTATAAAAAATGAATGCTTCATCATTCCGAATTTGCTGCAAGCTGTTTAAAGATAACTATTGTAATGCTTAGGTCTCTTTTAAGATAGTAATGCCTAGGTCTCTTGTAATATACTAATGCCTAGGTCTCTTGTTTATATAATAATGCCAAGGTTTCTTTCAAGATGGTAATGCCTAGGTCTCTTTTAAGATAATAATAACTAGGTCTCTTTTAAGATAGTAATGACTATATCTCTTTAAGATAGTAATGCCTAGGTCTCTTTTAAGATAGTAATGCCTAGGTCTCTTGTAATATACTAATGCCTAGGTCTCTTGTAATATACTAATGCCAAGGTTTCTTTCAAGATAGTAATGCCTAGGTCTCTTTTAAGATAATAATAACTAGGTCTCTTTTAAGATAATAATGACTATATCTCTTTAAGATAGTAATGCATAGGTCTCTTTTAAGAGAGTAATGCCTAGGTCTCTTTTAATATACTAATACCAAGGTTTCTTTTAAGATAGTAATGCCTAGGTCTCTTTAAGATAGTAATGCCTAGGTCTCTTTTAAGATAGTAATGCCTAGATTTCTTTTAGATAGTAATGCCTAGATCTCTTTTAGGATATTAATGCCTATGCCTTTTAAAATCACAAAAAGCTTTGAAGGGTCACATGAACTGTCTGAGTGACCAAGTTTATAACGTGCAAAGATTGCTTCATCTCTATTACCCTCGAAATACTCGTGAGCTATTTCTAGGTAGAATTGTTATGGGAGATGAAAAGTGGGTTCTTTCCTTTAATATGAAGTACAAAAAATGGCTTAATCGCAAACCAAAACCTATCACTACTTTGAGACTTGGTATCTAACAGCAGAAAGCTATGCTTTGCCATTGGTGGAATGTGAAAGTTCTTCATTATGAACTCCCCAATACTAAACAAACAGTCTCTGCAGACCCGGATGTTAAGAAAATCGGAGCGGTTAAATGAAGCTCTTGAACAAACCGTCCCTCACTGGTCAACCTAAGGGGCGGTGTCCTCCTACTCCATGCTAATGCACGCCCAAACGTGGCACGTTTGACTCAAGGAAAAAAAAATATTGCCTTAAGTTGGGAAGTTCTTCCTCGTCCTCCATATTCACCTGACCTTGCACCGTGCGATCATCATTTATTTCATTCATTACATCACCTAAATGGAAAAGTTCACACTGTTATGGAAGTGGAAAATTATATCAAATCCTATTATATTATATCAAATTCTTCAGGAAAGGAATCAATCTACTACTTAGTAAACAATGAGAGAGCATCGCTCATAATGATGGATACTGTTTTTATATTAAAAATGTCTCCTTTTAAAACGACATTAATTTTTTGACAGCCATTAGGTTATTTCCCCACTGAGAGCCAATTACTAGGTTGCGAGGAATGTGAGAGCAAATTTCATTAACCTTAAATGCTGTTGCCTTGGTCGGTTTGTTTATTTGTACAGGGGTTTGACGCTTTCCATTGATAGTTGAATGTGGGATTCGAACCACGGTTCGATACATCGCGTGGTAGCCACAGCAAAGCCGACTCGAAACATAAATCTATCCAACAACTAACCATAACGAATGTGGCTTAAATTCGGTCAACGGGGATGTGAAGGGGGTGGGGGATCCACTCGGATGAAGCCGTAGCCCGCGATTTAGAGGAAATTTCTAAGACCACAGTAGGAAGCACATTCAAAAGCGGCCAAGAATGGAACCCCTCAAGGAGTGCTCAACTTTAACCCTTTCGTGTATGTTTGTAGTGGCTTTCCCGGGGAAGGGGGGCATGCAGACTGTTAAACCTGCTGCCTGGAACAGCGGTTCTCCTTTCTGGGTCGAGTGCCCCTTTTATGGCCTCTCTTTCCAACTCTTTCTCACCTGTTTTCTTGACCAGCGGCTAATTTTGTAGGCTAGTCGCCGGCCATCCCTGTTCGGGGCTCGGAGAGGGGAAGGTACCCCCTCCTTCTTGGCTCCAGCTGGGGGGTAGTTTTTAACATGACTGCATTCCATACCCCCTTTATTTCTCATATTATTTTTCCCATCCTTAAGGGGTTGTCATATGATATATTGAAATATTGCGTGCCCTCCATGCCCCAATACTCCCCCCATCTTCACCACTTTCCTTACAAACTTTCCGCTAAAGAATGCCTCGTTGTTATTGCGCTTAAATTCGCTGAATAAAATATCTTGGAGGCTTCCACCTCGCTCCCCCACTTTAGGGTTTGTGTTTTGTTGTGTCATCCTTTCATCTCCTCCTTTTTCGAATCCACGGATGGTGGGGTTGTCTTACTTTATTTCCCCGTTATCTATTTCCACCCTGGATAGATAGACCCGACTTGGAATTGAAAGCGCAATAGCACCGAGGCAGAAAGTTTCTAAGGAGAGATATGTAAAGCTGGTGGAGATGGGGGAAGTGAAATTGTGGGAATGATATAGAGCAGCAGAATCTCCTGCATACCTTGGGGTCAGAAGGGCACGCAACCGACCAAGGGGAAAAGGGGCCTCTAACCCCTTTTAAACTAAGAAGTGATGAAATACAAACTTTGACCCCCTTCCCGCACTGAAGGAAATATACAAGATGTAAATGGATCCAGGAGAGTTGCGCGCTCCTTAGCGGCTATATATATATCCCTTCCACACGTCTCAACCTTCCCATAACCTCACCACCCACCTTTCTTGCAGGTTTTTGTATGCACAGATGCCCCCGTTGGTTTGTTTTTTTTTATTTACAAAAGCAATTGCATTTAGCAATGCGTCCACTTCCCAGGCCGGCGACCTCATATCAGGGTTTAGTCTTCTTTTACGACACGCGCCGGAAGATGGTATGGCTATTCTCCGAGCGCCACATACAGGCAACTAGAGGTGCATGGGGGTAGGGGGAGTAGTTTCAGTGGTGTTGATGCGCACAGACCCCTGTTTGATGTTGAATTGTCGTGAGAATCGTGTAGGGCGATCCGCACTGGCCCCTTCGAGTGGCACTCGAGCTCGTCCTCACTTACTTCCGGTGGATGTCCCGCGCGGCGCTCAGCTCCCGGATGATGCCCTCTTCTTCTTCAGTCAGGAAATCCTCTTCGAGCCGATGGAGGGGGCGCTGAGAGGGGGGGGGAGAAGTCAGTGAGGGTGAGGGTGAGGGCGGACACCACACATTAAAGCCCATTTACTCGGAATGGCCCACCGAGAGGGGGCGGTTTGAAGGAGGGGGTTATTGTGTTCTTCACAATTTCCTTATTCCTAGGGATTTAGGGCCCGCAATAGGTGGGGGGTGGACTTTTGAGTACCAGTGTTTATTGTACTTTTTTCCTCGGGGCTTTGAATGGTAAGGCCACGGCCCAGCTTTTAAGGTTTATCTTTTTCACCCCTGATTTTGTTCACTCTTTCTGCCTTTTAGGTGAAAATGTGTAATGTTTACGGCTGATCCCCTCCTGTCTATTTCGACGTTTAGATTTAACACAAACAACGGTGAAAGGTGGCCTTAAACCCTCCCCCAAAAGACGCATTTACCCCATTATCCAAGGATAACGAAGCATGGTCGTTTTCTATAAATACCTAGTAGTTTATTTCGTCTTGAGACGCCACAAGAGGGTTCAAGTAATTTTGAGCGCTCTATGAACAAAATGGCGTCCAAGGGATCTGTAATTAATTCACCCTCGCACCCAAAGATTTAGGAGTAGTAAAAATTAGTTGCATATTGATCCATCTCTTTCTTATGTTTTTTTTTCCTACGCATCCTTAGTTGGTTACAACAGTTATTGACTAGGTAAAGACCCTAGCTGGTTACACCATTTGACTAAATGAAGACCCTAACTGGTCACACTAGTTTTTCGTTTCATTCTCATAATGCTTTTGTGATCCTTTCAACTAGGAGGGATTTAAATCGGCTTGGAAGACCCTTTCATGACTCTCCTTGGCCCGTCCATCCAACCAATGCCTCCCTCCGATCAATATAAAGTAGAATAAAAAAGAGGAGCAGAAGGGAAAATTATCCCAAGAAAAATAAAAGAAGTGAGAAATTTACAGAAAACAACCATTTTTTCATGCGAGCGCTCGTGCGTGATTAACTTTAGAGGGATTTAACGCCATCTTTCACCATCGAACGGGTATATATATATATATATATATATATATATATATATATATATATATATATATATATATATATATATATATATATATATATAATGAGAATGAAAAGGAATAAAAGTCCGAAACATCGCCCAAATTAATCACATTAATGCAACCCCCCCCCCCCTGTCCTTCTCCAAGCGCTGAGACCGGTAGGGGTACGACATCGTATCCCCCCAGAGAATAAATTCTTACACAGCACAATTGCTTAAACGTCCAAACCATAACCCACTTGTAAGGGTGATCCTCCGCAAGAGGGCGCCAGGTGTAGCATGGGCAACGTTGCTGCAACTGATTTCTGGAGTATTCCACCCCCCCTCGCCCACGCCCCGACCTAAACGCTTCATGAGGCCTTAATTTTGAGTTTAGACCCGTTCCGGAGAGTTGCGCAACCTCCAGGTCCTTAACCCCCCTCCAAGACTAACCTTATTATGTACCCCTTTCTTTAAAACGTCTCCTCGCTAACTTCGAGGACGAGACGCCCAGCCGGATAATGTAATTCTCATAAAGATCAGAATGACAATCGCTGGCAATCGCGGGGGGAAACAAGGGCCAGTCCTAGTTGTGGGGGAAGGGCGTGCCGAGTAGTAATGTATTATGACACCAACCAGCGAGCAGAGCACCTCCCCTGAACTAGGGGGACAGGCGTCGTTCCACCTCAGGGGTATGTGGATATAAGTAGACAACGGGAAGGAAAGACAGCGGTGTTCTGATTATCTATATGCGTGATGACGTGTAGGAGCTACCTCAGAGGAGGGGTAGGAACAGCGCTTCAGTCAATAAGCAACCGGTCCCTCTTCTACCCTTGAGCTTTATGTCCGCTCTCGATCGGTTTGAGCACGACACCTAGACGTTAGAAATCCAATGCTTTGCTTTACGAGAGATCCCTAACTTAATGCATGCATTCCGTGCTCACTATTTGTTTGTGGTTGTGGCTTTGATTCGTGGTTATAATTTTACCTCGAAAAAGAATGCAGCGCGGAGGACGGGGGGCTACTGTTGCGCGTTGCATACTGACTCCCTCCACCCCGGCCCCAAGTGCTCTTGTTAGCCGAGTGAATACGGCGCTGGTCCTCTAACGTCGGGTTACCGGGTTCGATCCCGAATAGAGCGGACACAAAGGTAGAGATCTGGCTAACAATTGGTGGACGCGACGTGTGGGTAGATTTAACACTTCTCATCACACACATAGCCAATTACAACACTGCTTTCTTTCCTCTCCCGTCTTCGCGTCCCAAGAGACCCCTCTGTTACAAGGAATCCAGCCAATTGGTATCTATATCCACATACCTCTGAAGTGGAACAGGTTCCCCTGAACCTGGGCGATGAAAGTTCCCCCTGAACGGTGTTTGGTGGCAAAACATAACACTTGCTGGCACCTCTCCCCAAAGAGGACCGACCCCTATTTCCCTACTGCTCACCAGCAATTACCATACTGATCTTTATGTTAATTTCATTACCCGGTCAGGATCCACCTGGATAAAGGCAGGTTGGCGAACCACTGCTACTACGGCCCCGGCCCCGAGTCACAACTTCCATTAAACAGCGCTCTTTGTATGGTTGTCTCTCGCAGCCGTCATATTTTTCACATCTCCTGATTTCATTCTCTCTCTTTTCATCCTTTTAGTCACCTGTGCAGATACCAATATGTGAGCGATAGAGGGCATTAAGATCTTAACAAAAGTTCTCCCGAGCAAAGGTATCGCATTCACGGGAATAAATAATATTAAATTGCACACGGCAATGACCGAGTGATGAGTAGTGTGTGTGAGTGTAAAACCACGGGTACCTTTACCTCAAGAAAGGACGGGAAGAGAGGGCGGTCGTGAGCGAATGTGGGAATCGCCCAAGCTCCGTCGCCGGGGAAATTGATCGGAATCGTCTGCGTCGCCTTGGTAGCGTCCGTTTGCGTTGCTCCATTTTCCCTGAGGGAAAAGAAAGAAACAATTCTGAGTTTGGGACATTTCATAAACAATGAATTTAGGATCTACCGTTGATAATTTGGTTTAATAAACTCCTTCGAATATGACGGCCGGGACAAAACACACACTTATCTCTAAGATTATGGATCACCACGCTGTAGCTACAGCTGGATGTTTGCGTGCCCTCTATGTTCCAACCACCACAAATGGATCTACAGCTATATATCTTGTACACATTTTCACTTCATCCATCTTGACCGCTGTCTCGACAGATATCTCCTTACCATCTTTCTACGGAAGATATCCTCGTTGGTTTTCGCTTTAAATAAAAAAAATCACCTGGTTTGATTCTTAACTTCACAAGTAGTTTCCTCTTTTGGCTTCTCAAAATATATAATTTTCACAGATTAACTCTCTCTCTCTCTCTCTCTCTCTCTCTCTCTCTCTCTCTCTCTCTCTCTCTTTGGGTTAAAGCATCCGTTGATTTTCTTCTTAAAAAAATAATAGGCGAGAGACAGAAAGATTTTCCAAGCCCTCCCTCCCTACTCCCCAGCATCCTCCCCACACGTTATAGAGCCCTAAAGGGGCTGCGAAAGTAGCGGCGAGGAGGCCAGGACACAGAGAGGAAGAGTAAAGATAGCAAAGCTTGAAATAAAGTACTAGACTTGACAGTTGACCTACTCGGTCGGTGGACCTACAGCTTCACGTGGGTTGTGAACCACAGTGTGTATTATATCATTTACCTTTTCACTTTTCTATTGTGAAAATTCGCTTCATTTTTATACTCACGAGACCAATTTTGGGAACTTCAAGCAAAACAAGGTCTGCTGACCAAAGTAGCGTGCTCTCATTTATTCTGATTTATTAGCTTACGACCTTTAAAACTTTCAATAATTCCCGGACTAACCTTGTGAGGGCCTTGACAATTTTATCATTCGAAAGAGAATGTAAAACAACATAAGGTTTTCAAATTTCGTTAGAATCGGCCAAATAGTTAAAATGTTATTACCAACACACAAAAAAAAGCAAAACGGAGATCGACGAACCGACCGACCGACATAGTGAGATATATGTAGAGTCGCACGCGATTGAAAAAAAGGAAAGGAGAGGAAAGGAGGGGATCACTTAAAACATCACAACACTTATTGTAAACTTTCAGGAGAAGAATTATTTTAATTAGAACTCTCTATGTATGGCTCTTTGCTAATACAGGGTCACTCCCCTAAAACGGGCCCCGACTTTCGATAGGCCTCATTTCTTAATTTTCTGCCAGAATTGAATGAAACGTTGGCGATAATTAGTTTATTGTGTTTAAAAACATCATATCGAAACATGAGAGTCTTTGGACTTTTCTTCTTTATTCTAGAGCACGTGTTCGAGATGGCCTCCATTTAACTATGAGCATTTCTTGAGGCGCAGCACAAAGTTGTCCATGACGTTCTTACAAACCAACTGACTAGTGGCTCTGTTCTCCTACCTGATGGCTTCCTTGAGTTCCATGATCTTCCTGGGTCTCCCTGCGTACACTTTGTCTTTAAGGTAGCCCCAGAGAAAGAAATCTGGGGGGGGGCTAAGGTCTGTGCCATGGTGTCTACTCAAAATCAGTCTTGAGACTGATCACACGGCCACCAAAGTTCTCTTTAAGACAATCTAGGGACAGGTTTGAGGTGTGAGAGCTTGTTCCATCTTGCTGGAAACAGAGCTTCCCCATAAGCGACAGGAACAGGGTCTGCAGCCCCTTCAAAAAGGTTTGAGGACCTCAACATATCGCTCCTTAGTGACTGTCACTGTCGCGCCAGATTACTCGAAGAAGAATGGTCCGATGATGCCTCTGGCTGAGATTGCAGTTCATACCGTGCACTTAGGGGAGTGTAGGGGCTTGGTAGCTACCTCATTTGGTCTGGAGGTCTCCCATAAGACATTTGTCCTCGAGTTTACCTTTCCTTCAAGATGGAAGGGAGGTCCAAAGGAGGTTAAGGAAAGTTCGGGTCTCCTGAATCTTCCTCAGTATCTTGACTGCCATAGCCTTGCTCTGCTCCTTGTCTGAGGCTGTAAGGGTCTGCTTCGTCTGTATTTTGTATGGGTAGGCATTTAAATCCATTACTAGCACTCTCCTACAAGTCTCACGGGATATACTAACTTCGCTTGCGCACAGAGCGTTTTGGACTCTACTGAACTGACTCTCTCACGCTCTCGACCAGCTCAGATGTACGCTTCCTGGGGCCTCCTGAATGGCTTGGACGGTTGTCACTGACCGCATTGAAATTCTACATTGCCCCAGTTCTCAAGTTGTCCACCCAGTCCTGAATTCTGCTCTTGGAGGAGGATTTTTCTCATTCGAACTGATGCACGAAAGTGTCCTGCACTTTCTTGAGCGAACCTGTCTTGTAGTAATGTTGACGCAGTATATTCTTTGCTGGAGCTCCCATTGAGATCTAGTTGTGTTCACAGGCGTTGCTTCTGCCATGTCCTGCAAAGTAAGGGTGATTAGTGAATGAATGAATGATATATCACAAAAAGTGTGTGCAGGCCCCTTTTGGGGGGGGTGACCCTGTATTTCTATATACATTACGAAAAAGAAATTTCAATCAGTGTATATGACTGTGTTCAAGCACATTAAATAAAAAGATAAATAAATTGAAATCAACTAGAATTTGTTAGCATATTTTGGAAAAAGGAAATTTATAACGCATTCTAAACTTATATCAATTTTGGTTGGTTATGAGGATTTTCCGAATAGTTAAATGTCAATAAATGTAATTTGGGATGTTAACTAATATTTCGGAATTTTGAAACAATATTTTGGGTTCATTTAGGAGGCAAATTCGCCCCACGTTGGGATCAAGTCAACTTGACCACGGCCAGAAAAAATAAAGTCAAGTTAGTTCAAGTCTGTTTAAATTCTTCGAATGAATAAATAATACATTTTACATTAAATGTCACAGGATTAATTTAATTTAGCTAAAATTGGCAGAACAAAATTTAACTTTTTGCTTCCCAAATCCAGTGAGAAACGATGCGTTAAAGTGATTTAAGATGAGACGTTAAATTAAATTGCTCGATTTGGATCCATCTATACTAACAACAGATATTGCTGAACGTGTCAACATAACCTAACCTTATCAGTTTAAATGGATGTAAAATAGGAACCAATATAGAGAATGTTAAAAAGATGGGAAGCAATATGTTCTATTGTTGTTTTGGAAGGCAAGAGAATGATCCGAAACTACTTTTTTTCTGCTTTCTTTAAGGAAAATATATACCTTTATTTGACCCTCGCATCCACACACATTTGGATATACGAGTATGTATAGCATTCACCCTTCTTATCTTATTAGTTAGGGTAAAAAATACCACCGTGTCGTCAGCTGCGGCTCGTAGAAGGTTACTAAAGGTTACCAAGCTCATGTGTGAAAAGGTCGGAATAGCTGGGTTGGAAATTCGCTTTAGTGAATAAGAACTCGATAAGTGGGGTCTATGAATCCTCCTCCCCCTAATTTATGTTCGTTGGTCATTTTTGTTTAACTAACCCCCCCCTCCTACTTGTCCACACACCAAAGGTGAAAGAGGTCATTAACCTCGATAGAAAACCACCTGAATAAACATGAATAAGAACAAATTATGATCTTGGAAGCAGTTAAAATAAATATTTTTTTTCTGTTCCTCTAAAGGGGGCTGATAAGGGACAATGTCCTTTGTACGAGGTTGTACGAGCTGGTTATGGCTTTTTATTGCACCCTTTTACCTTATCTTTTACAATAATCTTAATTCTGCCCATTCTCTTTTTTTCTTCTGTCTGTACTCCCATCATTCTTACTCACGTGTCGATAGGTCGGACAGGCAGAAGGGCGCCAGACCTCACATAAATCATTTCCAGTCCGAGCAAAAGAGAAACCCCAAAGAAACTCCCCCCCCCCCCGCTTTACTCTCGAGCTCCGTCGTGGCCGCCTCAATATTAGGAGAAAAAGGTAAACAAACCGAAGTCGCATGCTTTCAATGAATCTGACTTATGACCTTCAAAACTTTTTACAAGTGGGACAATCCGACCCATAGTTAGTTTTCTTTTAATAATTCCCGGAATAACCTTGAGAAAACTTAGGAAATTATATCATTCAAAGGGGGATGCAAAATAACATAAAGTTTTCGAATTTCTTTAGAATCGGCCGAATAGTTACGATGTTATTGCCTCAAAACTCATTGAAAAGTAAAATGGTTACTTTCTGACCGACCAGTTTATTCTAGAGGTCCGTCGTGTCCGCAGCAATATTAGGAGAAAAATGAGGCTCGTTTGATACCTATGAAACTCACTTGTGTGGTCGTTTTAGAGAACTACTGGAATCGTCGCGCTCTGGCGGGTTCTGCAAAAGAATACGAAAAATTGATTGGTTTCTATCATACTTTTAGATTTTTAAGCAACGAAGGTACAATAATTAAGTTTTTAATGAATTACAGAATTAAGGAAGAGCCAAAACACTAAGGTCCACTCGAGGCCAGTCCAAAAGGGAAAGGAAGGGAGGGAAGAGGATCATATTGGATAAAAGAAAATAGGGTATAATATATAAGTGTGTTATGTATAGATATTTGGGATTTTGATGTTTATATATGAAGTAATAGTTATTGGTTCTATTCTTAAACATATTGACGACAGAGGTGCTTCGAACAATTTGCAAGGTTAAGGCGGTAACAATCTGGCCTGTAAAATCTCATTCCGATTAACACATTTTAAGAGATCACAGAAGTGAATAAAGCTACACTTGTTAAAGTCAGGGATGGAGTGAGATATATCGTTGTCTTAGGAATATTTATATTAAAACCAATCATATGAGGATTGCTGCTTTCCAATCTTTTGCCATTCGCCAACGTACATTTTTGAACAAGCTCTCATCAGTCGTCAACATCAAACCTGAAATGGCATATTCACGCGTCGGCTCATCTACTCTTTGATATGTTTGTTTGTTTTTCTATTAAATGTACGTGCACCCAGAGGGTCATGGGCACATACTCTTTGATAAAGAAATTATAGTTTCTAAATTCTCCATCATACTTTTCTTCAGTGACCGTCATTTCGGTGTGAACATTTACGTTCTAGAAATTAAACGCATAAATTGTTTTCATTTGTCTATAAATGAGAAATTTCAAGAAGCCTTTTGTAAGAGATAGCGTTTACTTTAACAGAAATCGAGAATGCGAATGTCTCCGCGGATCTCTGCCCTTCTAATTTATTTTTATAATTGAACAATAAGGTTCAAGTCAATGCGGTTAGGTAAAGGTAATAGTAAGAATTCCTTAATCCGCTAGAAAAGTCTCCTGGAGTTTCTCAACCCTCTTCAGAAGTGCCACCTGTTTTTAGAGAAATGGATGGTTGACCAGTCTGAAGTGTGGCGCTGCTGAAGAGGGTTATAATACTTGGGAAAGGGGCTATATTATTTTTAAGTAGCATTCATGCGCGCTGACCCAGCCTTATGGGGAAATGGTTACGGTTGAAAGTTGAAGCAAATATTCTGCCACTTCATCACACCATGCTGTAATATTGAATTAATTGTTATTTGATCTAAAGTGAGTCAGTATTCTTCTATTTTACTACTTTTTCAACGTATAAACCCTTAATTTGTTATTTGTACGTATGGATAGAATCAACTAAGGGCAAAATGGCGCATTAAATCCCTTCATACACACAAAAAAAAACTTACTTGCGGTTCCTCAGAAGTTTTGTTGAATTTGGCCACGACTCTTTCCATTTGGTTGATCTTCTTTTGGCGCGAGACTTGTTCCAGTTCCAGTTGATTTTCGGGTCCTTTGTTGCGGACAGCTTCATTAGGTTGAGAAACAGGATTGTTTGTGGTCTGGTTAGTCTTTCCAGAAGCAGAAGCACCTTGAGATACTTTTACTTCATGTGTACTCATAGATGTGTGGGAGGTCACTTTGGCAACACTTGCACTTGCAATTGTGGCGGATGTTTGTTGGAGAGTAGAAGCTTTGTTGATTATGGGACTTTCTGATGTTACTTTTGTCAAAGTGGTCTTCGATTTATCAGGAGTAGAGTTTTGTATTTCCAAAGTATCTGTAATTGAAGGTTTGGGTTTGGGTACAATTTTGGTTATTGGAGAGTTTGTTGTTTCTCCAGTTTGCTTTGGGCTTTCCTTTTTACCGGGCGGAAAACTTGGAGCGGGTACAGCACTTTTGGAAGTAGCAATTGAAGTGGATCCAGTTGGTGCAATTGATGTTTTCTCTGCAGAAACAGAAGTTCTAGTGGCAGCTGCAGTAACTTTAGGAATCCCTGTTTGTATTGAACTAGAGGGTGTAGATTTAGTAGATGTGTTTACTGTCACATTTGAAACTCTGGCTACTGCGTTCTTTTGTATCGGAACAGAAGTTTTAGGAGTAGTTACAGCAGTAGTAGAAACACTTGTAGTTTTAGTATTGACGAGAGCTTTAGTTGAAGATGTAGAAGTAGGAACACTGAGTTTCTTTGCAATGTTTGCGTTTGTCTTATCTAGGGTAAGAGATTCCTCTGAGTTGGTTTTCGGCTTTGGATTTCCAAGCGTACTTTTTTCTTGTGAAACTTTATCCTGGGGTTTAGACGCCATTGTATTTTCCCTTGATTGAGATTTTGTAGGTTGAGTTTCTTTGTAAATAGCCTTTGATGCTTCACTGGAAAGGTTCTCATATTTAATTTCATTCGCGGGAGGCTTCGACACTTGATGGCTGGTGGTATTTACTGGTGAGCCGTCATCCGAATCTTTTGTACTCGTTCCTAGAGGACCAACCGTTTTCTTAAGACTCTCCAGCTTAATTTGTGAGTTCTGAAAAAAGTTATTTTGGAAATTCTCAATTGTGACTCATTAGGGGAAATATATAAAGTTCATTTCAAGATCCATAAAAAAAACATATAATATATATATAATATAATAGGTATTTATAATGCGCCCTTCCTAACATTCCTTGCTGGGATGCTTGGATTCTTCATCTGTAGTTCCTCTTCGGCCTTTCTCTCCTTTTCGGGCGAACTAGTGTACTCCTTATGAATCCCATCAACGTTGAACCTCAAGTTTTTATCAGGAAAATCCGAAGATGCTGCTAGACGATCTGTTCCTTGAAAGACAAAATAAAGACCATTAAAAACTTTATTAACAACACCATTCGCTGCACTAATAAAAAAAAGAGTGTGGTCAGCGCGTATCAGTACCCCTTTAAGTAAATAGTATTACAGTATTCGTGGCATCCACGGCTATTTCCGAAACATGTTGCTACGCCTGCAAGAAAAAAATTAGGGAGGTGGTTGCCTAGAACAATGCCATATATATATATATATATATATATATACCCCGCGCATATCTCCCGTGGATAGGATGGCGCATGGCCAGAGACACTTCCACTCCACCATTCGCACACATTATCCGCTGCTTAACCAAGGTGACCTACCTACTACATTTTTCCTTCTATCATCAGTGTCCGGTTTCCCCTGAAAACTTCATTACCTGCGTTTGTGTGTCACCCTACACAGCTCATCCTCCTCTAACCATTCGTCTCCATTCATTTCTATTCCTAGCACGCCTTTCTGCCTACTGGATGCTCAGGCTCCGTCCAGCAAGGACATCTCTCGTACACTCCATCCTCCCCCTTCTCGGGCGCCCACGTTGTCTCCTTCCTATCACTAGAGATCCAAACACTCTCTTTACCAGCCTTTCATCCTCCATTCTCTCTAGGTGACCATACCTTCTCATCACAACTCTATCAGCTCTTTCAAGCAAACTCACTTTACTTCCACATCTCTCGCGTACTCTTTCGTTTCTCACTCTGTCAATCAACCTCACACCACAAATACTTCTCAGACATTTAATTTCCATAACTTTAACCTTCCTTTCGTTCGCACTCAACGCCCATGTTTCACATCCATAAGGAGCAGTGGGAACCAACACTCCCTTATACAATCCTATTTGCGCCTGCCTGCTCATTTGCCTTCCTTTCGCACCATATGCTTGCACTCCCTTTTCCATTCGCTGCAATATTTCATTTTCACCCCTTCTATCAGCTGCCAGATCCACACCCAGATACTTAAAACACTACACTTCTTACAGCTTCCTCCCATTTATACTCACTTGTAGCCCACTCATTCCTTCCATGTTGCATCACATTACCTTGCTTTTGCCTTCATTCACACTGAGCTTCCTTCTATCACACACAATCACAAATGCATCAACCAATGCCTGTAGTTTCTCTTTTGAGTCAGCCACCAGCACTGAATCATCCACAAACAACAATTGTTCTAGCTCTTATATCTCTCCATTTTCACTCACTAATGCTGCACCCCTACCTCCCGCTCTTGCTTTCACCTCTCTCACCACGCCATCCATATACAGATTGAACAGCCAGGGTGACATCACGCATCCTTGTCTGAGCCAGTTTTTACACTGAACCTTCCTTTCTCCCAACCCTCACACATGTTTTACAGTCATCATAAAAGCTTTTAATAGATCTTATCAGTGTGCATTCAATCCCAACCATTCTCAACACATTCCACATCCTCTTTCGGCCCAATCTGGCATACGCTTTCTCCAGATTCATAAATGCCATGAAGACACTTTTATTCTTTTCCAGGTACTTCTCACATATATTCTTCAAGGTAAAAATTTGATCTACACTCCCTCGCCACTTCCTAAACCCCCCTTGTTCCTCATCAATCAGATTTTCCATGCACCTCCTAACTCTTTCACTCAAGACTCGTCAATATACCTTTCCAGGCACACTTAACAGACTTATACCCCTAAAAACTACCACACTCAGTTCTTTCACCCTTTCCCTTGTAAATAGGAACAATACATGCCTTCTTCCAATCTTCCGGCACACCCCCCTGGCCCATACATACATTAAACAACCTCATCAACCACTCTACTATACACTCTTCTCCCGCTTTCAGCATCTCACTTTTTATCCCATCCATACCCGCTGACTTTCCACTTTTTGTCTTTTTCACTGCCTCTTCCACTTATTTTGTGCTAATTCTTTCACTCTCTCTAATTATCTCTGATGCCATCCCACATCTTCCAAGACATAACCGGTGTACTTCTCTACTATCGTCTACATTTAGCAAATTCTCAAAATATTCTCGCCATCTTTTCCTTACTTCTTCATTTGTACTGATTACTTCGCCCCTACCATCCTTCACTCTCATTTCTATCGCCTCTTTTCTTATTTCTCACACAATTTAATTCCTTCCAAAATTGCTTTTTATTCTTTCTAAAGCACTCAAACACTTTCACCCCACCTGTCATTCGCTTCTCTCTTCAGTTCAGCCACTCGACTTTTCACCTCCTGTCGCTTCCTCACTTTTCCTTATTTTCTGCGCTTCTGTTCTGTCTATACCTGTGGAACAGTTCACGCTTCTCTTAACACTAGCTCTTCCACTTCAGCATTTCAACATTAGCTACCCTTCCTAACTCTCCTTTCTCTAAGCACTCTAATTCCACATGCTTTCCTGGCGGCTTCTTCTATGCTCTCACGCATCAACTTCCACTCATCTTCCACACCCAAACCCTCAGACTCTCTTATCACTTCCCACTTCCTTGCAACCGACTCTTTATATTCTTCCTTGCACACCGCTTCCTTCAACTTGTCGACCCTTACCACCTCCTTCTCTGGCAAGATCCTTCGTTTGCCAACCCATTCACTCTTTACTCTTACTTCTGCTCTCACCAGGTGATAGCCAGATACTCTCTCACCATCCCGCTCTTTACATCTACATCCAAAAATCTCTTCACATTCTCTTCTCTCTTCCTATCAGAACAAGATAGACGAGAAGCTGCTCCCAACATACACCGATATATATATATATATATATCAGAACAACAATTGTTAAATACAATGACAGATTCCAAATATGTAAATAAAACCACTGTGGTTTTATATATATATATATATATATATATATATATATATATATATATATTAAAAAACTAATATAATTTGTTTATGAATTAGAAGCTGCATTTTCCACCATATTCTCCTAAATAGTCTTGTGTTCATGATTTATAATTAGTTTGGGCTGATTGATTTTTAGGGAATTTTAAGAAATTGTTCAAGTAAATGCATTTTAGAGCAAATACGACGCACATTACCTTGAGGATGCTTCAAGATTGGTTTCAAATTGCTGGTTTTCGTCAAGGGGGATGAATGGCCCATTGCAGAGGTTGGCTTCAATAAGTTATCTAAGAATAGAAGAAATTGGCATCGATATTTTCAGTGTTGAATTGATTTTTATTACTAACGACAAATCTGAATACAATAAACGTTTTAGAATAAATGTAAGCTATTTTGTTTACATTGCCTTCCCCCGTCCTCTATTTCTTTGTTTCTTTTCTTCCATACACCATGCTATTTCGTAGGTATCCACGTACTTTATTCATCCCTTTGAGCGTCTTACATTAGTCAAACCTTGCCCCATTTTCACCCACCGATTATCTGAAGGTAGTTTATAAGTTTTTTTCTTTGGAAATAGTTAATGTAGGTATTAATAACACAATAATATGTTTAACATCGACATTTATTCAGAAATGCAGAAAATACAGCCTGGTAACTTTTGTAACCACTCGGCATTAACGTAACAAAATATTCGATTTTGAAATATAAGTTCCTTATAACTAAATTTGATTACTGTAACCTTTTGTGATAATTAATCAAATGAAAAATAAAACAGTTAACGGCAAATCTAAATTAGTATACGGTTCATTTCTTTGTATGAAATGCCTCCATACATTCTGGGTGGATCGGTAAGTTACACATTTTGCAAATGTATACTGTCCGACGACCACATTCTCGGCACCTGCAGCGTTGTTGTTGCCCTTTTGCTGTCCAGTGCTGTTGTTGATTGAATCTTACTGTGTTTTCAATCGTGTTAGATGGATGCCATCTTGGTCCTGGTTGTTTTCGTCCAACACCGTATGTTTTCAGCAAAGAAATAACTAAATTCCTTGAAAAATCCAGCAGACTTACTGCAGCTTTTATCTTTCGATACCGCATCCATGCATTTACCACCTGCGCATTCAAACTCCAAGCGAATAAAGGCCACCACCACTTTTTAGATCGGATTCGAATACGATACACAGATATTTGCTGATTAAAAATATCAATCCCTCCCATATGTTTATTATACACATTCACAGAATTCGGGACATCAATTTGAACATGTTTTTTCGCAATTCGGTCCCACCTCTTGGCTGTTTGAATCGGATCAGCTCTTAGCTTATTTGACCCTACACTGAGTACTTTGTTATCCTTCCATTTGACAACTGACACACATTCGGTAAATGCCTCTTCCATGTAACCACGTTTTTTTTTCTCAATGAGTTTTCTTTGCGGCAATGGAGCTCCTCCGAGGCGATCTTCTCGAAGTGTTGACGTAGCAGCGATTCCTTTATTAGACAGTTCTTTTAGAAGCGAAATTGAGCCAAAATAATTGTCACAGATGACATGTTGCCCTTTTATCAAATCCGTTTTATTTATCATTTCCATAACTACATTGGGTCCATGCCCAAGCCCATGATCTGGAACTTTCGTGTGAGAGCCACAGTAAGGCTCCACATGAAGAAGAGTGCCATCGGATGTACAACTCGCCCAAAGCTTGAAACCAAACCTAACCGGTTTCCCTCTTATAAACTGCTTGTCGCCGTGTCGCCCGTAATACGGCACCATGATCTCATCAACGCTGATGAACTCTTCTGTTTTATTGATTTTATTTGTTCGATTTAGATGCTCGAAAATAGGCCTCACTTTGTAAAACCGATCCCCATCAATTAACATATTATCAGCGAAATGAAGACACCTCATTATTTGATCGAATGTGTCTCTCCTCATTGAGTTTACTACTAACGTATTCTGCACATCTTCCATTTGGGTCCAATATAACCTTCTATTTGGCAATCTATTATATCCGGAAAGAATAAGAATTCCGAACAAAACTCTTAAATTGTCTGGAGTTAGGCAGTCGTGTTGGAGTGATTTTTGTTGGGCATAAAGTTTGCTTTGGTGACAAATGTACTCCAGCCAATCCTCGGTCCAACATTGCCCAATGAATTCTAATATATTCTGGATGTCTTCCGTTTCACTATTTGATATACAAGGTTCATAATCACTTACCGTATCTATGACTTTTGCTTTATTTTTATGCCAAACATTGGTTACTTTTCGTCGTTTCGGTGCTGGAAGAGCAGAGGAAGTTGAAGGTTGGCTTTCGACGTCTTGTCGTTGCTCCTCAGGTGGCAAAATTACACTTGTAAGAAGAATTCTTCTCGGTAGATGATCAGGGTCACAGGAAACCTCGTCGTCAGAGCAGTCAGAATCACAGTCGGTTTCAGCTGTCGCATCCTCAGTTGGTGGCTCAATTCCAACAAACACGTGCTGGTTATCATTTTCTTCCAACAATGCATCGTGAATTTCATTTAATTTCATCCTAAAAATTGAAAAACTAATTAACATTTTATTTTAAAAATAAAGAACAAGTAAAAATAAAACTTAAAATAGCTAGGCCTCTTTAATTTCTATTACTCCAAATGGCGTAAAAAATGTTTTAACCATTTGAATTTTCCCATTTCAAAACGGCTATCAAGATATATACAAAATATATACGTAGTCGTTCGTATCAAATGTGATATTATAGTAGTTATATAATGTATAGAAAACTATTAATTTTAAAATTTATATAAAGCGCTGTTCAAATGCGCTGAAAAAAGGCTACAATCGTATTCTGTACATTATCCACCATTATATACTACCACAGCCGAGCGGTAACTTTTGTTACCATTGTAAATATATCTCTCTATATAAAGATATCTAGAATGAAGACATACTATATTATATTTTTATGTGACAGAACCATCTTTAAGCTAATAAATCAAGTACACGCGAGTAAAGAAATATAAAACTAAAATAAAGATACTTACGGGTTTTTAATCGTGTGTCGAGCCATCGCGAATGACATCCACCTCCTCTGAACTTTCAAGGACGACTGAATGTGACTCATGCTGTCGAATGCTTATATATCCGCTTCAACCTCGTGCTCAAAGTTGTTTCAAACTTATAAACGCTTTAAAATGATTTTTCTCCAACTTTCTGAAGATATATATACATTTATTCACACTGGTAACAATAGTTACCGTTCGGCATTAATGGGTTAAGCCAGGATGCCAGAAGCTCTGCCTGCTGCTTAGATAGATACAAATCACGTACAGGGTCATTCAGGTCTTCCTGCGTGACCCAATGGGGCTCATTGCTACTTGATCTTGAATTAACAGAGACATTGTCTTCAGAAGAGATCGAATTGGCAGAATATTTCCCTGAAGGCATTTCTTCATCTGATGAAGGAAGAAGATCTTTATTTGCTGGGAGTGTAGGGACAGGAAGATCATCTGAGTGGGGAACCGTTCTTATAGCTGAGGGAAGGTTGCGATATTTTATCCTTTTTCTAAAAGAAGCATTGAAACCAGTTATATTTGTCAGACAAGAATAACAAACATCTGCATGGCTTTTTGGCTCTCTCCAGACCATCGGGACAGCAAAGTTGAAGGTTGTTTTCTTGCCATTAAACCATGCAATTAATCCATTGTAACAGGGTTTACAACAGATGTGTGGGGCCCAGGATTTGTCTTGATCTCCAATTTTGCAGTTAAAATAATGAAAGTAAGCAGTTCTCAGGAGGGAAGTAATTATTAGGCGCTGTGCAACTGTCGTGAAATCCCCACACACGTAACAGAATAAATTTGCCTTGTTGATGCATCCTCGGTGTTTTGAAGTGCCTGAAGCCATTATATATATATATATATATATATATATATATATATATATATATATATATATATATATATATATATATATATATATATATAAACTTACAAAAATCTAGAAAACAAAATAAACCTTACTTATATATGTATATGGTTGCAAAATCATAATATAGACATGTGTCCAACATATAAAATGGTTGTGTAACATGATTGTCGAGCAGCCCTAACCTCACAATCTAAGAATAGGACATTTAATTTTTTTAACCCTTTCACTACCAGAATATTTTTTATTCCAAATAATGTTATAAAGTTTAGTTAGAGGGGGGTTGAAATTTTGGGCAGCCCGTTTACTTTAATTTAGACATGTAGACATATTATATTGAGTAGAAAGCATAAATATAGTTAGTGCAAGATCTATATATTTTCTAATATACCTGAGAACTAATTAAAAAAAATAGTTATCAAAAAAATAATAAAACAAATACTAACCTTTCAGCACATGTTCACTTCACTGGTTATCAAAAACAACTGAGGAGTAATAGAGAGTTGCCAGATATTCAATAATATGCTAATACATTAGAACTACTATTGAGATAAAAATAAACACTAATGTAAGCTATATTCTGCCCACAGGTATTTTTTTAAAACTTTTGGGATGTATTGTCCCATTGGTAGCGTAAGGTTTTTAAGAACACAATTCCTAAAATTTCTAATACATGTATACCTCAAAAACGAGAGGTGATGAGTCAAAATTGGTTTCGTATCTGAAATCAGCACCCCCAAAATTAAGCTAGAACAAGTATTTTTGTGGTTGCCTCAATTTCTCCTTAAACCAGTGTAATTGAACAAAATATTAGTAAGAAATTTGCAGGTCCTGTTCTGAGTGACTTGGGCGCATCTCCGGCCGCAAAACTTCACCAATTTGTCGCATTGTTTGGCTGTGATTTCATTCCATTCTTCTTCCAATCTTCGCCAGAGATCTTCAACATTCGTCGCTTACTGAGCCACAACCTCCTCAACGAATATCTTCCATACGTTTTCCCTCGGGTTTAAATTAGGGCTCTGCGTAGGCGAGTTCACGTCGTATTTCTAGCATGCAAGAACTGCTTCAGCGTCTTTGCTGTGTGGTACAGACCCTGTGCGTGAAAACAGGCTCATTCACTTCGATTTTGCCGCATAAACGGAAAAATGGACAGCCTCTAAAGTTTGAAAGCTGCAGCACTCCACAGGATATGCTCAGTAGAGATGGCCAACCTAACCGCTTTTTTTTTTTAGTTATGATTGGTTTCTTAGCAGGGCAGCATGCTATGAATCCAATTCATCTGAAGCGGCATGAAAGAGTTTATCGTGGGACATTCAGATTCATGTTCTTATCAACTTGACGAGGAGTACTGCCTGTTGTCTCAAATAGGTCCTTTTCAACATCCGTTGCATCGTGCGATCTTTCCTGGGAGTAGATTTTCGAGGGCGATCCGTTTTCTTTGTCCACCCAGTATCATCAGAGGGCTTTATTCTGTGTGAAATCGCAACATATAACAAAGTAAAATGCCCAGAAATGTCACACACAGTTATTTCTTTGCTCTCACTAGACAACCTACTTCGCTCTCTTTTGCTCGCGGAAACTTAAGCTACGTTGACTGTGGTTAGTACTTTGATGGGAGACCCCTGAGCCCTTGGTAATGATCACATGATGTAGAATTGTAATTCGTGGTTCGGATTCCACGTTAAGATGTAGTTCCCGACTCTGATATAAGTTAGGAAACAGTTTAAAAGGGGTGGGAAAACAATGCCAAAAAATAAAATACCCTTAGTTATTAATGTGTAGCTATATGGATGACTATGTAGTATATGCAAAGAAATGCACAAAAGTAATTGTAATTTACTTATATGTAGTCGAAATTTGCATCTAACTGTTTAAGTGCGGCCCAAAAAGCTTTACATAAGCTTCAATGTGGCCTGCAGCTTAAAGTTATTGCCCATCCCTGCTGTAGACAGAAATAACTAGTTCTTGTTCCTTCTGCTTGCTATACTTTCGTCTCAAGCAGTTCTCTGCATCGTCTGTCTTCGTTCACACACCTTCCCCTGCCAAAATAATATCGAAATCTGTCAGAGCATCAATCTCCAGGGAACACTAATAGCACCTAGGGAGCGCAGAATACCAGGAGGTCGAAATATTCACAGATGGTTCGAAATCAGACAACGGGACTGGATTTACAATGATATCTAAGCAATATACTCGTACCTATACTAAGACACTATGTCAAACAGGAAGCATATTTATGGCAGAATGTTACGCCCTGAGATTCGCAGCAAGATGGGCATACGAACAGGAAGGTCAAGAAAAATATACCATCTACTCCGACTCCTGGAGCAGCCTACAAGCTCTCAGAAAACTGGACGACCTACATCCAATTCTCCAGGATAAAAAAGAAACGATATTAAGAGCCACCAACATTGGGAAAGAAATTTCACTCTGCTGGGTCCCTATGCACATAGGTGTATATGGGAATGAAAAAACTGCTGTCCAACAAATCATACGCCCACTTAACCACCAAATTCCGTATCAAGACTACAAGAATGCAATAAGAAACGCACTCAGGGAAACCCGGGAAGCCAGATGGGCCAACCTTAGGGGCTTTAACAAAAAGCGCCACATTTTCCTAAATTTGTCAACGTGGGAACCACCGACAATCTCAAGTCAGCAAAAAGTTGCAATCTGCCGACTGCTAATCGGCCACACCAGAATGACGCACGGATTTCTAATGGAAAAAGGACCAGTCCCTTACTGCCAAGATTGCTCCCCCCCCCCTAACCTTGACCCACATCATCGTGAAGTGCCCCGCCTTCCGCGAACTGAGACTCCGCCATCTACCCTTTGACAGAGGTGGAACTCTACCCATTCTCCGCCTAATGTTTAAGGAATAAAATATCCATCCGGATCGATAAATTTTCTAAGGGAAAATGGCCTTCTTACTAAACTATGATATAACAACATGCCAAAGAAATTTTTAACTCATTCAACATATATCCACTCATATCATCAGCACATGTAAATATCCGCCCTATCAAACATCATCTATCCATTATCATCTTTTAAATTTTAAAATAGAATCTTAAAAGAGCCTCTTTTATAGAAGTGAATTACGGCGCGATCACCGTGAAGTGCGCGCCATGAGACCAGCATCAATACATCTATCCATCTTCCCCTGCCATTCGAACCGGGGTTCGGACCAAAAATCTATTATTTCAAAACCGTCATTTAAATATAAGGTCAACCCTAGACCAACCATCATTTTATTCACCCCTTACAGTGGTTGGACTTTGGTAAGTAAGTAGTTACATTTGTTCCCATAGAAAATTAACTTGAATTTCATCTTTATCTTCAACACATTGTGCCATTGACTCAGTGTCGCCATGTGTGATGTCATAAGGTGGAAAGTATCGCCGCCTACCGGCAGGTTGGGGGCCGGCGAGAACCGGCTATTAAGCAATGATTAATTGAAGAGTGAGTTACAATTCCAGCGTCTCCACCCATTTCGCGCACTGGCGCTGTCGCATTATACGACGCGCAGCTGACAGCATGGCGGTGGTATTTTTTTATAACAGTAAGAAGTCCTAGCTATTAATTAAAACTTGTCTTGCGAACGAATGTTAGCACCACCTTTCTAATATCCATCTATTTTGCCACTTCTTTCTAGCTCTTTCACACTTAGATATCAATATGTTCGTGGAAGTTGGCAACGCACCCTCCCGAACACAGAATTTAAGATTTACAATGAGAGATGTGTAGTTCTGCAAATCTCACCATTATGCACTTCCCATTCATTCACTTTTCTTCTCTGTTCCATCCCATTAACCCTCTGCCCCATATTGAATGAACGCCACCTTGTTGAATCGCATCAGTTTTCCTATTTTTTTTAACTTACAAGGCTTGCCTCCATTGCGGAACGTGGCTTATGTCTGGATATTTGCTCCCAATCCAGTGAAAAAGTCTCCTCTTTTTGTTACTCGGTCTGTCCTGTTATACCTTCCACACATTATTATTTCTAAATCACAGGAGCCCTTCCTTGGACGCTGGTCTATGCTCGGCTCTGTGATCACTCCCCCACACCAAGACACACTCACAACGATAATTCCTTCCATAGTCCATTATCCACTACTGTTATAGAGACAGTGCCGCAACATTCCTGTCCTTTCTGTTTCTACGAAGTGTTCTTCATACTCGAGGGACCCTGTGCAATTCGAGAGGCTCCCCATCTCATTCGCCTCTTCCAATCAACCAATATCGTGAAATGGAGGGATTTCAAAAGCATCGTACCCCAGTATCTTCACCCCTATTCGTGTATCTGTCAATGGGGCAGCAAACGGAGCTGCTCAAACATAACATAACATAACATAAAATAATTTCACAGAGGACAAAAGCCACAAGGGCATATCAAAGGTCATCCGCATCTGTCAAAACCCACCCACAAAATGCAACCATAGGATTGTGTCAGATCATGCATCTACAATATATAATTCGAACCATACACAGGAATGTGTCAAAAACAAAATGCATCATCATCAAGACTCGTCAAAATCAAATCAATCGTAATATACAATAATAAAAAAAAGTGCATCCACAGGAATGAGTTCAGAATACCCCTCAAAGTTAACCCTCCCTCCCCATATAATCTGCGTTTGAATACATTTAAGTTTGGACTGTCTACCGTCTCAGATGGCAAACTATTCCAGTAATCTACCACTCTATTGGTGAAAAAATATTTTCTAACATCTAACCTGCACCTCTGTTTTTTTAATTTTTAAGTGGTGCCCCCTAGTCCTATTACTACCTTCCAACTCAAATAACTTGCAAAAATCAAACTTATCCATCCCAGAACAGATTTTACAAAGCTCAATCATATCCCCTCTCACACATCTTCTCTCAAATGAGAACACATTTAGTACCGTCAGTCTATCTTCATATTCAAGGTGCTTCAGGGAAGGTATTATTTTTGTTGCCTTCCTTTGTACTGACTCTAGCATGTTGATGTCATGTCTAAAATGTGGTGACCATGCTTGTATACAGTACTCTAAATGTGGCCTAACATATGAGTTATAGAGTTTAAGGATAACCTCTTTACTCTTGTACCTAACATTTCACTTAATGTATCCTAGCACCCTAGTTGCTCTATTTTTTTGCCTCAATACACTGCTTTGAAAACTTGAGTGACCTATCTACTACTACGCCTAAGTCATTCTCATCTTCAACTGAATTCAGCCAATGCCCATCCATTTCATAGCTAAATTCCCTATTATCTTCTTCCATGTTAAGAACTTTGCACTTTTTATGGTTAAAAGTCATTTGCCACTTCTGAGCCCAAGCTAATAACTTATTTAAGTCACTCTGTACTTTAAAGCTACCCTCAACTTCTTTGACTACAGCTGCCAATTTAGTGCCATCAGCAAAAAATGACACTTTGCTATTTACAGCCCCCACAAGATCATTTATATAAACTATGAATAATAAAGGGCCTAGAACGGATCCCTGAGGTACGCCACTGCTAAATTCCCTCCACTGTGACCTCACCCGATTCAGCACAACTCTCTGTTTCCTGTCTTTCAGCCATTCAGTTATCCAATTCAAAACTTTACCACATATCCCATGCATTTTTAATTTGTGAACTAGTCTCCTATGTGGAACCTTATCAAAAGCTTTGCTAAAATCTAAGTAAATTACATCAACATTCTCTCCCTTATTTAATTCTTTAGTAAAATAATCCATAAAATCCAGTAAATTTGTTAAACACGATCTACCTCTTCTAAACCCATGCTGAGCATCATTTATTTACCTACCATACTCTAGATTGTCAGAAATCCCCTTCTTAACTATCTTCTCAAGGATTTTACAAACGATAGAAGTTAAGCTTACCGGCCTAAAGTTATTCGGGTCCTCTTTACTACCCTTTTAAAAATTGTCATTACATTCGCTAATTTCCAATCATTAGGTATTTCTCGAAACTCTAGTGATCTAGTATATAACTTATCAAGAGATACTGCAATACTATCTACACCTTCTTTGAGTAACCTAGAATGAATGTTGTCTGGGCCAGATGACTTACTAGTATTTAACTCCAATATAAGTCCTTTAATTTTTTCCCTGTTCGCATTAACGGTATTCAACACTACTTCCTTTGACCTAAAATTATCATCAATTAATCTATCTGGATTCTTTTGTGTGAATACTGAAGAAAAATGATCATTAAGAACCTCTGCTATTTCGTCATCAGATTCTTTCAAAACCCCTTCATATCTAATAGGTCCTATTTTATCACTGTTAGATTTGTTATTAATTTTATAATAGCTATTGTATTTTCTTGGATCTTTATTATTATTTTGAGCTAAATTAATTTATGCCGCCCTTTTGCTCTTCTTAATTTTATTTAGCTCACTTCTGATCGACCTATAATTATTTAAATTCTCAAAAGTACTTTCTCTCTGTAATCTCTGGTATGCCCTTTTCTTGTCAGAAATTTTCCCAGCTATCTCGGGATTCCACCACAACGGCTTCCTACATTTCTTCCTAATAGCCTTCATTGGAATACACTGCTTCTGGTCTATGTTTAATATAGTCTTAAAAGTGTCCCACATCTCATAAGTATTCTTTCCCCTGAATTTTATATTCCACCTAATCTGATTTAGCAAGTTTCGTAATTTATCGTAATCTCCCCTATAAAAATTTGGAGTTTTTGTCGAGTCTGTTGATGTTCTACCTTTCGCTGCACCTAAGTTAAAACGAACCATCCGATGATCACTATTTCCCAATGCTTCCCCGACAGTCAATTCCTGAACCAATTTTGAATTTTTGTGGAGTTTGTCATTGTTCTACCCTTAATTATTTGCAAATTCAACCGAACCATCTGATGATCACTGTTTCCCAATGCTTCCCCGACAGTCAATTCCTGAACCAAGTGATCATTTGAAAGAACCAGGTCCAATATATTGCCACCCCTTGTTGGCTTATTAACAAATTGAGTTAAAAAATTATCCTCAAAGCATTCTATAAACTTACAATTTGCTCTATCCATTCCTATCATATTTTCCCAGTCCACAGAATTTAAATTAAGGTCACCAAGAATAACTGTATCTACTTTACATCCTTTCCTCATTTTCCTGATCATTAGCTCCTCAATACAGTCAGTCTGTCCGGGTGGTCTGTAAATGGCTCCCAAGTGTATTATCCTATTTTTACTGACCCTAATATCTATCCACAGTGACTCAACTTCTTCTTGCTTTATAGAATTATTTAGATTTGAGTAAATGCTATTTCTGATATTAATAATCAACCCATCACCAGTCCTATCTCTCCTTTGACTAATGTAGTTCAAATTCACTCACATTGTCATTAAATTTACTTTCATTAACCCATGATTCTATTACACATATTACATCTATATCTTCATCAATAATATAACTAAATAACTCATCTTTCTAAGACTACGAGCATTGGTATAAAGACAACTTCGCCACCCAATCCCCCTCCCATATCCTGGTCACTTGTTCCGCACCTCCAAAGCCTTTTGCACTCGCAAATGGCTTATCGATGACAATCTTCACCGCATAAAACCCCTCCTCGGGCAATGAACCTCATCCTGCCGTTAATACGTGATCTATCTAGTCCCGCCTTCCCCTTGATCAAGCTCGAATGATCAAGGCGATCTTCCATCATCATTTCTTATTACATCAAATCGCAGCGCCTTCAATCGGCCGTTCTTAATAACCTCTCCCATAAAATAAAATGTCCCTTAACTTCGCTGCGATCCTTTTTTCAAAAGATTTCTGGCAAAGATGCCACCGTTTCGTTTCGCCCTTTTTTAAATACATAAATATTAAAATAAAATCTTGTTTATATATAATATTATAACATCATAGTCATTTTCTCTTTTCATAAAATAATTAGAAAATGTCCATTTAAGGAATCTAATCGTTTGAATCTCTTACCGCTCATTTTTCTAATGATACAATATGTGGCGTGACGAGTCAACGCAATTTCACACTTCAACAACTTACCTTGAGGTGGATGGCGTGATGGCGAAGCAGTGAGAGGGGATGAATCAATGCGGTTCTGCAAAAGAAATATTTTCGACAGTTCTTTGCTTTTCACTCACATCTTCATCTCGTCAAGATTCAACTCTGATAGTAAAAAGCTTACCATAAACGGTCATTTTCAAGTACTCAAGCGATAAGTCTATGAAAAAAGATTCGTCAATTTGGGGATGATTTTTCTATGAGCAAATGTAAACTCTTTTAACCGACCTTCCATTTTGTTTGACTCCCCACCCCACGGGTTGGAGGGTCCTTCCTTTATGTGAACATACAAACAAGATAATGTAAATAAAGTAAATGAACAAAGTATATAGATAACTTATTCACAGGATACTGATGAGAAGGCACAAAGGTGGAAATTCTATACATGGCAGAAGTATAATGGGAAGAGGAAAGGGCATGGTAAAAATCTATACAATTTGGGACTTTACACATGATTAAATAGATATTTGCATCTTTATTTTGCTATTTTGGCTTAGTGGGAAAGAAAGATTTTCTGTAGGTTGAAGGATATTTGAAAGTGGTCAGGTTGGGATACACAATGGAGCTTAGGCCTTTGAAGCAAGGGAGAATATGGTAGAGACAACCAATTCTTTTTATATGTAAGTTTTTTTTTGTTGAGAACGGTAGAATATTACCCTAGCTTTAGATAGGCTTTCATCTATACAATCTAAAGCTAGGGAAATATTCTACCGTCCTTAACAAAAAAATCTTACATATAAAAAGAATTGATTATCTCTACCATATTCCCCATTGCTTCAAAGGCCTAAACTCCATTGTATATCCCAACTGGACCACTTTCAAATATCCTTCAACCTACAGAAAATGTTCTCCTTCAACTAAGCCAAATTGCAAAATAAAGATACTGGCATCTATTTAATCTTGTGTGAAGCCCCAAATTGCCCCTCTTTCTATGTGGGAGAGACCGTAAGGTCATTAGATAAACGTATATCCGAACATAGGGGGGATATTCGTAGAGCAAGCAATGCTTCAAGTATTGTTAATCATGTCCAAAAAACTCCAATCATATAATAAATATCTCTCCTGCCCTAATAATTTATCATTGTAATGATTTTAATTAAAGAATAAGGATCGAATCCTCTTTAATTAAATAAATTCTGAATTTCAATTTATCTGAAGGGCAGTATAAATGCAATCTCCATGTTCTAAACTTAATCTTAAAGGATATTGTTAATCACCTAAAGTTAACGCCTCCAGATTAATGTCAGTTGCCTGTTATTATATTTTCCAGTATTTCAGTTTTCTTGGTCAATTTTTCTTAGTTAACGGCTGAAGATGATATGGAAAACTACATGTCGAAACTAGTTCCGTTTTAATAAACTTTATGCTCCAAAAGAGTGGTTTTTCTTGTACATTTAATTTACTCGTTATTGAGTGAAACAGTGTGTTTATAAATGTCTAAAAAACAAAACCTAGGAAATTTCAATCTAGCTCGAGACTACCGTTTTAATGAGGCTCCTACGGTTGTGAGGCGTAAAAATCTACAGAAGGCACCCGCTTGCGGGGGGTGGGTGGGTATAGCAGTGGAAAACTTGAGACTTCACTTAAAGCGCATTTAACATATGAAAACTGTTTTTTGGGTTTTTTATTAATGTTGAATAAATGGGTTGTTTTACATTTAAGTGTTAACATGATTTTGACACACCCTGTATAGTACACTTCGTTTAAATTAAATTTTCTTTCACATAAAAGACCATTTTACCCCCTGCATCCAATAATCTAGGGAAATAATTCATGCGATCCACCTTAAATATTCCTTTTCTATGCGAGGTATATTTAAATGAGTTTGAAGTAATTGTATTGGGATTTTCACCTAATCCCCTTTGAAATAGTATTGATTACGGAAGGGTTGCAATCCTACAATCCATAGAAATGAGCTGCTATTGGTGGATATTGCTGCACGCCTCGCGTGCAATCGAATCAATAATGACGGCAATCACAGATAAATTGTCATACTGACCTTTATGTCCATTTCATTATCCGGTCGGGATCTGCCTGGATAAAGCCAGGTTGGCGAACCACTACTACTACTCGGTATTTGACATCACGCCCTCCATCCGTCTCTCTGCGACTCTCATGGGCTTAAAACTACGCCCACTGTACTGGTTAAGTTAACCAAGAGACTGGGAACCCGTTCTCTGCGAGAAATTCGACATCAAGAACCGAACCAGACCAGGAGAGTCGATCTCGTCCTGCGCGGCGTTCTCTCCATCTTCCTCTCTTCGCCCATTGGCTTGCCGCGTTTCAATCTAACGGGGCCAATCCGACCATAAACTTTTCCATCTCCCTTCGTTTGGTACCACTCACCTAATCACCACCTCTACGTTATCGAGACCCATTCCAGTGACACTATAATAAACAGTTTGAATACTTATGGTTAAGGACGTACCTTGGGACCATTTGTGTTAGAGGAAGAAAGCGATTGGCGAAAATCGTCAGCTCCGCTGAGAGGGGGGACATTAACATTCTTTAGTTGGGAATTGATGGTGGGTAATTTTTTACCCACGGGAGGAAGGGCACTTTTACGATTCATACTATTTTCTTGATGTAAACTACCCCTCGAATCTTCACGTGAGTTTTGCTCTGATTCAAGTTGATTGGAGTCAATATCGGAAGGAGCTGTGTCCTTCTCCCCCGTATTAGAGTTTGTATGGCCGTCTTTGAAGTAAGGGGCAAATTCTTCGTCTGTTATAATATTATCCACACAGGAATCTTGAAAAAAAAATTAATAAGTAAACATGACTAGATATATATTGAAAAATACATAGTTGGAATCATTTTCAAGAATTTATAGGTAGAAATTTTGCTTAGACGTTAATTAGGAGTGTGCTCTGATTGTAAACAAATGATCAAATCAAGATGAGACAGTTTTAAGCTTAGTGTTTTCTACAAATTGGACTTCCTTCCTTGATTATCTGAAATTGTATCAAAGTTCTAATTAAATTATTAATTTTGAGGGCATCATTTAGCTTAAAATGATGAAAAAAAACTATAGTAATGGACGAAAAGTGTTAAATTAGTAATCGAAGTTGTCTCGATGTAAGGAAGTTTAGAGATGTGCACCTTTTGTTCCTGATTTAAGAGTCGTATTTCCTCACTACATGGGGAAACCCGTTTCTTGCACCGCTCGCTCGCTTTGTGAATTTGGGCTCTGCTTAATATTGCCACCCTTTTGTTTATAATCTTTCGTTAGTTTATTCCTGGTGTTCACATCTTGTGTTCTGATCAATGTCGGACCCATCACGTATTCCTCCTCACACCGGAAGTCGTATTTATGTGCCGTACTTCGGTTTGGATTACAATTCTAAATCAATATAAAGCCACTGTGCTGTAATATGGTGTTTTTAGTGTTTTGATTAATTGCACCACAACGCATGTCCTGCTCAAATCGAGCCTTTTTCCTTCCCTCGTTTAGCCTTCGAATGACAAAAGTATTTTTACCTTGCTTCAATTCGGAAATGAACCAATAAAGAACGCCCATATACCAGATCTAGTACATACTTTCAAAAAATGATCATGGAGTTCAGGAATTGACTGTCGGGAAGCATTGGGAAATAGTGATTATTAGATAGTTCGTTTTAACAAATACTACTAAAGCTCCAAATATTTTAAAGGAGAAGTTATGAAAAATTTCAAAACTTGCTGATTCAGGTTCTTTGAAATGTAGAATTCAGTCGTAAGAATACTTATGAGATGTAGAATAACTTTAAGAATATATTAAGCATAGTTCTTGAGTAGTATAACCCAATAAAGGTCATTCGGAAGAAAACTAAGAAGCCATTATGATGTAATCAGGAGATAGCTATAAAATCTTTAGAGAAAAAGAGAGCGTACCCGAGATTACAGATGGAAGGTACTGTTGAAAATCTGATTGACCTAAATAAGAAATGAACTAAATAAGATTATTAAAAAATCAAAAGTTTGTCAGAAATTAATTTAGTTCAAAGTAATAAAACTGCAAGAAAATTATCTGTTATTATAAAATCAATAAAAAAAATTAAAATAGGTCTTATTACTCGTAAATAGGAAGTGTTTCTGAAAGAATTTGATGAGGCAATAGTTAGGGTACTTAATCATCATTTTGCAGCAGTGTTTCCAGAAAGGAATCTGAAGAGTTTAATTTATAATAATATTCTAGGTCAGGAAAAAATGTGTTGAATACCATTAATGGATCAGTGTGGAACGAAAATAATGTCCGAATTTAGAGTAAATATTAAAAATGGAAAAAACTTATTACTATGAAAATATTTAATCATAAACATAACCTTTATTGTTTCCTAGAGCCTCATTCCATCTGTCAACAAACTTATAAATGCCACGCTTGTAAAATTCTTTAGATTTTGATACAAAATATGAATCAAAGTCGTTTTCAATCTATTCTCTTATTGTCAACCTAAGACTATCCAAATGGTTCCGTAATCTCCTAAACAAAGTCAGAAGAATATGAAAGATGAGGCAATGTTTTCCAAATGAGCTCTCCCAAGAGATCTTTGGTCATTCAAGCTGTGTGAGGACGAGCATTATCGTGATGGAGGATGACACCCCGTCTGTTGACTAGAGAGGATCGCTTTGGCTGAAAGCGGCTTTCATTATAGTAGAAATTAGCATTAATTTTGATTGTACAGCTCGTAATTGACAATTCCTTCAATATCCCCCCATACACTCAACATGATCTTTTGGTGATGAAGTCGCCCCCCCGCCCTCCTGGTTGTTGAAAAATTCTACTTCCTCGACTGACCAATAAACGGTTGCGTTTAATGTTATGATAAAGGATCCACTTCTTATCACTAGTAACAAGACTTCCCAAAAATGGTTCCTGAAGGTATCGTGGAAGCAACGACTCACAGCAAACAACACGCTGTTCCAGATTCGCCGTGGACTGTTCGTGCGGGGTTCATTATCCAAACACTGGAGCCTTCTCAATCCTTTTCAGTTAGCGTAGTATGACAGTTGTATGAATTACGTTAAATTGTTCTGCGAGTTCCCTAGAAATTTAACATGATTTGCTGTGACAACAGCTTCCAACTCTTCAGAATCAAGTTCTTTTGAACGACCTTCTTTTAGTCTCTCTTTATACTGAAATTCCCAGTTCGGAAACGGGAAAAAACACCTACTGCAACTTATTTCATTTACTGTATCATCCTCATAAGTGCTCTGAATGGATTTTGCCGCTGTAGCTGCATTGACACTTCATGAAACTCATAAAGTAAAACATGTCTAATGTGATCTTTAGATGGGAGGACATAGTGATGAATACCGAAGAAGGTTATGAAAAATATTTTTTATAATCTTAAAGAAAAGATAAGAAGAGGTACTACTTTAATAAATAAAACCTAAAACTTTATTCTAAAAATCAGACATTACTTTTGCTCCAACCTGATGGATAGGGGAACCATTTAGAGACATATAAGTCAGTTAAATACTTGCAAAGGCTCTGGCCCGGATGATATTCATTCTAGGTTTCTAAAAGAAAGAGTAGGAAGTATTGGATTAGTTCATGAGGAGATATACGAGAAGCGGTCAATAAGTTTTGCGAATTGGTAGAGCAAAACAGAGGAAGGGAGATGGCTGTTTGTGGGGGTGTTGAGACAAGTTATGACAAGTCAGGACCTGCAGCCGCACGCTCCTGCCTCATCTATTTAAGAAGCAGTAGCTACTCGCAGATCGTCAGTCAACAATGTTTCAACAATGGAGAAGGTTGAGCACCTCGCAGTGATCAAATTTTTGACCAAGGAAGGCAAGAATGCAAAAGAGATCCATGAACGCATGGTTGCAGTGTACACTGACACCGTCCCTTCCTATGCAACCATTGTTCGCTGGAATAGGGAGTTCCGCCATGGTCGTGAGTCCCTTGAAGATGACCCCCGTCCAAGACGCCCGTCAGACGTGACCAATGAGGACAATGTGGCCCGTGTGGAGAGAATGATCCTCGAAAATCGAGCGAAAACTTGGAATATCACATGGAAGTGTCATCAACATCATCCACGACAATTTTGCTATGACCAAGGTCTCTGCCCGTTGGGTCCTTAGAAACCTCACCCCCCATGATCGACTTCAACGTCGTCAAAATCCACAAGGCCAGAGTTTCCCAAGCTGCCCTGCGCTAGTGCGGATTCGAGGAGCTCAACTATCCCCACTAGAGTCCAGATATAGCCCCTAGCGACTACTTTTTATTCCACCAGCTCAAGGCGGCACTGCGTGGACGCCGGTTTGGGGACGATGAAGATGTCCAGCTCGCCGTCCAGGAGTGGATTGAACAGCAGTCGGGAGATTTCTGGTTGTCGGGAATTCGAAGCCTCAGGGACAAGTGGCGCAAGGGCATTGAAGTCGACGGTAGTTATATTGAAAAATAATAAAACACTTTTCCTCATATCTCGTTTCCTTATATCCGAATTGCAAAAATTATTGACCACCCCTCGTATATGAGATCACTAGAGTTTGGAGAAATACCTAATGATTATAAAATAACGAATATGGATATGCAATATATGAACATCGGCTGAATTTAGTTAAGGATGAGAAGCTCATCGGAGTAGTAATAGATAAATCATTGAGGTTTTCTAAGCAGAGTATTAATGAAAAATGTAATGTAAATAGTGTGTCGGGTTTCATTAAGAGGAATGTTAATTACAAAAGTAAGGAAGTTATCCTTAAACCTTATAACTCGTATATCAGGCGACATTTAGAGTACTGGATGTATGCAGGCATGGTCCGCATATTTTAGACATGATAACAACCTGCTAGAGTTTGTGCAAAAGAAAGCAACAAAGATGATACCCTTCCTGAGGAACCTTGGATATGCAGATAGGCTAATGATACTAATAGGCTTTCATTTAAAAGAAGGTGCGCTAAAGATATGATTGAGTTTTTTCAAATGTGTTCGGGATCACAAATTGAGAACTAGAATATAAAGGTGTAGGTTGGAAGTAAGAAAATATTTTGTACACCAATAAGGTGGTAGATTTTTTAAATGATTTGCAACACGATGCAATAGGCAGTCCAAATTTAAAGGTTTTCAAGCGCAGGTTGGACGAGTAATTAGGAAGGGAATGTTATTGTGGCTTTGGGTTCTGTTTTGGGGTATAAATTGTACATATTATAATATGGATATTATTTATATTTTAGGTGTATCGTGTTACGTTTTTATTAAGTAGTTCAATCCTTATAACACAATAAAATTTGGAAAAAGTATTAAATAATTAGTTTCACAAGAAATAAAGATTTGCTTGTACTTCTTTCGTTTCTTTCGTAGTTTAGCAAACAATTCATCTCAGAATATAGTCAAGCTTTATCCCTTGTAAAAATTATGCCTAATATGCGCTGGTCATTTATGTGGTCTAGTTTCTTTCACCGTACTTTTAGAATTTTTGAATGCAAACTTCCAAAAATTTATTTTGTATAATTAGGTCAGGGTTTTGGGGTACGATAATTAACAGTCAAACTACTAAATTTCATGACCTATCTATTTTTATTGGTCATATCCATTGTGCATACTTTGTTTTTAAAGACACTACAGCAAACACCCTTGTTTCTTGTGCCTGCAGGGCAACAGCACAGACAAAGGTGCACTAGAAACAACGCGCTTGGGCAAATAGACTGAACTGAAACCAACTCCATACATTGCTTCATCGCGTCCTCTTGTCAATCCACTATACATAAAACCTGGACCAATGAAGAATTTTGTCAGCCAAGGGAGCCAAGTTTTCACTTTTCTGAAACAGAACTTTCCACGTTACAGCGATGCCAAACTGGAAGCAGTATTTTTGATGGTTTTCAAATCAGATAGGACAATGAGAGGCAAGCATGGCTTTCATTCAGGATTATTGTAACAAAATTTCTGAGCAATCGCTGTATTTCAGACTACGAACGTGTTGTAGAGGAGTTTCTGGAATACTTCTAGTCTATTTGTACGCGCATGTCTGTAAAGGTGCATTTTCGCAGCTCGCATATTGACTATTTTGCAGGTAAGTGTTGTGATTATAGCGAGGCAAAAGGAGAGCATTTCCATCAACATGTTCGAGTGATGGAAGAGAGACACCAGGGCCGCTGGAATGTAAACATGCTTATTGCTTACAGACTATTGCTGGTGTATCGAGAGATATTCCATGTGTGAAATATAAATGTAAACTGTTTAAAAAAAGTCATTTCTTCTAATTCTTCTGTCACATATTTTTAATGGTTAAGTAAGTTTACTTTGATAAAGTAAATCTGCTAATTTCATACGTTATTTTCATAGTCCTTTCAAATTTTCATAGCTATATAAAATAATTAGACAGGTTTGAAGAAAACTGGTAATATTTGTTAATTCAGCAAATCAAAAAAATTAAATCATTAGCTAAGAAAACCTTGATAAAAAATTCAGCCACAGATATGTTAATGTATATTAATTAGAGTGTAATCAGTGCACCTATAGTGCAATGTACGGTCTATAACAGAACCTAACGGGCTAGCTTATCTTAGGTTCTGTTGTAGACCGTTCACACAATAGCGAATGTGGTTGCCATAGCTATAGCTAGCTAGGTGTGCGTGTATATTCTTACACCCATGGCTCTCTCTACCCCTCTCCTCAAATCTATGCCCCCCGCCCCCAGAAAAATTGCCCCGTGTCTCTCTGATCGGAGCTCATAAGGGGCATCTTTAGAGTTGTGCACCCTTAGTCCCTAGCCCTCACAATCGTCTACTCTGCTACATTCATTCCACACATTTTAACATCTCTATCTTCTTCTGTTTTCCTCGCCTTAGCTTGTGGCATAGAACCTAACCCTGGCCCTCCTCCCCTAAATATGACCCGCCTGTGACCCATAGGTCCAGTACTCACAAGCGTCCATCCTCTAAGACTCGTCGTGCTACAAATGACATCATCTCCGAAACACCCTCTAAACAATTACACACTCCACTGGACCTGGAACCTGGAACTACTCACACACATCTCGCATACCACCCATTCTCTCAACATCCTCCAACTAAACACAAATGGTATCCGGCAGTAGTGGGCGTGTCAGTAAATTTCGCCGGTCCGTCATTCGTCATTCGCCAGTGGCTGGCCCGCCAATCCGTCATCATCAGTCCGTCATTATTTCAGGCCGGCCCAGTCCGTCAGTCCGTCACTCCGTCATCGTTTTTTTAACCACGCTTCTGTCATCGCTAAATTACAGTTCGTCACCGCTATTTTAGGACCGTCAGTAAAAAACTGTTTACAATGGTAACAACACACAATTTTATTCATTTAAAAACAGTTTTGACCACTTAACACAAAAAAATATAAATTCTTATACTATTACTGCCTCTCCTCCTGCTTGTCCTTCCCAAACTGCCCCTTGTAGCTGGGGTACCCCAAGAGGGACATGTTCTCCTTGAGCAACACCAGCTTCTGGAAGTTGGCGCTGGCCAGGGCGGCCCTCTTCGGCCTAAGAATGTCGCTGGCTGTGGAGAATATCCTCTCCACGGCAGCAGAGCGAGGGGGGGGGGGTTGTACTTGATGAAAAAGTCTACGCACGTCTCCCTGTGCTCCTTGGGGAAGAGGGCCCAGGGGAGGGCTTCCTTCCTTACATTTCGCAGTTCTGGAGGTAGCCTTTGAGTTCCCTGATGGCCTCGGCGTTGTCCTGGTCCCCAGCGTCACCTGTCTCCTCCACCTCCTCAGGCTCCTCTAGGGACTGGGTGTCACGCAGAGACTCGGCACCAAGCGACATGCTGGCGTAACTATGCTGGCTCTGGTCCATTTCACTGTCTCTGTCACTCACAGGTGTGCTGGCTCTGAAGCTCACACTACTTAGCATACTATCAGGTCTATCACTATCAGTAGACACACTCCTGCTCCTTCTCTGCTAAGATATCTATCAATGATCTATAAAATGCGGTGAAAAACAATTTAAACAATGTTACTTCACTTGATTAAACGTGGTTGGAATGCTAAAGCCCCGTTCACACTACAGAAATTTCTTTTGTAACAAGTTGAAACTTTTGAAACAAGTTATAACTGCACCGCAGAAGCAGAGAGCTCGCGACAGACAACATTTCATTACAAAAGCCAGCAGGCTACTGATATGCTGCAGCAGGGTTGCCAGATTTTTTTCAGCAAAGGTAGCGGAAAAATTCCAAAAAGTAGCAGATTTCACTAAAAAGGAGCCCAATTTATATATACAGAGCCGGTCCTAGCCATTTTGGCGCCCTAGGCAAAATAACGACGTGGCGCACCCCCCCATCAATAAGTTATTGCACAAAATATATTGTTTAAGCCAGTGCAAACAGAATTAAATAAAAATAGGGTATACAAAAACAAATCAGCTACACATGAACAAAATTCAACAAAGTTTTACAGCACACATGAACAAATTCAACTCCACTTTAGATGCAACAAAATGCGCCAACGCGCCAACGTGTGCCGCAAAACATTATTTTCCGAAGGTCGTCTTTTCTTTTCGAGTTAGTGACGGTTTGGGTGACGGTCCGAAATCGCTTCCGTCGGCGCTTATTCCATCAGTGTTTCAAAGTTTCCGTCAGTCGTCAGTCCGCCAGTGAAACGGGAGTCCGTCAGTGACGGACTAACGGACCTTCCGTCGGTACTGACGGACTGCCTACCACTGGCATCCGGAACAAACAGCAAATCTTTCAAAAAAGCATTGCCCTAATCCAGAAATTACACCTACAGCAACTCCTTAATTTCACATAAAACCATTCTACAGTTACACTAGACTAAAAAACGCTGTACAACCAGCACACCACAGCTTACTCATCTTAATACACAAGGCCATCCCATTCTCCAAAACCACCAAACACACAGAACCATTCCAACAAAATCACATACACCATCTACATCTCACCTATCTACTCCAAACAGTGCCAATAAGTTTTTTCGCCCAATCGGGCGCCACCCTTATCGCTGCCCAACTTCTTCTTAGGGGCTGATTTCACTGCCCATCACCACGCCTGGATAAACCAAAGCCCAACGAACTAAGAAGCACCACCACCATCGAACAACTACACTCACCGAACATGAACAAGAGAAACCAACCAATAAAAATACTCCATCGCAACTACGACCCTACTTCAACAAATATAATCATCTGCTTCCCTCACTTCGACACTAGAACTACCTGACAAACCTTCCACACACTCCAATATAACCACCACCCAATCCTCATCACATCTCAAACACCCTAAGAACACTGACCAAAACTAAAACCAAACTTTGAACATACGCTGTATACAGACAGCTCTTCAGCACGACACTGAATTTTTGAATTATGCATCCCAAACCTCGGCACCAACCATAGCTATTACACAGGCCCACAAAATACAAAGGTCTAAAATAGATCCCCCCCCACACACACACCTCCACGCTGAAAAAAAATCTGCCAATCGAAGACAACTCTTCAGCAAACTGCGATGCACCTTACACGCTCTCTTTACTCCTACCCCCACCCCCAGAATCTCCAAACGACCCTCACCACCCAATACATCCAATTATTAGAAAACATACCCACAACTCAACCAAACCAGAACTCTATAAAACACATACACACACATTTTACCCACAGAGCACTTCAAAACCATTCCGATATTCACTAATCCAAAGCATCCCTAAATCGCTGAACCAGATGGCCCGCCTCTGATCAGGATACCACCTCTCCCTACATACATACAAAAATAGATTCAACCGATCTCATTCTATCCTTCACCTCTATTGACCATCTCAGAACCACTTTTCAATTTAACCCTTCTATGAGACCTCTGGAGAAGACCACATGTCGTGTCATCATTCCTGAGCGTTGTTAGGTTCGATTGAAGAGAACCAGGGCAGCGACAAAGTAAACATCCACCAGCATCCTCTTCCCCCTCCTTTCGTTCTAATCCTTAGCAATTTGAACCTCTCCAATTCTCTCCTCCATTCTCATGTTCCATGGAAATTGTTGAGATGTTTACTATCTCCCAGTACAACTCCGTCCATGCACATGTTTACAGTAATTCTTTGGACTACGCCATCTCGTTCTGCCATCTCCTGTCTCGAAACTGGTATCTCTGACCATTTTCTCGGAAGTTTTTTGTACAGAATCCAAGCTCTCTCACGCCAACTCCATCCCCTCATCGCTGTCAAACCTCCTTTGTCGATTCAACCACAAGAACTTTTTCCGTTCGACTCGACTTCTGATCTTGTACTTTGCCTTTTCTTTACTCTTTGCACGTTTTCCTCGTGTTGTGGATCTCATGCTACCGTATGATTTTTGCTGATCTGAAGGCTGCTAAACAACAGAGGTGTGTATTAGAGGAGGCACTTTTAGGCTGCCAGTTGCAGGTAAAAGGGCACGTACGCCCTCTCATTGGCGTATAAGTTGATACAAACACCTGAGCTGCAATTCAAATTTTATCTTCTCGTAAAGCCCAATTCCACAAGGTTTTGTCTGACAGTAAAATTCCAGAATCCCTGTCGAAATTCTTAAACTCTTGTCAGCCCCTCCTATTCCATGCTTTTCCACGCTTTTCATTTTAGCTAAACTTACTGACTCACATTCTCCCATCATTCGCTAAACCCAATTCACTTCTCACTTTCCCTTCTAAACTCCATTATTTGAATCTCTATTTCCCCCTCCTTACGGTTTTCTTTCCTCTTCTTCTCCATATTTTTACCTCTTACCTCTTCAAATGAGGTGCCCCATCCTTTTCTAAACATGCAGTGATGAAATATTTGTCGGAGAAGCCAAATTACGACAACCTGTGTGGTAATTATGGGTATAACGACGTTGTTCACTCCCATTTCAACCTCGATTGCGAGGTGGGATTCTTCAAACTCTTGTAGTTTTTTGCAAACCAAACCTCGTTTAATCGTGATTGCAACTCTCTCATAGAGTTGTTGAGAGTGATTCTTGGCTATGACGTCATAGTTCTAGAGTTTCATCTTGTGATTGTTCGTATTGACTCCGCGTTCTTATATCAAAGTGATATCAGCGTCAATTTCACGAAAGATGTTTTTGTAGATACACTTTTTCTGGTTCTATCTACACTAGCGGCCATAATATAAGGGTCAGTAAGAACAAGTGTATTTAAATATTTATTATAGAAGTTTAACAAAATGTTGAGACTATATATTATACACATATTTCGATATATCTAATATCTATCTTTCATGAAAATTTCAAGTGAATAAAATAAATATTTTGTAAGTTATGAGGAAATAAACAAACTATCTTGCAAATTGCAGCGGCCAAAAGTTAAGGGTCACTTAGAAAAACAATGTAAAATGGAACAAGAACAAAAAAGAAACCCTTACTGTTAATATTTTGTGAACATCCCTTTACTAGCAATGACCTCCTGACATCTGTTACCACAGGACTGAATTAATTTCTTGCAAAATGATGGGGTAATATTGTTCTATTCGTTTTTCAATAATTTCCAGAGTTCATCTTGGCTCTTTGGATTTATCCTTTCCGCCCCATCTCCAATAATTTTCCAAACGTTTTCTATAAGGTTGAGATCTGGACTTTGAGGTGGCCAGTCCATGAGATCAATCCCTTTATCACTCAAAAAGTCTTTGACTCTCTTCGCAGTGTGGCAGGGAGCGTTATCTTGCACGAAGATAGGAGGTTGAACTGACGATAATAGGAGATGTGGAAGGGCATGCTGTCTAAGAATCTGCTTGTAGATTTCAGCATTGACAGTCCCTTGTAGGAGAATAAGTGGATCAGGACCAGCAGCAGATATCAATCCCCATACCATTACATTGCCTCCTTCACATTTCACTGTCTTCTTCACATTAAACTTCAATTCATCGCTAAAATGAACCTACGCCCACTCTTCTTCTGTGCAAACGACATGTTCGTGAGCGTAACGAAGATGGGCTATTGGATTTTTCTTGGAGATCAGAGGTTTCTTTGCCGGTGCTCGAGCAAGCAACCCAAAACTTTGTAACCTCCAGGAAACTGTTTTGCGCGATACGTTGACATCAGAGGTGGAGCTGAACTCGCGGGATATCTCAGCAGCACTTTTGAGCCTATCCTTCATTGACATTCTAACCATAATACGATCCTGTCTTAGTGACGTTTTACGAGGTCTACCGGTTTTAGGTTTAGCATCTGTCGATGCTGATGACTTAAAATGAGGTACAATTCGTTACACAACACTTCTAGACCTTCCTATAGTAGTTGCTATCATAGAATTTGACTTGCCCTCTTGGTAAAGGCAGACAATCCTTTGTTTTTCATCACAGGATACCGGTGGTCTCTCACAAGCCGCCATGTCGACAGTTGAATGTTCCAATAATGTATGATCATAAGAAGTAACTGTTAGCCCATTAACAGTTACCTAGACACAAATACCTCGGTTGGTAGTTCATCTTTTCTAAGTGACCCTTAACCTTTGGCTGCTACAATTTGGAAGATAGCTTGTTTATTTCCTCATAACTTACGAAATATTTATTCTATTCACTTGAAATTTTCACGAAAGATAGATATTTGATATATCTAAATATGTGTATAATATATAGTCTCAACATTTTGTTAAACTTTTATAGTAAATATTTAAATACACTTGTTCTTACTGACCCTTATATTATGACTGCTAGTGTATTTGTGTTAATGTTGAGGATTTCAACTCTACGGACTTGGATTATAGGCCTATTCATGATGGGGAGATTAGTTTCTTCGCTTGTTCTTCTTGTTTTTATTTCTTTCCTGGGGATTTCTTAGACGAGAGTGGGTGTAGTCCCTCCTCTTCTTCTATAAATCCCCGCTCCTCGTTGATTTTATTGATTTTTTCCATGATAATAGGATATGGTATGTTTTTGCATATCGTTGAGAGTGTTAGCGTATGATCCCGGTTTCACCATGTTAACTATGTGAGCATGAAGGAGGCATGTCATGATTGTAACATGAGAAGTAGTGTGGATCGCAAGGGCAGCCTCTGGGTCTGTGCATTTCCATATGGGACTGTTTGTTTTGTTGCCTAGACGTAAGAGGTATTTTTCCTGTTTTCTTCATGGGCTCTTTGTACCTTTTCTTTATATGCCGTGATCTTTTTCGGTGCTGTGCATGCTAGTGTAAGGGTGCGGTGGTTTCCCTTGCAATTTAGGCACTTCTTAAGGGTCGAGGTGTAGACGCGCCATGTTTGGTCTCAAACTGAGCCGCAGTCTGAGCATATCGGAGTGTCTTTGTTCAGGCAGCTGACGGAAATATGATCTTCCATTTGACAACAATGGAAGCAGCATATCTGTATTTGGGTGAATTTCTCTGGTTCCAGGTTGGTCGTGGGGTTGGTCATGTTGTAAAGGGGAAGGATTCCCTTTTGGAGAGCCTTAATGGGGATGTCACTCGTCTCGCATATGATTTTGAAAATATGCGCGTGCTGCGGAACTTTACCACTGCCGGGCTGCCGGAGCAGATGGCGATGTAGCCGGAGGGCACACCAATGCACTTGATGAGAGCCCTGTTCAGTTCACCGAAGAGCGCTGCAGTTACCTCATGCATTGATGGTAAATTGGTGCAGGTTGTCCTGAGTGGGATTCTGGTTGCGCCGGTGGGATCTATCCTAGGAATGGGTACCTTCCCCTCTCCCCGGGCCCTTAGTTAATTTGGTCCTCTTTCTTTATTCACGTATCTTGTTTGCCTGGAGAGAATGATTACGTTGCCGTGGTAAATTTAATTTATGGTGTTTTTGTCAATTAACTGTAGTGGTGGGAAATTCTCCCTCCCTCTATGGTGCTTTTAGATCTATGATCTGGAGCTCTGCCTGAGAGGTTGAAGGTGATGAGATGAGGATGGAGTGATGAATGGGTGAAGAGAGGATTCAATGACTGGGCCCGGTGGGGACCCTCCTAGGGCGGGAATTGTGGCTTCCCCTGCGCGTACACATACAGTTACATCTCCCTGCGTGGTCTTGGCCGGGGGCCCAACGTGTAGGTTCTAGAACCCCACCAAAGGTTGTAGTTTCTTGTTTAACCAGGTGTCATCTGACACCGAACTCTAAAGTGGGCTACTCCTCAAACCTGTTTCCTTCGGCACCTGAAATTATGCCTCTTCAATTGACGGACAGAGTTCGAACTCGGGTGTATATGGCAGAACCTCGTTCCTGATTAGAGTATAGAGAGAAGAGGGAGTGGGGAATGTGGACTTAGCTATACACGATTAAACTCTGTATGTAGTTAAGGGTAAAGAAGTCCTGAAATATTTCCCGTGGATAAAGGAGGGAAGGTGAAGGAATATTATCGCTTTTAGAATCCCCCGTAGGAAGGTAGGTGAATAGATGAGAAGGGAAAGGTGAAGATAGATTGGCTGAAGTTCTCGAGGCTCCGTTAACTTCCTCGGCTGCGCGGAATTCCTCGGAGTTCTCAGGTCCAATGGGAAGGGGGTGCTATACCGATGGTTATAAGCTGAGCGAATAGGAGCTCAAAAAGGAACGTCCATACTCGATCTTCAAATCGGCAAATCCCAAATCCTTTTCATCTTCAAATTATGATTTATCTCATTATTTAATAAATAATCCAGGGATAATCGATAAAATTCAGAACTCTACAGCGAATTACCGTACAATTTAAAATATAAGAACCTGGGGAAAACGTGACTAGGCCTCCGAGGAAATTACAATCTAATTTAACTTTATTAAGTTCGCGCGAAGTGTCGAAGGTCGGGCGAAAAGCTTAAGAGTCCAATTTGAACAGCCTCAATTTAGGTTTTGATAGGAAACTATTAACGAGGAAAAAGATGGATCGATTTATGGATGAGGATGCTAAGTGGAAATGAACTGGGTGATGGGAACAGGAGCTGCCTCGTATAGGCTATTAATTAGCTTTTGCAGGCTCCTTCTTTTCTTATGTTCCAATTACCGTCATATCCCTACTACGATTTATTTCCAAGATCCATCAAAGGCTAGTATTGTTCGTATATGCAATTATATAACTATGTCCCTTAATCATGAAATCATCTAATCTTTGTTTAAGTGCTGTGTTACTAATGACGCTCATGGCGTCATCTTTGTGTTTCTTATCTCTCGGCTTTAACGCCATCATTCACAGAGACCTCCGTGACGTAATCGGTTTCCGCGTTTCTATATTCGATTGCTTACGGTCATGACTTACCTCACGGACTCAATCTTTCCATAGTGATGGCAACTCTTCCCTCATGCTTCTTTCTGACACGGTATCTCCCCACTTTCTATTTTTATTATCCAAATCTCTTATATCCATTAAATTTACAAAGTGTAATAAATAGCTCATCAACGCATGTAGTTTATGAATGTCAGATGATTCTTTGCAATCAGGCTACTAGTTTATTCTTGACTATATTATTTAAATTTATGATATAGTCCATACGAATGTCCATCGCAGTATAACTCTTCGAAACATATAATAGAGCCACTCCAATGGGCATAGAGGGTATGAGGAGGTGGAAGAATGGGGTATTGTTTATTGCCGTTGATGTACGCCATCATCTTATGAGGAAGTTGTTATAATTAAAGTTGAAGAAGTCTGTAAAAATCAGCTCTTTCGAGCTGATATCCAATGAAAAGACAAGAAACTCTTCTTCCATTTTATTGAATAACAAGTCGTTACGATTCTCAATAATGTTTATCTCGAGTTTGGAAGGAGACGAATATGTATTTTATGGTGCAACACCCGTTAATGTATTGAGAAAAACGGGCGGGACAGTGAGAGCACAGCACCCGTATCAGCCGGTGTCTGGAAATCAGTTACCGATAAGAACATTCGTACCGTTACAAAACATATTTAAGGTCAGGAGTAATTGAAATTTATACTCAAACAATATATTGGGAAATCTTTAACTCTCGGATTACTAATTTGTCGTTCGTTAGATAATAGTAGGTAATAGTTGCTATAATATTTTTTTAGTTATAAAATATATGATACTATAAATATTTTTTCTAGTTCTGACTATATAAAAATGAGGATATGCGGAAAATGTCAGTGAAAGACAAGTTAGTACTGAATAAAAGAGTAAGTGGTTCGCTGTGGTCGTATATCAGGGAAGGGAAATATGTTTTGAACTTGTGGACAACTAAACTGTTTCCGTTTTTCGCCCGTGGACGAGATTCCCGCAACCAGATATTGGTGAGCCCGTTTGGGGAGGTAGGAGGTATCGGGAAGTATTTGTGTTTTGGACCCCAAACAGCGAACAGGTATGAACCTTCGTCACCATGAGGGAAGAGGGGCCCGATCTGCGTCAAGGGTATGTGAATACAACTACCTATCGGCAGACTTCCTTAAAACAGAGGAGAATGTGCGCTATGCTGGGCTGTGAAGAAGGAAAAGGAAAGATAGCGGTGTTGCGATTGATTATGTGTGTGATGATCAGTGCAAAATCTACCTACCTCTGCTGAGTTACGCACAGCGCGTTCGCACTTGGGATTTTACACGACACATGCACGTTAGAAAGCCAACGCCATATCCATTAGGCCAGCGAGAGCTCGAGGAACACCTAGAATAACCTATTAATGATGCGTAAACCGAGTTATTTCTCATTTGTCGTGAACTCAACCTAATGAAGCTTCACAATCCAAGTCTCAAGAAGAGTTGTTTGTTTTTCTGTTTAATATACGTGAACTCACATGGTCATAGGCACCCGAGAACAGCTCTAAGCTTACCGGTATCAGCAACGTCCTTTTCTCTTCTCTGAAATTTCAAAAATTCCTTCAAAGATGCGTCAACTGGATGCGTCCAGGAACTTTCTCCGGTTTCGCGATTGAAGTAGTACACGCCCCTCTCTTTGTCTTTCCTTAAAAAAAATAAAATTTCAGGTTAGAAAACGCCGTTTCCTATTTAAATTCCAAGTTAGAAGAACCCGTTTCCACCTTAAATTCCAAGTTAGAAGACCCCGTTTCCCATTTAAACAGACATGGGTAACCTTTTCAGCATGGTAGACCGCGGAAGACATCTTTATTTGAATTATAGGTTCTATTCAAAACTGTCAAATGTACGTAGAAAACGTAAGTAATCTTTCTTTTTTTTAGACTGACTTGTGGAGTAGATTAGAACTATTATTAAGAACGTGTGGTTGCCCACATGTGTATTAAAGCTTAGATGCTCTTTCTAACTCCGCTATTCACTCGGTTAAAATGTGATGGACACAACCAGGGTATGTGGACACTATAGCAACGTTAATCCTTTTTGCCTTGACATTGCTATGGTAACGCGTGCTCTGGGCTGCGTTGATTGCTTTTTTTAACTGACAGTTATATCATTGTAGCGTGGGTGAAAAGTGATCCCCCCTCCTCCCACTGTCCTGTGATGTCAAGATTGGAGGTTAAAATAGCCAATTGAAACTTCTTTTAGTGCCGTTAGATTGGTTTATTTGATACCGCAAATACTATTTAATGGGCTGAAATTATTGACAAATATCTAACTACTATTACGAGCTTGATTAGAACTTTTCCAAATTATTTAAATAAGGGAAATTTGAATCTCCACAATCAAAGGAAGATGACAAAAGCAAAGGAAGATGGTAAAAGAGAAAAGCTTATGGGCTCCGTTGCTTGGTTGAGAACACAAGAAACCATATCAATTTAACCCGATTTGTTAGAAAAAAGAGGACACTAGACGCAACGTTATAAAAAAGCGAAAGCTAACTAGGGCATCTTCGCAGGATTGGGGCTGGGGGTAAAAAAAGTAGAGAAGTTGGGGAACGTAAAAGTGTGTATATGGTACATATCCTAAGTAGGTAACTCGGAGCATCGATGATCTAAAAGAAGCTTATCTCGTCTAAATCTGGCTCCATAGTCCGGAAGAGATACACCAGTACATTTCCTCTGACTCCAAATCAAGGTGGATTCTCCAGTTAAAATTTTATCAACATTTTCAGGTAACTTGAAAGTCACCTTCATTTATTAGTAAAGCAGGAAGACGACACTTGAGCCCGTTAATAGAGCGGGAAGACGACACTTAAACCTGGGAATACAGCAGGAAGACGACATTTGAACCGGAAATGAAGCAGGAAGACGACACTTGAACCCGGTAATAAAGCAGTAAAACGACTTGGAATCGGGAAGACGATACTTGAACCGGGTAATAAAACAGGAAAAAGATATTTAATCGCGTTAATAAAGCAGGAAGATGACACCTGTACTAGGGGAAAAGCAGGAAAACGACACTAGAACTTGGGAATAAAGCCTTGAAGATGACATTTGAATTCGGGAATAAAGAAGAAAGACGACACTTGAGCCCTGGAATAAATCAGCAAGATGACACGTGAGCCCGGTAATAAAGCGGGAAGACGACACTTGAACTGGGGAATAAAGCGGGAAGACGACACTTGAATTAGGGAAAAGGCAGGACAACGACACTTGAGCCCGTTAATAAAGCAGGAAGACAACAATTGAACCGGAAAATAGAGCAGGAAGACGACACTTGAACCGGGGAATACAGCAGGAAGACGACACTTGGGCTCGGTAATAAAGCAGTAAGACGACAAATGAAGCAGAAAGACACTTGAGCCAGGTAATAAAGCAGGAAGACGAGACTTAAACCTGGGAATAAAGCAGGAAAACGACACTTGAACCCGAGAATAAAGCCTTGAAGACGACACTTGAATTCGGGAATAAAGAGGAAAGGCGACACTTGAACCCAAGAATAAAGCAGGAATACAACACTCCAATCTGGGAATAAAGCAGGTAAAAAACACTTGAACCAGGGAACAATTGAAGCGTGAATAAAGCATTGAAGACGACATTTGAACTTGGGAACAAAGCATGAAAACGACATTTGAATTCGGGAACAAAGCATGAAGACGACACTTGAACCAGGTAATAAAGCAGGAAGTCAACGTTTGAACCCAGGTATAAAGCAAGAAAAAGACACTTAAACCAGGGCAAAAAAGCAGGAAAACGACACTCGAGCCCTGGAATAAAGAAGGAAGACGACAGTTGAACCCGGGCATAAAGCAGGAATACGATACTTCAATCTGGGAATAAAGCAGGTAAATGACACTTGAACCAGCGAATAAAGTAGGAAAATGACAGTTGAAGCGAGAATAAAACCTCGAAGATTTCACTTGAACTCGGAAACAAATCAAGAAAACGACAGTTGAACCAGGTAATAAAGCAGGAAGTCATCGCTTAAACCGGGGAATAAAGCAGGAGGACGACACCTGAACCCAGGAATAAAGCTTTGAAGACGACATTTGAAGCAGGAGGACAAGAACACAGCCTTGAAGACGACATTTGAAGTAGGAAAACAAGAATGTCGTAGAATGACCCTTGGCTTTGATCACTTTACGCTTTGACACCCTCTTAGTAACGGTATGCTTTAAGGGGCGTGAGTTACTTCTATGATGAAGTAGGCTTTGTTCTAAGAGTGCTATTTTTGTGGTTTAGTCCTTAAGGAAGAGCTATTTTTAAACACATAAGGATAAGAGGAAACACCAGAATCTACCAAAAAATAAACATGTATTTTAAATTAAATATTACAAACCAACAGTAAAAGCATTTCTATATTTGGCCTCAAAGAATTTTGAATGACAAAACATAAACAAGTAGGCTTTCAATAAACAAACTAATTGCCAATTAGTATTTTTATCACGACCCTATTTGTTTAGCATAAAACATTAAATTAATGTACTGTCATCTACAAACACATATGACCTAGGTTCAAGAATAATGGTTTCTACGCTCCTTTAAAACGTGGGACGTACTAAACTTCTACTATCGCAATAGAGATATAAATGTTATTGTTAACTTACAGGTAGGTATTAGGGATTGCCGGATGTCGCTGGAGGACTTATCTCTCGCTTTGAAGTGTGGCTTCGTCGCTGCTTGAATTTTCGAAGAGGGAATGCTTCTTAAACGTAATTAAAGAACGGGAGCTAGTTGGGGCAGGGTTCTTCTCCTCTCACTCTTACGTTGCTTGAGATGTGAGAATCACTCGAGTGTGAGCGGCTTTACTTTTCTTTAGTCGGACTTCTTTGCAGACGGAAAAGGCTTCTTCGGTATGGCACCGATATAAAACTTGACTATTTAGGTTAATACGGCCCTGAAAGGGGGGATCGATTTTCTCAATCTGATCCTATAGTTTCTCACGGAAATAGTCTTGTAGGGCTGAAGGATCGATCTTTACGAATTAATCTTTCTTCTGGCGAATCGACTTCTAATAATCTTCTTGTCTAGCCGATGGATCGATCTTCACGACCTAATCCTACTCTGGCGTATCGACTTCAGATCTTCCTCTTCTCTTTCTTTGCGGGGCTTATTTATAGGCGGATTGCCGCCCCATCTAAAGGGGGAAGTGACCAGGCCACAGATGCAAAAGGGGGGGAGCGAATGGTGGGTTAGCATCTGGGAAGAGCGAGAATTCCTGAGGTGGCACTGGGATGCCCAAGTCAGCTCGCAAATTATAGGCTCGTAACCACACCGCTCCTTAGCGTGCCTTCTGACTCGCACCGTTTTTTTTTCCTAACCACGGGTTTATGGGTCTCGTAGGTCATACGATCGTTAGAGCGTCGTTTAAGGACCTTAGGTGGTCGCCTTCAAACATATGTTAGCTCCAACTGCCCACAGCGGCGAGGCGATCACACATGGAAAGCATTTTCGCCGGCTACCTTTCCCACGCTTCTCCTCATGAAGGGAGGGGGGGCTTGAATGTATCTATACTCCTCCAGGAGGCTTAATGTAGCCATTTCTCCACAAAGAACAAAGCCCAGGAATAAGGCAGGAAGACGACATTTGAACCAGGAGAAAAAGCAGGAATACGACACTTGAACCCGGGAATAAAGAAGGAAAACGACAGTTGAACCCGTCAATAAAGCAGGAATACGACACTGCAATCTAGAAATAAATCAGGCAGACGACAATGAACCCGGGAATAAAGCAGGAAAATGATACTTGAAGCGAGAATAAAGCCTTGAAGACAACACTTGAACTCGGGAATAAAGCAGGAAAATGACATTTGAAGTAAGAATAAAGCCTTGAAGGCAAAACTTGAGCTCGGGAACAAAGCAGGAAGACGATACTTGAACAAGGTAATAAAGCAAGATGTCAACGCTTGAACCCGGGAATTAAGTAGGAAGACGACACTTGAACCAAAGGGGAAAAGGGAGGAAGACGACACTTGAACCCTGGAATGAAGAAGAAAGACGACAGTTGAACCAGGGAATAAAGTAGGAATACCACACTTCAATCTGAGAAAGCAGTAGACGACAATTGAACCCGGGAATAAAGCAGGAAATGACACTCGAAGCGAGAATAAATCCTTGAAGACGACACTTGAACCCGAGAATAAAGCATGAAGACTACACTTGAACCTGTGAAAGAATCTCAGCGAAGTCAAGTTCAGAGCACTTACACTGGGGTCCAGGTTCGCGGTAGTGGGGCGAGAAGGGCCCTCTTCGCCAGAGAAAACAGATCGGGATCTAGTGGCGTCTCGATTCCAAGACTTTTCGCGTATTCCGCTACTTCTGTGGATCGAGAAGATGTAAATTGTCAATTTGATCAAAATAAATGATTAGCAATGTTGGCACAAGGTAAATCAAATATAGTTGTCGAGCTACGTTCAAATGTATTCCAACTGAACCTTAATTCTTTCTCTTTTTTTGTCGGCAGATTCTTATTGGAACTTGACACTATGTACTCAGAGCACCACACGCATTACATTGTGCCTCGCGAGTTTATATCAAGCTCATTCTTAACCAATTAACGTCACAATCACGTTGCAGTCACGCATGGTTTGATACAAACTGTGTGAGTGAGTTACCCTGGAATCAGTAATAGAGTATAACAACCCGCAGAAGTCACTCGGCTGTTAGGCATACTCATCACAGTTACAGTCAACCTAATTCATCTCATAAAATCAAGTGAGCATTCATAATAATTGTTTTGAACTTTTAAAAGACTCACTTGGCCCCCAATGCAGCGGAATTTATTTGTCGTTCGACGCTGAACGCGTTCCAATACTGCAATCTCATTTCCCAAATATGGATAGCCTAATTATACCGCATACTCAAAATAAGATTACTTGCGATCAAGAGACTTAAATACTTTTCCACGTTGAGTGATTAAATTTCGACCAACTATATTGTAATCTCTTCGTAAATTATCATGCCCGATGTACATTACCATACATGATCATGTGAGTACTACTCTATTCAAGTTTTTAGAAAACATTTCAGTCACTATGATATTTTGCCCTAGCCTAAAGTTCGTGTCATCGGCAAAATATATCGAGGTTATATATATATATATATATATATATATATATATATATATGAGTTTGTGTGTGTGTAGGATTGGATTCACTTACATGGCCATACACACAAACTTTAGACGGTCTTTTTTTCCCAGACTCAAAACTTCCTACTGACCATTAAAGAGTTGCTTGTTTTCCTTAGGTCAAATATCTTCCTTCCAAATCAGTCTCGCTCACAAGGTACTGTTATTTTGATATTTTAGCGCCAAACAAGTAGATATGGAACCTCATAAACATTTTTCCAAACTTTCTCCCGACTTATCAATCCTTTTCTCAGATAATTTTTTTCATAACAATTCAGATGGTTTCTGCTCTTTCTTTATATCTCTTTTTTTTTTCTCTCTCTCTCTCTCTCTCTCTCGAACACACACCAACTAACATTCACTTCAGAAAAAGCTTCTCCCCAAGAAACCCGATTGGTGATCAAACCTGACCACGCCCACTTTCTCTAAACATATAAATACTCAACATTATAGCAGATTAAACTACAGTCAGTCACATCACCTTAGGAAGCAACAAGTCTCTTTCAGTCGTCTTTATATTGTGCTCCATCACCCGTGAAAGGACTTTTAAATCACCTAAATTGCACCCATTTATCTCCTCAAGCAGCCCTCGGTGGATAGGATTCACAAGTCTTTCCCTCCGCATTCATATTCACTTCTTCCACCGGAAAAGGGATTTAGACTCGCCGACTCTATTCATTTATCTTACCAAAAGACCAGTGGAGAATAAGTTATTTTATTAAATTGTTTATGAATCCAAATACGACTTTATTTGGTGAGCAGCCTCAAAAGCGAACTCGAATCCCGAATTTAGATTCATACGCAAGAGAAGCTATTTTTTTCCTAACGAACAAACTTTTTCGTTTCTAGTATGGAACTGGTGACCCCCACCTCAATCGAAAAGAACCACCTTCTCCTCTCACCACAATTACCTTCTCTCGCCACAAATGGTGACCCCTGGAGTGTATCTTAACCTCTTCCGAATCCATCGCCTCAAATTTCTGGAGTCACCCTCGAATTCCCTCAACGCAATTACAAACATGGATCAAGCCATCACAACAAACATGGATCACATCATGATCATCAAGGAGGAGCTAACATTCATCTTACTGAGGCAACAACTCAAATTCAAGGGACACCCAACGTCCAGGTCCCGCAACTCTCACACTCTCAATCACACCACACGCAACGTTAAAAATTTCAACTTACAACCGCAGATATGTTCGCAAAACTTCTCTCTAGCCGACTTGCTAGTTCGCTAAATTGTCTGCGCGGTTCAAAGGCAAAATTTCCCATTGATCATCCTACTTCCTTCACTAGCACTCACACAGTGCTATGGCAACACACCATTAATTCATTAGCACTCACATGGTGATATGGCAACATGCCTCTCAACCAACAGTACCCAAATAGTGCAAAGGAGACATGCCTCGTGAGTCACTCATCCAACGAACCGAGTAGGAGAATTACTTCCAAGCACAAAGCCATACAACGCATACTGTTCTCAACTCATTCACTAAGGCTTGGAAATTACTCGACCAATTGTTTGTTAATCAAATTCTTCATCATGCTCTCTGCAAAATTTGATTTGATTATCTTGTATAACTATTTCTAATCATTATTTTATATTATTGATATTTGATGTATCGAATTTAAACATTTTGTTAGCAAGAACTAGTCATTTTTTTATCTACTCATGCGTTTTAACCTACGATTTAATTTCCAATGATTTTAATTGTATTCATTCATTAACCTTTCCTAAGGTATATCATTTCTATTATGTAGATATGTTCAATTTATTCTTTTTATCACTTAATTTCCAAAACCAATATTTATTTTATTTTTGATCCGGATAAGATAATCGGACCAAAAAGTGTATATCTTACCCCCAAAATACTTTTATTATTCCATTTACCAAGTCATTGTATCATCATTTTCAAATCTTTGGTAAATTGAAAAATTCCGATTGAATTATGTCATAATTTTTAATAAAATATTCTTAATTTTTGTTACTTTTATCTTATTATGTAATAATGTACCACACTACAAATGTTGTTAAAACATTGCTCATTCAGAAGATGGGTGATTCTGTAGCATTCACTGACACACTCATACACACAAACTTTACTACATGATCTTTTCCCGGACTCAAAATTTCCGACTGGCCATTTAAGATTTGCCTGTTTTCCTTTGGTCAAACATCTTCCTTCCAAATTATTTTCGCTCACAAGATACAGCCATTTTGATATTTTAGCACCAAAACAGATAGACATAGAAACTCATAAACATTTTCCCAAACTTTCTCCCGACTTATCATCAATCCATTTCTCAGATATATTCTTTGATAGCAATTCAGATAGTTTGTGCTCTCTTTCTCTCGAATACACACTAACGAACAATCACTTCAGACAAAGCTCCTCCCCGAGAAACAAGATTGGTGATCAAAATTGGTCACCCCTACTTTCTCTACAGTTACATTATAGCACATTAAACTACAGTCATTCACATCATTTCAGGAAGCAAAAAGCATCTTCCATTCGTATTCATATCATGCTCCACCCACCGAGGAAGGACTTTTAACCCACCTAAAGTGCACCTATTCATCTCCTCAAGCAGTCATCTGCGGATAAGATTCACAAGTCTTTCCCTCCGCATTCACATTCATTTTTTCCACCGAAAAAGGGATTTAGACTCACCGACTCCAGTCATTCATCTTACAAAAAGACAAGTGTAGAATAAAGTTATTTGATTAAATTGTTTAGGAATCTAAATACGAATTTATTTGGTGAACAGCCTGAAAGGCGAACTCGAATCCCGAATCTGGATTCATACGCAAGAAAAAACACCTTTTCGTTCCAATCGAAGAGAACCACCTTCTCCTTTCACCATAAGTAACTTTTCCCAAAGAAATGAAAATTGGTATCACTTCAGTAAAGAAGGTAACAATTGAAAGCTTAAGAAAGAAAATTTGAGATATAGAGACGGAGAAAATCGTGAAAACTAATTTTAGCCGTTATATGAAAAATTAATAAAGGAGATGGATTCAAACCTGTGTCTTCAAGTACTCATCGCTATTATGGCCACGACGCTCATCGACTGAGCCACAATCTTCAACCCTAAAGAAGGTTGATTCAAGAAGCCTTTTAAATAACTAAGTGTAGGTTTATATATATATATATATATATATATATATATATATATTGCCTGCGAAAGTATCCGATCACCCTCAAAATTTGTATTATTTTCAATGATATTCACAGACGCATAATTAATTTTCTATTTATTCTGGTAGCTTTCATATAACGCTCTGATATAACAGCTTTTCAATGTAATCTTAATTTAGTATATTGTGGTAGCGTTCGTTGCTAAGAAATAACTGGAGAGTGATTGTCGAGGTGCTATTGTTGCTCTTCATAAATGTGGGGAAATCTCAGGAGACAGATAGCTAATGAATTAAACATAGTCCAAAGTACTATTAATTTATAGGTTTCACGTCTAAAAGGTGTTAGTCTATCTAGACCAGTACCTAAAAAACGACCTGACAGACCTAGAAAAACAAATTTGCGAACAGAAATGCTTATGAAACGTTTAGTAGTGAATAATCCAATAATAACTGCGAAAGAACTCAAATTTAATATGAATAATTTATTATCTGATGTTTCTGAACGAACTATCCAGGAGTGGCTACAAAAATAACTCGGATTACCATTTCGCCATGCTCCTAAGAAACCATTCATTAATGAAAAAATGTGTAACAAACGTGTCGCATTTTGTAAAATTACATTCATTGGACTAGTGAGGATGGAAATAAGTTTTATTCAGCGGTGAGTCGGCATTTTTAAAATTCAGAAGCTATAGTAAAATGGTTCGTCGGCTCATTGGCTCAAATAGAATGGACCCTAAATACACCCAAAGGACAATGAAACACCATCTAAGTGTGATGATTTGGGGTTGTTTTAGGTTCCAAGATAGAAGAAGCATATATTTCCTTCCTAAGAACACAAGTATGAATGGCGCACGGTATTTAGCAACATTACAGGAGAAATTCCAGTGGTAATGACAATCCATGAAAGAGAAACATTCATGCATGATGGGGCACCTTGTCACAAGGCTAAAATTGTGACAAAATGGCTTACTGACATAAATTTAATATTTTGGATTAGCCCATATCTCAATCCCATAGAAAATATATGGCAACTAATATAAACTAAGGTTGAAGGCCAAGACACTGGCTGCGTCGAAAAATTAAAAGAGGCTATGATAAAGGTATAATGAAACGAAATATCAGTGGAAATTTGTCAAAACTTGATCAAATCAACGCCGAAGCGTCTACAACAAGTCATCAAATCCAAAGGAAAAATGACAAAATACTAATATAAGGTTAGTCAATATTAAACATGTTTTCTTATGTTAAAAATACAAATTTCGAGGGTGATCGGGATTTTTCGCGGGCATTGTATATATATATATATATATATATATATATATATATATATATATATGGCATCCCTCAGTATAGGAAGACTATGGATATCAAGCCAAGTTGGGAACAACGTCGAGTGTGGCTGGCGAGTCCGATGCGAGAATGGCAGTCCTTCTGGTACCGCAAACAAATGAATGATGATGGAGGTCTATATGTCTGGTTGTAAGGCCTTCTTCTCTGTCTCTTAGCTTCAGACTGTTGGACCAGTGTCTTTTCAAATTTGAATAGGCCTTTGCATACCACTTGCCTCCCTGTCGTTCGCTCTGAGGAATAGCCTTCTCAGGTGTTTGTATCGATGTTCAGGGCCCTCATGTCTCTTTTACAGATATCTTTGTAGCGCAGTTGTGGTTTGCCTGTAGGCCGTTTCCCTCAAGGCAGCTCGCCGTACAGGTCTTTGTGGGTCCGGCTGTCGTCCATGTACATAACTTGCCAGCGCCAAGCCAGCGCATGCGTCTTTGTTTCATCAGGCAGTACGTGTTGGGGATTTCACCTCTCCAGGACAATGGTGTTAGGAACTTTGTCCTGCCATTTGATATCCAGGATGCGTCGCAGACAGCGTATGTGGAAGGCGTTCAGCTTGTGTTCCTATCGTGCTCGTATGATCCAAGACTTGCTTCCTTACAGGAGTTTGCTCACAACACAGGCGCTGTAGACATGAACTTTGGTGCTCTCTGACAGCTTATTGTTGGTCCACACTCTCCTTTTCAATTTGGCCATAGTGGTGGAGGCTTTGGCCGATTCGCTTGTTGAGCTCGGTTTCAAGAGAGAGGGAGTCAGAGATGGTGGATGCCAGGTACAAAAAGTCATGGACGACTTCCAGTTCGTGATTGGAGATGCAGATATGAGGTACAGAATCTGCATCTTGCGCCATGATTTGTCTTCTTTAGACTGATGGTGAGGTCAAAGTCTTGACAGGCCTGGCTGAACCAGGTCCTGAGTTGCTAGAAGTCGACGGCTGAGAAGGCGGTGACCTTAGCATCGTCAGCAAAGAGGAAGTCTCAAAGACATTCCAGTTTGACCTTAGAGTTTGTTCTCAGTCTGGAAAGATTGAAAAGCCTCCCGTCCGACCTTCGGTGGCATTTCCAAACGCATGCTTCAGCATGACTGCCAAAAATATCCCGAACAATGTCGGCGTGAAGACACAGCCCTGTTTTACGACGCTCTCGATGCTAAATGAGTCGGATGTAGAGCCATCAAAGACAACAGTGCCTCTCATGTTGTCGTGAAAAGACTTAATGATGCTGAGCAGTCTGGATGGACAGCCGATCTTAAAAAGGATGTTGAAGACGCCGTCCTTGCTGACTAGGTTGAAGGCCTTCGTAAGGTCTATAAAAGCAACGAAGAGTGGCCGTCTCTGCTCTGTGCATTTCTCCTGGAGTTATTGGAGAGAGAAGAGCATATCGATGGTGGACCAGTCCGTACGGAAGCCACACTAGGATACGGGATAGAGTCTAGAGTTTGGAGTCTTTTCAGTGCAACCCAGGCGAAAAGCTTCCCAACAATGCTGATGAGGGAGATGCCGCGGTATAGTTGTTGCAGTCGCTTCTGTCGCCTTTATATATATATATATATATATATATATATATATATATATATATATATATATATATATATATATATAATTTCACGGCGAAGGTAAGGACACACAGGAGGCTCAGGTACATGTGATTTATTTGGTATTAAGGAACAACGTTTCGGGCGTATCACCCATCTTCACGTTCTAAAATCCTAAACCAATAAAGTACAGTTAGATATGATTAAATTGTTATTGTCAGTAAACTTATTATGAAGTCAGAAATTTTGTTAAAACTAGGAGTTGAAGTATTTTCATAGGAGAGTGGCGTCAAAAAAAAAAATCAGGCTAAAGTAATGGAATTTCATTCGACTAGAAAAATTAAGACGAGTAAATATATAAAACTCCCAAATTATGAACAAAACTAACATTATAAAAAGACAATTAAGATCTTATTAAGAATATAATATGCTAAAGTAAAAGATCCATATGGTAAAAATGACGATATAAAATACAAAAATTCAAGAAAACTAAAAAGGACTAGAAAAAATTTAAACTTGTAATATTTAAAATAATCAAGTTAAGACCATGCAGATGAATAAAAAAAAAAAATAAAATAACTCAGGGATTTAAAAGGCAAGAGTATCAAGGTATCAATCTACTGTAACCACTAAAGAAACGAAAAACAACAAAAGTAAATAATTAAAGTATAATATATATATATATATATATATATATATATATATATATATGTATATATATATATATATATATATATATATATATATATATATATATATATATATATATATATATATATATATATATATATATATATATATGTGTGTGTGTGTGTGTGTGTGTGTGTTGGGCAAAATAATTGAACCAATAGAAATTTAATTTAACACCGATATTTCAATGAGCCATTATATTACGAATATCCATCCAAATTTCCTTGTGAGTGTTTTGTTTTTATTGTAGATACATAATTCTATTTGCCACTTTTAATGATTATTTGTATTTATTTTTCAGATCGTGATATAGATGCTAAGATGCGTGACCTCACTGAGTCCGAAAAAGGGCAAATTGTTGGAGCTCGAATTGCAGGAGCTTCCGTCACAAAAACAGCTAAAGTCCTTGTTTTTTCGAGAGCTACCATATCAAGAAGTAACATGCCAGAATTCAAGAAGCAGGGCAAAATTTTCAGCAGGAGTAGTAATTCCGGCAGGACCTCGAAGCTCGCTGAAAGAGACCAACGAGTGTTGAAACGCATTGTGATGAAAAATTCCCGGACTACTGCCCCTAAAGTGACTGCAGAGTTGAATCAGCATCAAACTAGCCCAGTTTAGACCAAAACTGTTCGCTGTGAGCTTAATAAAGCCAAATATCATGGAAGAGCTGCAATCAAGAAACCTCTGCTTTCTCATCAAAACATTCAGAAAAGGCTGACTGGTGTAGAGATCACAAGGGCTGGTCGACGGCCAATGGAAGCAGGTAATATTTTTCGACGAGTCCAGTTTTTCTCAATTCCCTACTGCAGGGTGAGTTTATGTGTGGATGCAGCTCGGAGAAGCTTTTAACCCTGACTGCATTCTTCCTACATTGAAGCACGGAGTAGGGTCCAATCGTTGCCCTGCATGGTAGGATCAACTTCAACGAATATCTGAATATTTTGGAAGATCAAAGCCATCCCATGGTCCAGACATTATTCCCTGATGGTAAGTGCTTTTTCCAAGATGACAATGCCCCAATATACACCCCTCATGTGGTTAAAAATTGGTATGAATAGCATAGGAGGGAGCTACAACACATGGAGTGGCCCCCACAATCTCCAGATCTTAATATTATTGAGCATTTGTGGTACGTCTTTGAGCGACAAGTTAGAAGTTGTTACCCTTCACCGTCGTGTCTAAAACAGCTGGAGCAGGTATTGCAATAAGAAGGGCTCAAGATTCCTCTCAATAAAGTCAGGAAGTTGAATGAATCAATTCCAAGACGCATCGACGTTATTCAGAAAGCAAAAGGAGGACCAACTCCTTATTAAAAAAATATTCATTGAATATATATATATATATATATATATATATATATATATATATTAAATTATGTACTAATTAAGAACCTTTGGAGGAAAATTGTGGTTGAATGAATAATCCAGAATATTCTAGAATGTTCCACGAATGTTTTCAGCAAATTATGACTGGAACTTAGACAGCTATTTAGCGTCTTCTGATGCAGCAAGGTTGTCACAATGGCGAAAACGAAGGAGCTTTTATTGAATGTAAGAATGAAATTGTTAATCTTTACAATGAAGGGTTAAGTTACCGAGATATATCGGAGGTTAAATTGTGAGGGTATGGAACGTACATACTCGCATGCCGCCAGACAATCTTGGGAACGAAGGAAATTTTTCGTTTGAGTTGACCTTTGTCTCCTCTCCCCCCCCCCCACACTTCCCCCAACTGGCGACAAGAAGTCTGACGAAAGAAGGCCTATCTCACAGAGAAGCCTAAATTCTATTTGCCTTCTTTATGATACCATGAAGATTGTCCAGAAGGCGCTGCGATAAGCGAATTGTCGTGAATGGAATCTCTCTCTCGATTTCCCACAATCCTCGGTATAAATAATAACGCCGTTCTTTCCTCTAGAGCAGTGTCCAAAACCAACTCGCGTAACGCGTAACCCTCACGTTGAACGAGAGTCGTTGCCGTAACGTATCGACTGCCAACGCGCCGCTGAGTCAATTTAGTTGCTGTCTCAAAGTGTTCCTGAGGTAAATCCCGCCCCACAGAGTCTGTGACTAGAAGAATACGCTCTGTTGCTCAACGTAACTTGAGAAAGAAAAGGAACATCTAAATAGTTACTGGAAGTTACTATTTGTTAGTGTTACATCCAGTTAGGAGTGAACTAACCGGAACTGCAGTCAGCAGCCCCGAACCCGTCGTCTTATCCTCCCTCTCCCCGAGAACTCGTGTTAACGCCACCCGAACCACCCCGTCTGGACCTGAGTAGTCGTCTCTCCACCATCACAATTAATGGTAATCTGTAAACCCAGTGTCCCTCTATTCTTAAATTACCTATTTAATTAACAGTGATTGATACTCCCATTGAGTCATTATAAATCTAGATGCTTAACGTCAGTGTTTAATATTTAATCCTTAATTTGACCCGTTTAACTATTGCTAATTATTATATTTGTGTAAAGTAAAGTTTATTTTCTGTACGTGTGTTTATTTGTGGCTCCTCCTTTTTGACGTACCCTTGGCAAGACTTTAATTAAGAATCCCTTCGGCTAATTTATTCAACCTGTATTATGCACTCTTAGAATTCAACAATCACAAACCTCCCCCCAGTAACAAGTGGGACTTTTATAGTGAGAATCCTGGCTACGGCACAACCCGCCTCTAACCAGCTTCCGCACGTTCAGTAGGAATTAAAGCCTACCTATATATATATATATATATATATATATATATATATATATATATATATATATATATATATATATATATATATATATATATATATATATATATATATATATATATATATGATCGTAGATTGAGTCATCGGGTCAATACCATCGACTTACACAAAAGCGGTGTCCAGATCAAGGACTAGAATAATTATTGGACCAGACTATGAACAATTCTACTACATATATAAAAGTGGTGTCAGCTTCAAGGGTTAAATTTTTGAGGAAGCGAACTCGTATAGCCTAAAACTTGCCAACGTCCAAGGAAGCCCAAATAAACTAACGTAAATTTTAATAATTAGAGTCTATTCCCCGAAGGAATAAAAATAATAACCATTAATAATCCTTTCCAGATAGCAAAAACAAAGCTAGGAAAATATTCGTTATTTGGGGGGTTAGTTATTATATTGTATCGGTTAGGAACAATCGCAGCTTCTAATTCTCTTATCAGGTGCGTAAGTTCTTTCGCGAGTCACCAGTTGTGTCAGCAAGAGCAGCAAGGGCTTCACAATCGTTCGAAGTTTTCGTCAAGCAAGGACAAGCTCTCGGTCTCACAGGAGAGGAATTAAAAGAATTCGTCCAAAGCGAACAGCGAGAGGAAAGAGCACGTGGAATGGAAGTAAGAAAAGAAGCGTTAGAATTGGAAGAAAGGAGAAGAAAAGAAGTGTTAGAAATGGAAGTAAGAAAAAAAGAAATGGAAGAAAGGAGAAGAAAAGAAGAGTTAGAATTTGAAGAAAGAGAAAGGATTCGAAAACATGAAAGGGAATTAAGCAGAGACCAAGTTGAAGTCAGTTCTGTTGAATCCCGTCATCATCAACCCCAGGTCCCCGCTATGAAACTTCCCCAATATAAAGACGAAGAAGATTCGTGCTCATACTTAACACATTTTGAAAAGATCTTCGAGGTAAACGGATGGGCCATAGAATCCGAAGGAGTGAGTAGATTGCTCCCATTGCTCAGTCCGCGCTTAAGAGAAATTTCCATCTCGTCACCACACGAAGCTACAATAGACTATAGCACCTTGAAGGCCGAATTGCTATCCGCCTTCAACTTGAACCCTCAGTTCTACCGCGCTAAGTTTAGATCGGCTAAAATCCAGCCCGGTCAAACTTACCGACATTTTGGATATATCGTGAAGCGAAACCTCCAGTTCTGGTTAGAATCCTCCAAAGTCGAATCGGAGTATGAGGCCCTGATTGACTTTAGGTTAAAAGACCAGCTATTGTCCACCCTCCCCCAGGAGATCCGAGCATTATGACTGGAACTTGGACAGCTATTTACCGTCTTCTGATGCAGCAAGGTTGTCACAATGGCGAAAACGAAGGAACTTTTATTGAATGTAAGAATGAAATTGTTAATCTTTACAATGAAGGGTTAAGTTACCGAGATATTTTGGAGGTTAAATATCCTACGCAGTATCATTAGTTCTCATATTTTGAAATGAAAAAAAAGACTGGTGGTACTGTACACAATTTTCCTTGAACTGGCGCTCCCAGTAAAATCCTAGCTAGAGCTTCGAGAAGGATTTTAAAAGTGTTAAGGCGAACCCTATGAAGATACGTAAGATCCAAGGAGAGCTGCTTACTGCAGGAATTTCGTTATCAAAACGAAGAATCAGTAAGGAGCTGCATCGCAATAACCTGAAATCTCTACAACTAAGAAGGACACCCACTATTCAATGAAAAACACGGAGATGTGCGCCTAAAATTTCTGCATAAGTATTTGTAAAGGCCTAGAGAATTCTGATTTAGTCTGTTATAGTCAGATAAAACAAAAATTGAATTGTTTTCAAGAAATTCAACTCGTCATCTATGGAGGAAAGAAGGAAATGCTTATTATCCAAAGAGTACCACCCCTACCGTAAAATTCGGCAGCGGAAGCATTATGGCATAGGTGTGTTTTCGGTTCATGGTACGGAGTACTTTATGTAATAGATGGTACAATGAAGGGAGCTCAATATGTTAGAATATTTCAAGAATATTTGCTAAGCTGTGTATAACAGTTACAACTTGGGTATGGCTGGTAATGACCCAAAGCACACTGCCAAACTGGCTTAGGATTGGTTTGTTCAGAGCAATGTGAGGGTGCTGCAGTGCCCTAGCCAGTCACCTGAATTAGACCCCATAGAAAATTTATGTAGAAAAATTTAAAAATCTGATTCATTTACGGGATCCCAAGAACATACTCGAGTTGAAAGTCATATTCAAATAAGAGTGAGCAAATAGATCGACACAAAACAAAACCACTTGTCGCAAACTATGAAAAAACGTTTATATGTGGAATAATACATATGTACGAATACTTTTTGCCTACCTAATTAGAATAATTTAAATTTTAATGTATTTTATTTGAAGTCTGGGTTTGTTCATCATTTCAAAATAAGGCACGTTAGTTTAATCTCAATCTTTATTGGATTTTTTTAAAGTTATTATTATTATATATATATATATATATATATATATATATATATATATATATATATATATATATATATATGTATGTATGTGTGTGTATGTGCGCGTGTGTGTGTAGCGAGAGGGAGAGGTGATATATGATTGTGGCGGGTCCATGAGAACAATATTTATCCCCTGCTTATGAATCCAATTTCGGGATTCGAGTTCGTTTATGAGGATGTTCACCAAATAAGTTCCTATTTTGATTTATAAACAACTTGATAAAGTTAACTTTATTTTGAACTTAATGTTTATCAAGATGAATGATTGGAGTCGGTGAGTTTAATTCCCCTTTTCGTTTTCCACCTACATATCATTTTACGAACTATTTTGCGGCCGGTGTTTCATATCAGAGCAAAGTTTGTCATTTAGGTGATATTGTAATTACTTAAATAAAGGGTAATCACACGATACAAGTTATGGTAAATTTGGAGGATAAGAAAACACTTCCCAATCTAACACAATAATTTGGGGTATAGTAAAATCGCTGCTCCCGTATTGAACACTCTTAGCTTTTTCTTTCTTGCCAGAGTTCTATTACTAAAGTTTACATGCCATCATTATCATTCACTATCCTTCTGGTTTATTACCTTATGCAAAACTTAGCCATCTGTTGTTAGAGAAGACTTCGATATGTAGGAATTGGTGTTTTGCTTGGGATCAAGCCATTGCCTTATGCGTTTATTATTGCAGTAAAGAACCCAATTTTCATCTCCCGTACTACTTCTGTCCAGGAATGGTGCACATACATTTCGAGCCAATAGAGAGGAAACAATATTCCCGCGTAAACGTTGTCTTTCAGTTCATGTGGCACCAAAAACTATTTTTGTAGTGCAAAAATGGGATAGGCATTACTAGCTAAAACAAGACCTAGGCATTGCTAGCTTTTAAAAAGGCCTAAACATTAGTGCAGTTGTCTTGAAACAGTTCGCAGCAAACCTGGAACATTTTATTAAAAAAGTCTATATAAGAAGCATTTTTGTCCTCTACTAATGGCTTTAATTTCTTGGCAATTTCATATTAAGCGATGGATCTTACCATGGTAACTCGGAGCTTTGCTTTATATAAAGTGATAAAACAGTGGTTGTTTATGCATACAGGCAAAAGCGCTTCTCAGTAGATACAGTAGGCCGCATCAAGACAGTCTTGTCCTTCGACCCGATCCAAAGTCATTGAATGTATTCATGTGATTATTATACGAGAAGGGGTTGCTAACCATGCGTCTCGCTGATTTTATGCACGAGTGAAGCCACTTTTAGAGCATTTTACGACATGTAAATGAAACGTGGGGATAATATTCTTATTCCACCATTATGAGGAGTAAATAAAGTTGTAAAAACAAACAACGAACACATTAGGGCCCCGAATCCTCCTTATCAACTTAAGGATGACATTTTTGTCGAAGTCACTCCCCCCCTCCCTTCTTTATGCTACTCGTTTTTGCGTACATTGAATTAGGAGTTAGAAACTAACAGCGGGTAGCAATCTTCAAGGAGATAATGCTGATACAACTATAGAACTCTAAATAAATTGTGTGGAAAATTCTATTCGTCCCATCTGGTTTCAGGATATTTCGCCCCCTCGCATTTTATTTTGACAATGTGAACATAGACGCGACGCACATACACACATGAACACGCAGCGTTTTTCTCTTGAAACGATGACGAATACATCGATTTGACATTTCATGAGAGCTACTGATTTTCCCCTTTAAAGGTTACATAAATAAGACATTCTGTGATGAGGGAAGAAAGTGGGTGGATAGGGGTAGGTAAATCGCGCCCTTTGTCGCTTCCATCGGGGATAATGAAAATGTACATAAAGATCAGGATCTCAATCATTGATGACGCCGAACCCACCGTCTTTCGTCGGGGCTGAAGGTGTTCGAATGGTGTTTTTTTTTTAACACCGCTAGCGATCATGGAACTCAACGTGACTCCAGGGATGGAGAACTTGTTCTGTGTCAGGTTATGAGTATCTCTATAGAGGATGCTAGTATCCCATCGGCAAGGCTCCTGGACAGAGCGGGGGGGAGGGGGTATGTGGTGTGTGAAGGGAAGGAAATGCTAGCGAAACTGAAGGAAAATCTGTAATCGCAAATTTATATGTACATACATACACCACTTGAGACAAGTACAAAAAACAACAACAACAGAGATTAACACCAAAATTAATTAGTGTGGAAAGAGTGGTGAAGCAGGCAAGCAAAAATAATATATAAAAAAGTGGCTAAATTAAAATTTTATTGAGGGGTGGGGGGGTATCGGGCAAAAACATTCATTTGTTTTGCCAAAAATTTTAATTTTGAGAGTTGCAGTCGAATCCGTTCAAAACGCTGTTCTTTCGTTCACGGAACTCCACTTTGATTACGTGATTGAATCGTCATTGTTAGGTGTATTTGTCGTCACTCAGCTGCAATGAAGATATTAGTCAGTGTTTGTCCAGAAACGAGATGATCGAATTAGTTACGTCTGGGTAATTTACTTATAAGGTCAATATAGAAGACTGTGAATTGTTGGCGTTATTTCGTATTGCAATTTAATTTTGAGAAATATCGTGAAAAATGAAAATTTATTTTTTTGCGTGTGGTAGCACCCCAAAGGTGGAAAACTTTGTTTATTCCTTGAGGATAAAAGCAGGAGACCAGTACATTTATCTCACAAATATACTTGCGCTTATATTAAATTCTATGAGTAAATTAAAGTAACCGGAATTTCCACCAAACAGGCTAGTGCTTGATTGCATTGTAGCTGAAATGGAAGATAGGGACGCTTCTCAAATCGGGGCCAGAAAGCGTAGTGTAAATAGACTAGAATAAATTGGACAGAATGAAATTTTACCACAGGCATTATGTATAATGGCAGGGGGGTGTGGATGCGGGAGAGGTTAGGTTAGGATAGTAGGTTAGGGGAGCAGGTTCGGTTAGGTCAAGTGTGAGGTAGGTTAGGTCTTAGAACTATCATAAACGTATTAGCCTAGTTTGAATGTCTTCATATTGCGCTTATAGATGCATTGGCAATACTACCAAACAATTAGGATTGGTATCAAATTCTAAAGCAGCGAATACTTGATTGGGTTCAAAAAACCCAGAGGCTATTTGGAAAAGTTTCGATTATATTTAATTATTAGTCGCGTGCAAGTATACATCTCACTATGTCGGTCGGTCCCCGTTTTGCTTTTTTTTTGTAATAACATTGTAACTATTCGGCCGATTCTAACAAAATTTGAAACCCTTATGTTGCTTTGCATTCTCTTTCGAATGATTTAATTGCCAAAGTCCCACCAAGGTTAGCCCGGGAATTATTCTTTTGGCAATAACATCATAACTATTCAGCAGATTTTAACAAAATTAAAAACCCTTATGTTGTTTTACATTCTCTTTCGAATGATATAATTGACAATATCCTCCCAAGGTTAGCCAGGGAATTATTTTGTTTTGGAAATAAAATCATAACTATTCTGCCTATTCTAAAGAAATTTGAAACCCATATGGTGTTTTACATTCTCTTTCCAATGATATAATTGTCAAGATCATCCCAAGGTTAGTCCTGGAATTATTGGAAGTTTTGAAGGTCATAAGGTTAAAAATCAGAATAAGTGAGAACACGCGACTTTTTGGTCAGCAGACCTTATTATCATAGTCACGGCAAATTTCCCCCAGGAATAGACACATGACTTCATTTGGGATTGCCATTAGAATCCAAGCTTTTTGATGACTTAACGAGAAACGATTTTTGTTAAATTGTCCGAAACAAAATGACACGCATCGTAAAATTGCCGTGGCTAAACTAATCGAGACCTTTTTGCCCCTTGTATAGAAGGATGGAAAGAAAAAGCGTCCAATGATACGATAGTCCACAGTGAAAGGAGCACGGCGACAAGTTCACTTAATAGGGGAAAAAGAGAAGAATTAAGGAATATTGAGGACGAACATAGGGAGAGAAATAGATATGGAAACTGTATCCTAAGGCCTAGCTCTTCAAAGTGGGGGTTGCGAGATGTTTTGAGCACATTACAAGAGTAATCACATTATAAAGGACATTTTAAATAATTGAGAAAAAATATCCAAATGGATGACTAAGTTAGGTTTATCGGAGAAGCGAAATATTTTGAAATTACAGGGCTAAACCAAAACATTTGAAACTCGCAAAAAAGAAGAAAGCATACATAATACAAACCTTACTAAGCTTAGTAAACTAATACTTTTTAAAAATTGTACAAACCTTAATAAATAACGACTGCTCAAAATATGTTTTTTTTTTAAACCTGTCGCCTACTTCCTAGTTACCGATATTGCCTCAGGTAAGGTCAGTGGCGTGCGTGGCACTACATTAAGTGCAGGCGAATATATTTCAGAAGTGCAGTTTAATGAAAACCGTGGTATAAATCGGGTGCACTTTGTTCCCCACCTAACGATACTTTACTAATATACATATTGGGCAAATATTGTACCAATTATTCGTGTATATCAGGTATTGCTACAATAACAATGTTCATGGAGATTTACTCTTTTGTAGGCCGTTACATGGACACACCACAAGCGAGGCAATTTTTCAAAAAGTAGATGAATTTTTCAAAGAAGTGGGATTAAAATGGGAAGACTGTGTTAGGGTTTGTACCGATGATGCAGCAGCAGTGACAGGAATAAATGTTGGCTTTCACGCTAATGTCAAGTCTGCAAACAATGGACCTATTACTTTCACTCATTGCATGATTCATCGAGAGGTACTTGCAGCAAAGAAAATTTCGGCACAATTAAACGCAGTAATACAAGATTCAGTGAAAATTATTAATTATATTAAAAGCCGTACACTCAATAGTCGCCTCTTTTCAAATTTATGTGAACAAATAGGCTCTGAGTTCAACTCTCTTTTACTCCACACAGAAGTGCGATGGATGTCTAAGGGTCGGGCTTTGAGAGGGCTAGTAGGGTTAAAAGATGAAGTGATACTATTTCTATCGGAAAGTAACTCAGATTTGGCAAAATGGTTTCAAGACGAAAACTGGCTTTGTAAATTATGTTGCTTGTCGGATATATTTGCAAAACTTAATGAACTTAATTTATCCTTGCAAGGAGAAAACACCAATATTTTACATTGACATCTAAAATTCAAGCCTTCTTGAAAAAAAATAAATATATGGTTACGAAAATTAACTAATAGTTCATATGAGATATTTTCATGTATGGAGGACTTAATCACAGACAACGAGCTGAGCATTGATATAATTAAACAAATTATAAATGACCATTTGACATGACTCGAAACTCATTTCAAAAAATATTTTGTACCAGAATTAGATGTCAGCCTATTCGACTGGATCCAAAATCCATTTGGTATTGAAATGGAAAGAGTAAGCCATCTCTCATTAGAAGCGCAAGAAGAGTATGCAGAACTTTCATGCGATGCTATTCTAAAAATAGACTTTTCGAAAAAGAGTTTAAACATCTTCTGGATTGGCAACAAAACAGAATATCCAATATTGTTAGAACTAGCCATGATTGCCCTTCTTCCCTTTACCTCCACGTATATGTATGAAATGGCTTTTTCCAAGCTAACTTCCTTCAAAACAAAGCATAGATCGAGTTTGAAAGATATGAAATGATATTGAGACCCGTCATCACCAAAATAAAGCCAAGATTCGATCTTTTGTGCCAGAACATGCAAGCACATCAGTCCCATTAAAGTTATTGTTAATCTTATATTTTAGCTAACAAATATTCTATTTTCATTGTTTTTACTTTTATTCTTATGCTAATTTGGTTAAGGGAGTCGCAAAAAAATTTGACTGTTGAAAGGGGGTCGTGATAAGAAAAGTTTGAAGAACCCTGCCCTAAGGCATGTACCACTAAGGCCTACAAGTACCAGGCATTAGTTCTTATTATAATGATTATAGCGTGTGTGCGTCCGTCTGTGCATTTTTGTTTTAAATTGAAAACGGGATTTTTTTTTCTTGCACACCAATTTTGAATGTGTCGTGAAATAAAAAAAATACTTTCTTTTCTCTCGCACACTTTCTTAATTCGCCGCAAGTTTAGCAAAAAACACCGGTAGGGCGGATTTTTTATAGTAATAATAAATATTATAGATTTTTGGTGGTTTATTTGACATATTTTAGCATATAGGGGGTGGGGTAGGAATAAGGGTTGTTAGGTTTTACTTGTACCAGAGATCGGTTAGACGATATTCGGAGTTTGACTCTCCCTCTCCAGTTTTAGACAGAAAATGAAGAGTTTGGTGTTAAGACTGAGGTGGGTGAATGGGAACTTTGACAAATAATACTTTTGACTGCAACATTCACTGAATAGTTACCTCCCTTTCCCAAGAAATGAAGATTACATTTAGATAAAACACATAAACCCCCTTGAACATGGTAATTATGTTTGAACTTATGACTAGATCCATACGATAAAACGTAGGCTAACAATTAACTCCTCAGATTGCTTCCTATTTATATTCCTAGGCGCGATTATAATTTGAATTTGGATTGTCTTTTTTGTTCTTAAGAATTGACTAAATTAAAATTACAAATTGAGGTTATGGCTAATATTCGTTTGCTATAAGCTCGGTCAAACAGCGGCATGTGTTCGACTCAAAAGAAACAAAAAAAAAAACTTTTTGAAAGTTGTCTTCTATTTTGTGCGAATGCTTTTATTTACTTTTATTTACTCATTGTTACAAATTTTATTTAGCCGCATTTTCTACGCCTGTTGTAAAGATGAAGCATCCCAAAGTTTTTTCAACCCTAATATAACCTAACCTAATCTAACCAACTTAATCTAGAATAGCCTAGGTTATATTAGATTAGGGTAAAAAAAAAAAACTTGGGATGCCTTATTTTTACAAGATCCTCCCGTATTTCAATGACATCAAACATAATCTATATATTTTTTATTTGTTTATTTCATTTTTTATGGCATCGCATTAAGTATCCTGCATATTTTTAGATCTTTTATAAGCTCCATTTTCGGTTGTGAATTCCATAGATAACGTGCGATCTATGCGCACATAATTTGGTGTTGGCATAGTATGTGATCTACATCAACTTAAATCTAGACCAGCTTGTGATCTACGTACATTCAAAATTTTTGTTATAAAAGTGCAATTCTAATTAGAGGAGTGAGTTAAACATTAAAACATAGTATTAAAAATAATATTAATTATAATAATATTAAAAATCTAGAATAGCTTGTGATCTACATTCAATTTTATGTTATAAAAGTACAATTCTAATTAGAGGAGTGAGTTAAACAGTGAAAGATAATATTAAAAATATATAAAAATCCATCGATGAAGCAAAATACAAAGTAAAATACTAAATTAATTTTTATTTCATTAGATGGGTCTATTCGGGAATTTCTTTTATTTATTCTTATGGGCTCAAGATTAAAAGGTGATTCGAGTATTCACGAGTGAGGCCAAATCTGCAATTGCGTTTCAGTGATAACGAACCATAGTACAGTATTCTTAAAAGAACTATCTGGGTAAATATTGTGGTACCCATTCTAATATAAAATTACCTCTCTCTTAACGCTTCACCATCTAGTACCAATCACCTTAACAGGTTGGTAGGTTGTCGATGTGATTTTTTATTTAGCTTTTCCACACCAAAAATAAAAACTCAAGAATATTTGAACAATACCTTCTTCCGTGACGTTGTAGTCTGGCGTAAAAACCTCTTCCAGAATGACCAGAGCTGGATTTTCATTGATACTTTTCTGTTTCCTCTTAGGATCATTCTCAGTTGAGACTCTGTTCCCTTTCACACATGTGTCCTTGCTATCTAATAATGACTTTTGGCATCCGCTATCACTTGCCGATGCAAGCGCACTCTTGGTACTTATGACGCTAGCGCTAGATTCAAACGTTGTGTCGTCTCTCTCATAGATCATTATATATATTTTGCAGTGCAATCAGTTTCAGCACCCGAAGTTCCATTCACGTTATACTCTCCATTACATAGATAAGTATTTTTTACGTTAAAGCTGTTTGAAATATGACCAGATTAGTGTAAGAGTGTGAATATTTTCAGGAAAATTCAACTACGACCTTCCGAAAATCGAATTAACTGATTCGAACCGAACGCGTCGAAAGGAACTAACGAACTGCCATTAAAAACTGAAGGTTTACATTTGAAACCCTGTTTCCATGACGACGCATGGCCCTTGAATCAAAACAAAGCATTTCCACTGATCCCGCCTCAGTTGATCAAGATTTTATGATAAGCCATAATTAATTCGCGTTCTCCCTCTTCTATTTTTATCCCAAATATTGATATTTACTTTATATAAGCTCCACCAAAAAATCCCCTCGCAAGGGGGAGTTATATTTTTGAGTACCTGTACAAATTTATTCTTGGACGCTCCGAGTGCGGCCTCCCGGCCCCTAAAATTAGGATGAATGAAGCTTTTTGTATGAATCTTTTTTATTCTTAGTTGTTTTACTACAACTATTTTTTGTTAGATTTTATTTCATCACTTGTCTGTTTTTCCTCCTCCACCCCCCCTCCCCGTATGGATAGACCAGACTACGAGTGACAGAGGGTGTTAAACCACTTAAGAAAAAATGTTCGAAAATTCGCCTCCCGATGGCTAGGCTTCTTTTTCCACGTTGAAAAAGATAATTTATTTTTATTTCTTTATCTCAACTTATATTTACTCTGTGATTTTATTGATTTTAATACATCATTAATTTAATGCACTAATTTATAGTCTGATTATGAGTCATGAAAATTATATATTGTTCAACCGAAGTTTGGGATCGAACCCGGAAACTGGCACGTGTTTCCCCAGAGATAATCAATGGGCAAATCGGGATTGTGGGGACGCTATCGTGTGTGTTTGTATATATATATATATATATATATATATATATATTATATATATATATATATATATATATATATATATATATATATATATATATATATATATATGTGTGTGTGTGTGTGTGTGTGTGTGTGAATTCCGGACTTCAGCTCTGGGTATTTTCCAATAAATCGAAAAAATTCTTTCCACAGCATGCACGTATTCCTCATGTAGATGATTTATTCTTAATTCTCGAAAAGGGCGACCATCTTAAAAAAAAAAAAAGTTGGCCGAATAATTTATAATTTTTATGCGCAAACATTGGTAACCTTAAAGGTGCCAATTTATTCGTCCCTCAAGCAAAGCTTCTTTCAAGAATGACCACCGAATTGAAAGAAGCATATACAGGGTGAGTCAAAATTATGTTAACACTTCTATAAGTTTTATGATTTATTTTTATTATTATTATGATTAATGATTTATTTATTTTTATTTCACAGATTTACATTACCCATGGATGACAGACTAACAATGGAGCACAGAAGGGTGGTTGCAAGCTTGATGGAAGTTTTTGGATCGGCAACAACAGTGCGTCGAAAGTTTGCTGCACAATTTCCAAATCGTAGCCCACCAAGCCGTTTAACAATTTATCGTATCTATGACGAGTTTGTATCCAATGGATCAGTAGCAGACAACTATCAAGGAAATGCTGGGTGGATCAGGGCAAGAAGAAGTAACTTGAACATTGATATCGTGTGGCAAGCCCTACAACAGAGTCCATCCAAATCGACGAGACGTTGCAGTCTGGAAACAGGAAATTCACAGAGCACAGTTTGCCGAATTCTATCCAAAGACTTTGGCATGCGATCATATCACCTACAAATTGCCCAAGCTTTGACAGCTCGGCAAAAACAGGTTCAAGCATTCAAGCAGAATGCTGTGAGATTCTGGCTGAAATGACAAGGATCCAACCGGACATTGCTAATCGTATCGTATTTAGTGATGAAGCCACCTTTCATACAAGTGGTCATGTTAACCGACATAACACTATTTTCTGGGGTGCTGAAAGTCCACGTGTCATTCGAGAGCATGAACGAGCCTCCCCAAAGGTAAATGTGTGGTGTGCCGTGACCACTACTGGTGTAATTGGCCCATATTTCTTTACAACTTTAACGCTGACTGCAGATAGCTACCTACAAATGCTGCAAACGTTTGCCATTGATAACACACCCCTACATATCAGACGAGCAGGGTATTGTCTATAATAACATTTTTGGCAGTTGTTGCAGCCTATCGAATAAACAATGCCAGGTCGGGGGGGGGGATTTTTGACAAGGATGCGGGAATACCTAGACAAAGAAGTCGATAGAATGTATAAAATAGGGATAAATTTGTGCTACCCTTTGTACTTTCTCGACAATTGTTATAAGTCCGCTAGGCGTTCCTATTATCAAACTAATGTTTATATCTCTAAGTTTCAGGCCAAAAACTTATTGGTTTTACCCTATAACCATATTTTCATTAAATTACCTCGTTTACTTGGGCCTCTGAACAAAAATGTTATTTTTAAGTACGAGACTACAATTGATCGCATCCTTATCAAAAATTCCCCCCATCCCCCCCGACCTGGCATTGTTTATTCGATAAGCTGCAACAACTGCCAAAAATGTTATTATGGACAAACCGGGAAAGAACTAAATAGATGTCCGGGTCAAGCAACATCAAGCAAATGTACGTAATTACAGTGAACAATCTGCGCTTTTTCTACATATGTACAATCTTAACCATAGCATTAACTGGAACAGTGCCAAACCAGTCATAAAATGCAGTAATTATATTTCTAGAAATACATTAGAATGTATCTCCATTAACGCGTTCCCAAATTTCAATCTTAGCCCTGGTTTGTTTATGCTAGACTCCATTATCACTGCATACATAAAATCTCAAATAAATTTGTTTCAGGATTTCGTACCCCCTAATTAAGGTTCAGAGGTGGGTAGTCTAATAACCCCTTTCCACTATTTAAGGCAATGTATGTCTAGCCTCCTGTTCATTCATTGAAAAGGTCTTTAAGAATAAAGTCGAAAGCGCTCGGAATCGTTTTTCACTTTTCCTTTGTGGGTGTATCTGCATAACTTTGACTCATGTGCACTTTGTGAGCTTTTTTCATATATATATATATATATATATATATATATATATATATATATATATATATATATATATATATATATATATATATATATATATATATAACTTTACTGCTTATTTGTATTTCTTTTCAGATCATGGTATAGATGCTAAGATGCGTGACCTCACTGAGTTCGAAAAAGGGCGAATTGTTGGAGATCGAATTGCAGGAGCTTTATTCACCAGAACATCTAAACTCCTTGGTTTTTCGAGAGCTACGATATCAAGGACCATTACAGAATTCAAGAAGCAGGACAAAACCTTCAGCAGGAGGAGTAATTCGAGCAAGACTTCGAAGCTCACTGAAAGAGAGTGATGAATGTTGAAACGCATTCTGATGAAAAATCCCTGGACAACTGCCCCTAAAGTGAGTAGAGAGTTGAATCAACATATCACTAGGCCAGTTTCGACCAAAACTGTTCGCCCTGAGCTCAATAAAGCCGGATATCATGGAAGAGCCGCCATCAAAAAACCTCTGCTTTCTCATCAAAGCATTCAGAAAAGTTTGAACTGGTGTAGAGATCACAAGAGCTTGTCGACCCAATGGAAGCAAGTAATATTCGCCGACGAGTCCAGTTTTTCTCTTTTCCCCACTGCAGGGCGAATTTATGTGTGGAGGCAGCCCGGACAAGCATTTAACCCTGACTACCTGCTTCCTACAGTGAAGCACGGAGGAGGGTCAGGGATGGTTTGGGTAGCCATATCTTGGAATTCTATTGGTCCAATCGTAACCCTGCATGGTAAGATCAAAGGTAACGAATATTTAAATATTTTGGAAGATCAAGTCCATCACATAGTCCAAACATTATTCCCTGATGGTAAGTGCTTTTCCTATGATGACCATGCCCCAATACCCACCGCTCATGTGGTTAAGAATTGGTATGAAGAGCATAGGAGTGAGCTACAACACATGGAGTTGTCCACATAATCTCCAGATCTTAATATTATTGAGCATTTGTGGTACGTCTTTGAGCGACAAGTTAGAAGTCGTTACCCCCCTACCGCCGTGTCTGAAACAGCTAGAGCAGTTATTGCAATAAGAAGGGCTCAAAAATCCTCTCAATGAAGCCAGGAAGCTGTATGAATCAATTCCAAGACGCATCGACGCCGTTCCGAAAGCAAAGGGAAGACCAATTCCGTACTAAAATAAATATTCATTGAATTTAACACGTGTGCCAATTATTTTGTCCAACCCTTCCTGTATATATCTATATATATCTACATATATATCTATATATATATATATATATATATATATATATATATATATATATATATATATATATATATATATATATATATAGTATTGTGCAAATTAGTTCGGACAATACCAAAGTTTTGGACTATTTCATAATATGTCTTAATATCTGTCAGCACTAATGAAGTTTTTTTTTGTTTTCCTTGCAGAATAGTGTACTGGTAACATCTGGCAACTGTTTTCCTGTGCCATAGCTACACTAAGCCCGACAGTGCTTGTCGTGTGGGATTATTGTTGGGAGCGTGCTACGTGGTGTACCACCAGAGAGATTTGTCTTTAGCTGGTGTAAATGTTTATTGTTAAACCGTCCGGCGAAGGCTCATTGAAGTTAGCAGATTTGCTAGAAAACCGGTACGTATGAGTCGATTACCCTTTTTTTAACCTTTCATGACATTCACTATTCGCGTTGAGACATCTTCTCATGTCTGTAGCTTTTATGTACAGAAAAGCTACAGACATATGAAGATGCCTCAACGCGGATAGTGAATGTCCAGAAAGGTACAAAAAAAGTGTAATCAGCTCATACAACCGCCGAGCATACAAATGCTGCTTCACGTGGGAACTGTTCCATCAAGAGATCTCCCGCATAAAACAAACCCTCGTGAACAACGGTTTCCCGAACAACACGATTTAAAAACAACTTCAATCATTTTTAAGAAGGCAATTAATTCAAAGAGGCGGATGAAACGGAAAGTAACCGAGAAGCAGTAAATAAGATCAAACTGTATTATAGAAATCAGTTGACATTGGCCTTTCAAAAGAGACGAAAGAAAACATCAAGGAGATTGTTAACTGTAACATTAAAGTTAAGAAGCAAACGGACAAGATTCATATGATTATATATTATAAAACGACAAAAGTTAACAATCTCATTATGCAAAACAACATCTGCCAAAACTCCTCGATCCTGAACCCTACGAACAGAGTTGTCGTATAATGCCCCTTTTGATCACTCCACACCTGACACCACTTTTGTCGTGGTATACCTTGTGGTCGTGATATACTTCTTTGATAAAGTAGGCTTTGTTTTAAGAGTGCTAATTTTTGTTGTGTTAAGGAAGAGCCGCTTCAAACACGTAAGGATATAGAGAAACGCACAGGAATTCCCAAAATAAACTTATATTTTAAATTTAACAATTTTCTACACAAAAACCAAACATAAACCACAGAAATACTTCGAATTTTAAAATACACAAAATTGACTTCAATTAACTTGGCCCTCTAATATTGGCTAATTCGTTACTCACTTCAATATACAAGAAATAAGCTAATTGTCACTACTGGAGTTTAAATACCTTGGTTGCTCTGGCGGCGGGTTTGAGTTTGACCTTGAACTCAATGAGCCCCAGACACCACAGGAATCTGGTAGGTCTTTTGACGCGTGCTTCGACTAGATTGTTGGAGGTGGTCGAGATCACAAGCTATCTTGGCGAGTGTAGAAGATGGGGATCCACACGGTAATCAATGGGGGGGGGAGCTTCAAGGGCGAGAACAATCACGGTGCTTTAGGAGGCACCAGGGTAGGCGGGGTCTCTCGGGCGAGAGTAAGTTGAACTTGGTTCTTAAACCAACTTAACTTAGAGTTCGTTGTGACCACCGGGTAACGGGCTCGAGTGGGAGCTTCTTCTCCTTCGTTACGTAATTCCTCATGGGCGAGGACTGTACTCGGGAAGTGGGGTCTTCAAGGACGAGGATAGAGGAGGGGGGTTTCTCTGACGAGAATAAGTTGAACTTGCACAAGTTAACTTAAAGGTCGGTTTAGTAACCAGGAACTAGCTCGAGGATGAGCTTCTTCTTAGTTCCAGTCTTCCTCAAGGGCGAGGCCTATCTCGGTGTTTTAGGATACACCAGGATAGAAGGAGGGGGATTCTCTGACGAGAATAAGTTGAACTTGGTTCCTCAACCAAGTTAACTTATGGGAGGGGGAGGGGAAGGCCATATTTATAACTAATTGTTTTTTATTACTTGACTGAAGTTGCCCCTTGAAACTTTATCTTCCATTTATCTGACTCTTGTATTTTTGTAGGCTGAGATTCTTTCTTCTTTAAGTTGGCTGGGTTAATTCTTGATCTTCTTTTTCTTGATGTATCTCCCTTTTTAACGACGAAATGATGATTCCTTCCAAACTCTGTTGACGTGATGACTTTTTGATGCTTCTTGACGATTTTGATGGGATGAGATGAATTGAGACGAGTTAGCCCTTGAAAGTCGTATTTCCTTGAATTCCGTTTTCTTTGAGCGCGGTTTTCTCTTGAGTCGATTTCTTGGTCCTTCTGGATTAGTTAGTCCTTGAAGCATTCTCCGTTTTCTTCGAGAACTTTCTTCGTAAAAATTTGTGGACTGAATGGGATCGATCTTGGGTCTTTGTATTCCAAGGCAAGCACTCTACCCTTACGACACGGCTTAGTCCGTATTGACTTGGTAATTTAATGGGCTATTTATATTCTCGCTTTTGGAAGGAAGTTTTTCTCTTATACATCTTCGCACCCCTACAAACTTATGAGTTTGGTGTGGCCACCGGGTAACGGGCTCGAGGGGGAGCCTTTTTCTTCTTCTTTTCGTAATTCCTCAAGGGCGAGGAATATCCCTGGGCTTTAGGATGCACCAAGATATGAGGAGTCTCTCTGATGAGAGTAAGTTGAACTTGAACAAGTTAACTTAACGTTCGGTTTGATAACCAGGGACTAACTCGAGGATGAGCTGCTTATTAGCCCCCTTGGTAGCCCTGCCTCTCTTTCAGGGGACTTCGTAGTCTGGCGACTCACGTATTCTACCTTGCCAGTCTTAGTAGCCCGGCCTCAATCCGGGTCTTCGTAGCCTGGAGACTCACGTATTTTATCCCGCTTTTCCCAAGTGTTTGTTATTTATACCTCTTCACCCCACTGTGGTAGTGGGGGGGTGAGGGCTTGTGGGCGAGCCGCAGGAGGGTTCTTATTCCAACGGTTTTTATCAGCAAGTCTTACCTCGGCTCCCGCTGGCCTTCGAGAGAAAAGCGTCTCCAATTTCTTACTTGAGGTGAAATTGAATATACTCTCGTAGGGATGATATTGCAGTTTAAAACCGTTCAGCTTTTCATAGAGACGAGTGGCGAGGGGCTGTGGTTACGAGCTTGACCCACGGTGCCGGGTCCGGATATTTTTGCGGTCACCGTCCCGTGTCTCCACTGAGAGAGAACGGGGGAGTGACGATTCCCCTACACACCTCCCTTCGAAGAACTTAATGGGGGTGGAGGGACTCCAGGGAACTCAAAACAACTAACTCAACCTAGTCGAGTTCAGCAAAGTTGTTTATCTTTGAGCCTTCTCTTACTTTAAGTTTCTTTAGACTGGAACGCACACGCGCGCGCGTACACGGGCATTGGGTCGAAATAGACCTCGCGAGCCTACTGAGGGGGATGGGGTATGTTCACCTCTTACTTAACATACTTGCAATAAAATTTTCAAATAACAAAAACCTAATTCATCGATTACACGCAACAAAACAAAAACAAAAAACAAGCTACTTCCTTACATTTCTAAGCTTTTAAGAACTTAAATCCTACCGATAACTACTAACACGAAAAATAAATGAAAACATGGTTTCATGCTTATTAGATACTGACATACCCCTCAATGGTATTTCGTCTCAGCTTATAGAGAGGCTGTACTATATCGGCTCCTTTGATGTAGCCAATATTAAATGGTGCTCTGTGACCATTACCTTACCGCGCCTGAGTCAGGCATTCGATTTATGGGGTCTACCCAAGTAAGTCACAAAATTGCAGTGGTATTCCAACCTATGCGAACTACCCGTATTATGGTACTGGGATACTTTTAAACTAACCCTCATGGCTAGAGCAGCCTGTTGCAGTGGGGCATAAATGCTGGGAACGGGGTCCCATAGTCCTCCTTTAACAAGGTACCTTGGGAGATCGAGTTTGTGTTCGTTCTAATTTGTTCGTAAACCATTTTCCTTACCGGGGCCTGTTGCAATGGGCATAATTGATGGGAGCATGGGTCCCATAGTTCTCCTTTAGCCAGAAACATGGGGAGATCGTGTCTGGGTTCAATCTCCGGGGTTCGAAAACATTTTTTCGTGCGGGGTCGTTAATAGGAGTGGAGCTCACTACGACTGGGAGTTTTAGTGGTAACTCCGTGGATACTTCGTTCTCGGGAAAGACTACTGGGGGTAGGGGATACTCATTATTCTCGTCTAACCTCTGAATCGGTTTAGATGGCTGTATCACCTTGACACTTCTATCTTTCTTCGTCACCCATTTGGCAGAGTTGCATAAATGATGGGAGCGTGAGTCCAAAAGCACTCCTTTAACCAGGTACACGGAGAGATCGTGTCAGGGTTCGATCTCCGGGAGTCGAATAAAATTTTCCTTGCGGAGTCGTTAATGGGTGTGGAGCTCACTACGATTTGGAGTTTTAATTGTAACTCCGTGGACGTTCCGTTCGGAGAGGAGACTACTAAGGCTAGGGGATACTCATCGGAGTCTACCATCTGACTAGTTTTGCCTGGGTGTATCGGATTAACACTTCTTTCCTCCTTCCTTGTCAACCCATTTGACTCAGTTCTCTTCGTAGGTAATTCCTTAGGTACACCTGCTTGTACCTCTTCCCTAGATACTACTTCGTCCATCATTGCCCCATTTGACTGGGTTCTCCTCGTAAGTTCTTCCTTAGGTACTCCTGTTGTTACCTCATCCCTACTTTCTAATTCTTCCATCATTACCCCATTTGGCTGTGTTTTCCTCGTAGGTTCTTCCTTAGGTACTCCTGCTGGTACCTCATCCCTACTTACTACTTCTTCCATCGTTACCCCATTTGGCTTGGTTTTCCTCGTAGGTTCTTCCTTAGGTACTCCTGCTGGTACCTCATCCCTAATTACTACTTCTTCCATCGTTACCCCATTTGGCTGGGTTTTCCTCGTAGGTTCTTCCTTAGGTACTCCTGCTGGTACCTCATCCCTACTTACTACTTCTTCCATCATTACCCCATTTGGCTGGGTTTCCGTCGATTGTCCTTTCTTAGGTCCAGGCCGAGCTACAACTTCCTCGACCTCTATGTGATTCTCGATAGATGCACTTTCGAGCGCGAGCAATCTTTCTTTTTCTTCTCTCTCTTCTCTTTCAGATTGAGCAAGTTCTTTTTCCCTCTGTATTCTTCTTTCATCTACTACTTTTTTATCTTTATTCTTCTCTCTTCTGACTCTTTTCCCCTCTTCATTCTTCTTTATTCGGCTTCTTTTTACGCTTTCGCTATTTCGCTTTCCCATCGGGTTCTTCTTTCTTCCTCTTCCATTTTTATCTTTATTCTTCATTCATCGTCTTCTATTTTTATCTTTATTCTCCTTTCTTCATCTTCCCTTTCTATCCTTATTCTTAATTTGTCTGCTTCTCTTATCAACAGTATTATTCTTTCGTTTGTTTTACTTCCTCTCAGTATTCTTCTTTCCTCTGTTTCTATTTTACACTGTATTCTGTCTTCCTCTAATTTTTTGTCCATCCGTATTTTCATTGCTTCGTATTCTCTTTTCATCTCTCTTCTTATATCTTCCATTTCTCTATCAAACTGTATTATTTCTTCTTCTTCTTCTCCTTTTATTCTCAATTCTGACAGGATGTAGGCATCCATATCCTCGCCTTCAAGTCCCCAAATTTGGGCTTGTTGGTTGAATCTTTCGACCGGATCCATTTTGTGTTTGTCCGTCGATTTTTCCTTGCTGTACTCTCAGGTACTTATGCTGCCACTCACCAGGTCGCGCGCAGCCTCACTTACCCTTAATCCCACTACTATGCTGGTTGTAATACCACTCCGACAACAAATTTACCACTTGGCCTAACTATTACCTCCAAATTGTTTCCACCCCTAACTTTACCAATTTTCCTGTCGCCAATTATTCTCTTATTCCTGGTATTCCTTTACGTGTTGACTCTCCCTTAATTAGACGCTGCTGGGTTCTTTCTAATAAAAAACCTTCAGACCTGAACCTACTTTTGTCGTATAATGCCTTTTGTGATCACTCCACACCTGACACCATTTTTGTCGTGGTATACCTTGTGGTCGTAATATACTTCTTTGATGAAGTAGGCTTTGTTTTAAGAGTGCTAATTTTTGTTTTGTTAAGGAAGAGCCGCTTCAGACAGGTAAGGATATAGAGAAACGCACAGGAATTCCCCAAATAAACTTATATTTTAAACTTAACAGTTTACTACACAAAAACTAACATGAACCACAGAAATACTACGAATTTTAAAATACACAAAAATGACTTCAATTAATTTGACCCTCTAATATTGGCTAATTCGCTACTCACTTCAATATACAAGAAATAGGCTAATTGTCACTACTGGAGTTTAAATACCTTGGTTGCTCTGGCGGCGGGTTTGAGTTTGACCTTAAACTCAATGAGCCCCAGACACCACAGGAATCTGGTAGGTCCTTTGACGCGTGCTTCGACCAGATTGTTGGAAGTGGTCGAGATCACAAAGTACCTTGGCGAGTGTAGCAGATGGGGGTCCACACGGTAATGAATGGGGGAGGGGGGGTCTTCAAGAGCAAGAACAATCACGAGGCTCTATTCCCCCGTCTAATGTCTCCTCTGTGTTCATACATTCTCTTATCCAGGTTTCTTCTTGTTTCGCCTATGTAAAATAAAGGGCAATTAATTTCTTTACAAGGGATTAAATAGACTCCTGCTTCGTTGGTTCCTTCTATAGGTTTAGATCATTTACTTAATGATCCAAAGACCTACGAGAACTATCTTCAAACCCTTTAAGTAACAAAATGGCAGCTTTCAACAAAATATTAACAAAACTTCTCAAACGATCAAATCCCGATCTCTTCCAACGTTTCAAACCAATTAATCCATCCCTTCCCCGTATGTATGGGTTACCGAAAGCCCACAAGCCTGGAACACCTCTTCGACCAATTGTATCATGCATTGGCTCCCATGCATATTTCCTCTCTAAGTGGCTGGCCAACATTCTCTCAAATGTCGTTGGAGTAAACTCTTCATCACATATAGTTCACTCATCAGATTTCATCGAGAAATTTAGAAAGGCAGTCGTTTAGTAAGCCTTGATGTAGAAAGTCATTTTACCAATGTACCCGTTGATGAAGCCCTTGAAGTATTATCTAATGTATTAAGGAACCCGAGAATAAATCTCCCATTACCTCAAACAAAAATTGTTAACCTAGTTAAACTTTGCGTCACTGAAAATGTTTAATAGTGTCGTAGAATACCTTTTGTCGAAGTATACCTTTTTGTCGTGATATACTTCTTTTTTGAAGTATGCTTTTGTCTAAGAGTGCTAATTTTGTTGTTTTTTTAAGGAAGAGCCGCTTCAACACGTAAGGATATAGAGAAACGCACAGGAATTATCTCAAAATGAACATATATTTTAAATTTAACAATTTACCACACAAAAACAAAACATGAACCACAGAAATACTACGAATTTAAAATACACAAAAATGACTTCAAGTTTTAAGTAAGGCTTTTTAACTTGGCCCTCTAATATTGGCTAACTCGCTACTCACTTCAATATAAAAGAAATATGCTAATGGTCTCTACTGGAGTTTAAATACCTTGGTTGCTCTGGCGGCGGGTTAGAGTTTGACCTTGAACTCAATGAGCCCAGGCACCACAGGAATCTGGTGGGCCCTTTGATGTGTGCTTCGACCAGATTGTTGGAGGTGGACTAGATGACTTGGCAGTCACAAGGTACTTTGGCAAGTGTAGCAAATGGGGGTCCACACGGTATTCAGGGATGGGGGTCTTCTTCTTCAAGTGCGAGAACTATCATGGTCCTTTAGGAGGCACCTGGATAGGCGGGGTCCCTCTGACAAAAGTAAGTTGAACTTGGTTCTTAAACCAAGTTAATTTAGAGTTCGGTGTGACCACCGGGTAACTGTCTCGAGGAGAAGCTTTTTCTTCTTCGTTTCGGAAGTCCTCAAGGTCAAGGACTATCAAGGTGCTTTGAGCTACACCAGGATAAGGGGATGGTGTTTCTCTGACGAGAATCAGTTGAACTTGTTTCCTAAACCAAGTTAATTTAGAGTTTGGTGTGACCACCGGGAAACGGGCTCGAGGGGGAGCCTTTTTCTCCTTCTTTTCGTAATTCCTCAAGGGCGAGGACTATCTCTGGGCTTTGGGATGCACCAGGATATGAGGAGTCTCTTTGACGAGAGTAAGTTGAACTTGAACAAGTTAACTTATAGTTCGGTTTGATAACCAGGAACTAGCTCGAGGATGAGCTTCTTCTTAATTCCAGTCTTGGTAGCCCGGCCTATATTGCAGGGGACTTCGTAGCCTGGCGACTCACGTATTCTATCTCGTTTTTAACAAGCCCTTGTTATCTATACCTCGTCACCCCACTGCGGGTAGTGGTAGTAAGGGGGGCTTGTGGACGGGCCGCAGGAGGGTTCTTACTCCAACGGTTTTTCTCAGCAAGTCTTAACTCTGCTCCAGCTGGCCTTTGAGCTTGAGAGAAACGCGTCTCCAATTTCGTACTTGAGGTGAAATTGAATATACTCTCGTAGGGGAGATCTTGCAGTTTAAAACCGTTCGGCTTTTCATAGAGACGAGTGGCGAGGGGCTGTGGTTACGAGCTTGACCCCCGGGGTTGGGCCTGGATGTTTTTGCGGTCACCATCCCATGTATCAACGGGCAGAGACGGGAGAGGGACGATTCCCCTACAAATTGTGATATGGGTTTCTTCTGCCAAAAACATGGGCTGAGTATGGGAAATCCTTTGTCACCCACTCTGTGCAATCTTTTTATGGAACATTTCGAAATGTCTCTACTCCCCTCTGTGACCCCATCCCCAAATTTTGTATGGTACAGATATGTTGATGACGTCATATCTATGTGGCCTTTAAATCAACTGGAATCTCTTAACGATTTCTTAAACAACCTCAATAACCTACACCCTACCCTAAAATTCAAATTTGAATGGGAAAATAATAATTGTTTACCTTTCCTCGATGTTAAAATTGTAAGAGTAAATGACCGACCTACCTTCTCTGTATACCGTAAAACCACTAATTCAAATTCTTACATCCATTTTTACTCTCGTCGTGATATAAAAATTAAAAAAGCCATCGTAATGTCTAAGTTTTTGAGAGGTTTAGAATCTGTGACCCATGTTTCTTGCCCGATGAAATTACTTTCACCACCTGTACAGAGCCTCTAGTCTTTTCACGCATAGTAACAACTTTAATCATCCGATAGACTTCCCACAGGCCAAACTAATCTACCCATGTAAAGACTTCCGCAAAAGAAAGGTCATTGAATCCACCCCCTTATTGATGAAATCCCCAACTTTTACCTTTTGGATGGGAAATCTAAATGCAGCCCCTACGTCAAAGATCTAATCTTAAAAGATATCCTTAATGAACTTAAATTCACACCCCCTGATTAGGAACTCCAATTGGATCTCTGTAAACTATATATATATATATATATATATATATATATATATATATATATATATATATATATATATATATATATATATATACTCGTATATTACAATTTTCGCAGTATTCTCTTCGCAACCTGATAAAATGGGGGTGGGGGTGAAGGAGGGGCTCTTTCTCTCACGTAACCTCTCTCAATTACGTGACGTGGATCTTTATACTGCCGTGTCTCTAAAGAATGAATAATCCCTGCTTCCGGGCTGAGAGGAGATCCACTGCATGTCAATCGATACTTATCGAAGATGATTCACTGAATTTGGGAGAGAATATTCATCATTTCTTCTCTCTGAATAAAGGGAAGTCTTGCTTGACTCAACTCTATATAATATCTTCCAAAAGAAATTATAGAAGGTTGGAATACTTCTATAAGTTTCACCAAACTATTTAGATTTAAGAATTTCTTCATCGCTATTTCCGCTTTCATAGCTTCTGTTATTTTAATTAATAACTGTGAATATTCTGTTTTATTCACCACTTGATTCGTGGTTGTAAGTCTAGATCAGTGGTTATCAACCTATGTCTATTTGGCCCCCTGTGGTCATACGACTTTACTGGAGATCCACGCCAAAAATAGTAAATTGGGGTTCCACGGCAGTATTTTAGTCACCATAGAGCAATTTCCCTTAAGGTGTGTTTGTTACAAGATCCCATCTCGAAGAGACATTCGACAACATTCTGGAAAAATATGACGTCAATTTGGGCGGGGTAATATTAGATTGCCATCGACTGGTGAGTATTATTTAAAAGTCTTGAGTTGTAAGCTTAAGCCCTCCTTCCCCCACCAATCGTATTCATACTGAAACTCAAATGAGGCGATAAACAGAGTTAATGCATCACAATTCTTGTTCTAACATTGCCGGACTACGAGGTCATGGAATAACTAGAGGAACCGACGGATGCTCTTTGTGCATGAGCCCACAGCAGAGTCCGGTGTCAGTTTTTTTTTCGGAAGGGGATTTAGTTGCAACATTCGGGTGGGGGCGAAATGTCCACTACCGAGGGTCCGGCCAACATCACAGAAGGAAATAACAACCCGCTTCTGTGTATGCTGGAAATAACTATGATAACCATGCCTGTGAGGGTGTGTCTCCCGGGTAGTGGCAGTTGATTCAGCCATTAATTTTCATGAAGTCCACCATGAGTCACCCCTCTTGAAGAGCTCTACCGGATCCATTCATCCTTCCATTTATCCAACCATCATATTTCGTTTTTGCAGTACTTGGTAGTGAAAACATGGAGGAGGTCCCTTACCTAAATAAAAGGTAAAAGTTAATTAACATACACAACACACACATGTACACACAAACGACAGCGTGTACATTACTCGACGAAGAAAACGGGAACAAGAGGAAAGAGGAACCTCCTCTCCCGTCTCCCGGCGAAGAATGGCGATGGTGGCGAACCAGACAAAGAGGGTCCCCTTAATGACCCTCCTAGGCTAAACAGTACCTCCAAAGAGTAAAATCTGCGAGGTCTTCCTTGAACGATTAAAGGTGGCACTAATCAATCTGATTGAAGACAGAAACGCATAGCCTTATGCTCATAGTACAAGGATTTGGACGCTATACTATGAAAAACAAACAACAAGTGTTGAAAGACATCGGTATAAAATCAAGAATCTTCCCAAATGAAGGCCAACAGGAGTATAATATGCACGAAGGTCTAAAGGTAGGTGGGAGAGCACGGAACGGAGGAATTAAAGCATGAAATTTAGAGACACTATAACTGGGCTAAAACCAAGGAGGTTATTAAATTAAATAGCCATACTCACATATTCAAAGTAGCATTTAAAACATGAAATTCAGATACACAACATAAATGGGCTAAAATCAAGGAGGTTATTAAATTCAAGAACCATACTCACATCTTCAAAGTAATATTTGAAAGCATCGAGATGGTCCATAAGGAAAAGAATGAAAGAATTCTTGCATTCCACATGCGCATACCGCCGAAAAATGTAGAACAAGAAACCTTCTACAACGTACAAATGTGTTTTATTTGTTACAAGCTGGATGACCATACTTCGACCAATTGGCAAAACAAGTAAAAGCTTTTTGGCGTGAATGTGGCAAGGAAGGACACCATTACAAAGTGTGCAACTCAACAACGAAGAAATGCCTGAATTGCCAGGGTTAACATCCAAACTATGGCCCTTAACAGCCCAAGAGGAAACAGATCATAAAGCAAAAAGAGAAAGAGACAAAAAGCGCCAAGTCACAAACTTATGCAAGCACAACGAAAGTCACCGAAGAGAAGACAAAGGAGCAATTCCTGTACATAGCTGGAAAATCAAATGCCTTGATCATTACGTGAGTAATACAAGCTCACGTAGCTAATATACGCAACCAAGAGATTCCCAAGTTCCTACTCAGAGAAAATAATCTCCCATAGGTAAAAATACAAAAAAAAAAACAACCTAGAAGCCTCCAAAATCTTTAGAATGCCTTTATCGAGGAGCAAGGATCATGAAAGATAAAATATAAAAAGTCGTAGAAAAGAAGAAGAACAAGACTCGTGTCAGAAAATATACCTTTCGACATACAGACTATAATGTAAATTATTCAAGTCCTTTATTGATAAGTCTTATTATGAATTAGTGGTTTATTTTTCCGGCACCTTAATTGAGGATCATAATTCCCTATCTTCCTTTCTTTTGTACGGTTGGGCAACCGAATTGCTTTCATCTATATGTGATTAGGTTGGAGGAAATTTTCCCCTAACTTTATTATCATTCGCTTTGAATTCAACCCGTGTGGTTCACTGTAATTATCTCTCTCACTGCACAGGTTTTGTGCTTTATCTCGAAATTGTTCCCCTCTCATACTCCCAGACATAATACTGATTGCCAGCTTGGCAAATGTTAAGGGTTTAATTGTACAGAACATCGATATGGTGTAAGTATTTTTACATATATTAATTTGATTGTAGTGATTACACTCTTTCATTTCTAACCACGTAACGCTGCTATTCTCATAGCTTTAGGGCAGAGGTCTGTTCGCTTGGTAAGTAAAATAAGGTATCTAACTACTCTAAGACACTTTTATTTACAACTCGGAGGAGGATAAGTCTGAAACGGAGGAAACAACAACAAACAATGGACGAGAAATAAGGTCAACAAAGAGCAAGACTAGGACCCCAAGTCCAAGGAGAATTGAGAGGACCGAAGGAGATAAAAATAATATCGGAAAAAAACCCCAAATCTATCCCAAACAATACTTAGAAGAAAACGGAGATAAAACTGTGTAATTCAATATGCACAGAAATACATTTGAAGATGCTAAGTGTAGAGGAATTAAAACGTAAGGGCACCGATAGGGCCAAGCGGATATATATATATATATATATATATATATATATATATATATATATATATATATGAAATGAAAAACTCACAAAGTATCACGTGAGGGTGGCAATGAAAAGGTGTTTCCAAGTACTTTCGAACTTAATTAAGTTCCTTTTAAATATGAAACGACCATTAAAAATTTATTAGTACGTAATAATTGTAATAGTTTGGGAGGAGGGGGAGTTTATTCAGTTGAGTGTTCTGGTTGTTTAAGTAAATATTACGGACAAACAGGTACACAACTTTCTGTTCGCATAAATCAACATAAATATAATGTCCGAAGAGGGGAAGATAACAGTGCTTTCTTTGTCCATATGTCAGATAAGAACCATTTAATTAACTGGAACTCGGCCAAATTTATTTATCGTTCCAATTACCCTATAAAAAGGAACATCATTGAATGTGCTTTTATAAGCCAATGTGATAATTTTAACCTTTCCCCTGGTTTATATAAAATAGATGCTATAATTAGAAGATTAATACTCAAAGAAATTAGTTTTGTCTTGCGTTCCTAGTGTTTTTTTATATACATTCTTTAGTTATGTGGCCCCTATTTTATTTTAATTTTTTTTATTATTATTCATTTTTATTTTTTAATTGTCACTGCTCTGTTTTGTACTTTGTATTTTTCCCCCTTTTGCTCATCGTGTCTTATAAACTCCCTCGTTAGGCTATCTCCATTTCTTTGAATCTGTTACCCTTTCCTTCGACTTAGTTTGACCTTACTACCTGCTTCTTATAATCCTTAATGTGTTTTTTTACCTTCCCCCTTCCCTCTTCCTCATTGGTTATTTCTTGTTTTTGAGGCGGTCTTTCATATTTTTCTTTCGTATATATACCTCTAATATAATACTATTTCTTGTAGTTATCCTTAATAAGGAACTTAATAAAGTTCGAAAGTACTTGGAAACACCTTTTCATTTTTTCCTGCGGGATATTGCATTCATATATATATATATATATATATATATATATATATATATATATATATATATATATATATATATATGTGTGTGTGTGTGTATATATATATATATATATATATATATATATATATATATATATATATATATATATATTAAAATCCCTCTTCGGAGAGTGCGTGAGAACGATAGGCGTTTGATTAATAGTCAAACTGCCGAAGAGCTCGGATCTCCCCGCCGAGTGGGTAGTCGAGTTGGGCTGCCGGACCAAGGTAGCCGCAAAAGGCCATTAAGCAGTTTTTAAAAGGATCCGATTACCTACGAGGTCAGGAGGCCCGCGGTTAGAGCGCCAAAAAGCGGTGTCAGATCAAAAAGACCACCGAGGAGAAATAATGTGACGGTTGTCGGTGCCTTTCATTAAGAAGCAGACCTGGGCTGCGCGGTGTCACCTCCCTCCCTCTCGCCCTCCCCTCAGTGGCATTACCCCATCCCTCTTAGGTGGGGCGGTCCCCGGTCTCTAAATAAGCCCCGTGAGGAAGGAAAGAGATCATTATTCTGTTAGAGACAATAGAGGACTAGATTATTGTGATCAGTCTCTCGCCCAGTTCCGAACTCGACTTCTAAGACCTAGAAGTTCGTCTCGTTTTCTTATCGGTGCTATACCGATTTATCCTTCGCAGACTTAGCAAGAGGTCTGGCTGGATCAAAATTCCTAAGGGCCAAACAGGAATTTCGGGAGCAAGACAAAAGAAGATCCGCTCACCCTTGAGGGACTCTCAAATCGCAATCTCAGTAATTTTGAAAATAGGAGAATTAATCCCCAAGTAAGTTCCTTATAATTACTTTCGGGATCACCTCGTATACCAAAACCTAGTTTAGTAACCCTACAAAGTAGACGAGGAGACTAGAAGAACTCAAGAGCTACAAAGAAGAGTACTCCTTGTGGTACTCTCATAATACAGTAATTAAAGTGTCCACTCAGCCAATAGAAGAATTATTTTCCTTCCTAAGTAGTAGTGTCAGACTGGCTCGCTAAAGTCATTAAATATATAAATACTTTGACAAAAAGAGGTATAGTATCGGAGAAATTGTTAAACGGCCAACAGTTGAAGAATAATTCTCCGACAAAAGTAGAGGGAGCCCCAATTCCTCGACACTAAGTATTAACACCAATGGATGCCCTGGTAAAAGAGTACAATATAACAACATGGTGAGTAAAATAAGGTATCTAACTACTCTAAGACACTTTTATTTACAACTCGGTTACCCCAGGGTGACTGACTTTCTCCCATAGCAGAAATCAAAGAACTAAGCGACCCCACTAGTCTCAAACATACAGTTTGCCAATGTTTGAGTCAATTAATTCAATGTCCGTACAAAAATTGCGGCCATGCAAGATCGAATGATTGCCGAAAAAAAAAAAACATAAGTTCGAAGCAAAATGGAAAATCCGATCCTATTCTGATAAATTTATAATCGTACTCATATGAAGAATATAAATGTCAGATGTTATAATGGCAGAAAACAGATATCCTTACACCACAGAGTGCAACGTACTTGGTATCAAAATTACAACTACCTGGTATAGGAAGCCAGTCACAAATCAGTTCCTGAAAGCGAATGTGGCAATTAGAAGTCTATATAGATTCCTGAATCTCAGTAAAAGCAACAAGAATAAGATTTATATGACCCTAGTAGGGGCAATATTGTTCTACCCAGCCTCCACACTCCTTTGCGTATCTAGAGCGCAAAAATGTCGCTACAAGTTAACAAAACAAAAGCATGTACCTAATTACCAGGAATAGGAATAAACAAGAAGATTTCCATATATCAACAAAGATATCACCCATCAAAAGAATGGTACGATGACGAGCAAGGAAAATGCAAGAATAATTATTCCAAGTATTAGGAGGAGAAAGCAAGTTGCTCATAGAGACGACCAAAGAAAGTTAAATCCACAATTAGTTCTCAAGCTGCGCGAATATACTGGAAATAGCAGAAGAAAGGCCGCGATATGTTTAATTATAAAAAGGAATAATTCCGAAAACGATAACATACCCCGAGTTGAAAAAAAGATTATGAAAAATAAAACTAAAAAGTGAAAGACCGAATGCAACACACCTTGCCAAAAGCCGACAACAATTAGTAAGAATGATGAATCACCCAGAGGACGAAAATCAAAACAAAACTATCCAAACAAGGAAAACAAACAGGTAAATACAGACATAACTAACAAACTTACATATAAACAACAAATATACAAGTAAGTAATGATACAAACACACAAGAAAAAAAACATGAACAGCAATACACGAGCACACAAGTATACAAACATATAAACAACAATATAAGAACACAAGCAAACAAAATACAAATCAGAAAAACAAAACATATGAACAACAAAATACGAACACAAATAATAAAATCAACATGTAAAAACACACAATGCGACACAAACTGACACAATACAAAAAATAAAAGAAATTGACAAGCAGCATAAATAAAAAATAAACGCAAATTTCCAAGCTTGAACACCTAAAAGAAAGCAAAACCACCAAAGGTGGGCGCGATTCGAAAAAATTGAAGTCCGATTAGCGATTACCGATTCGTCAGCTCGTCAAGTCCGATTCGATTATCCGATTTGGGTGGCAAAAGTCCGATTAGCGATTATCTGATTTTATTATTATTTTTAAATGTGATTCTATATTTTTAAAAGCGATTCAATGTTTTTAAAGCGATTTTCAATGTTTCTAAAGGGAATTTAGAATGTTTCTAAAGGGAATATATTTTTAGCCTAAATAAGCCATTTCTAACTGATACAAAGAGAAACCAAGCTTTTAAGATAAAAAATAAACATTTTATTTTAATTAAAATATAATATAACAAAAAGTTCAACTATACAGTACATATTACACAAAATACACACAGTAATACTAATATATTCTCTCAGAAAAAAACTAGGGTCAACTAACAACTTTGTTCTATAAATACCTCATAATATTTAAAGTTTTCCACTCTACTCTGCTCTAAGTCCGCCAGTTTAGTCCTCGTCTTCTTCCTCTACCTCGTGGGCCTTCTTGAGGAGGTGGAGCTTGCCCTTCATGAAGACAAGGGCCTCGAAGTTCGGTGCAGTGAGGGCCGTCCTCTTAGGCCTGAGGAAGTCCGACCCATCGCTGAACACGCACTCGCCCGAGGCGGAGCTCGGGAGCATTATATTATAGAGAAAATACGAAAGTATGAATAAAATAGAATAAAACAAAAAAATATTTACTTGAAAAAAATATAGAAAAAATTATTAAGAAACTGCTATTGCAAAAAAACAAAGACAACCTCGACCTGAGTAGTATTGTAGGTGAATGGTCGAGTGCGCAAAAACTCGGCCTCCTATGAGCGTATCCAGATACGTACACACGCACATGGACTCGCACTCAAGTCTCCTTACCCGATCCCCTCCACCCCAACCCCACCCCTAGCATTGGTCATACCAGCCTTGGTGACATGCAAGTGTTCCCTCCCCCTCCCCAATACTTTGGTCAGTGAGAAGATTTAATTATCGGTGAAAAATTAAAAAACGAGCTTATGGATCAGTATTTCTTTTTAGGAGGTCTATCCGATCGTCACAATACATGGGTGGCTAGATCTTTTCTACATAATGCATTCTAACATTGTGAATGATGGGGAGATAGTAGTGAACATCGCTATATTTGACACAAACCCCTTGTTATCTCGATTTCTCTCATGGTATTCCCATTAGCTCACCGATACGATGAAAACCAAGATTGAAGAGGCAAGGATGAAAGAATTTCCCTTCTCACAAGGTCAAGAGAATTGATGAGTTATTTTTTAGACAAAATAAAATGTTGTTAGCATAACGCGTATTATGTCATCTTTATTTTATTCATATAAATCAGAGAATGTTATTAATAATTGAATATATATATATATATATATATATATATATATATATATATATATATATATATATATACATAAAGAAAGAGCTAATAATAACTGGCAGGTATTCAATGAACTTTTTAAAAATATCTTGTAAGATCCCTTTGAAACCGAAAGGTATTGTTCGGTAACTCCCTGGGAGTTAAACACGTTTCCGAAACGTCTTTCTCAAAACCTTTTTTCCTCTCACCTCTTTCACCCCACCGTGTTCCTCAGCTCTGAAACCCATAAATGGTACAAGGATATGACTATCATCATTCTCTCTATCATCATGGGCTCCAACTATGCGTTTCATAGTATCGTAGGTTATTATATCCTTCGTGTGAGTGTTAATGGTTAATACTTTAGCACGATGTATATACTTCACCTCACTCGGCGTTTGGATACGTACCGAATAAGATTTGGGACCCGTAGAGCAGAATGAATCTCCATACGCATCAGCACCGTACACATCCTTGATCTCATCGGTGAGATCACCTAGGAATTCTCCGAGTTGAGGAGAATTCACAGTACAACAACCTTTCACTCAACGAGTCTAAGAGGCCATAAAGCTTGATTCGAGCATAGGCGGTTGTGAATGCTGCAATTGGAAGATTCGTTACGTGGGAGTCAACTTCTACATGTTCGGCATTCTCCACTTTCTCAATGTATGCATTGCCAACTACATTCAACGAGTTCACAATGTAATCGTCGTTTTTGATCAGGTCATTTACATCATGGTCCGAACCACAGATGACCGTTTGCATTCCGCGAATCCTCTGAGTGAATTTTCCCCAGAGACTGTAAAAGAAATAAATATGATTAGGATCAATGGGATGATTTTTTATTTATTATTATAGTAGTATTATCGACTTTAAGTTTAGAAATTATTGACTTTATATTAGCTGTACAATGTAAACATTTCTAAATCTCATCTTGAAAGTAATATATAAACACACAAAAAAATCTAATCGCAGGAAGAAATCCTTATTTATTTAGGCAGAGTTTCTCTCTAAAATGCTTCCCAGGATTCCTTTCGATGTTGTTTATTTGGATGTTTATCCCCTCAACATGATTCACCCTCTTCACGTATTCTATTTTTCCATTCTCACTAATTACTCCTTGTGGAAAGTTAGAATCTTCTATCTTTTCTTCTAGAAAAGTTTTTATATACTCTACGAACAAACCATCTCTCTTTTCAAACTCCCAAAACTCGTAGATTTTCTTGATCTTATAGATTTTTTCCCAGTGCAAGTTTCAGTTCAGGGGTTGTGTACATTCCGGAAATCATACGTTGCTTTTCAGAGTGATCGCATTAGTGTGAGTTTTGCTGAGCGCATGTGGTGCAGACTGTGAAAGTAAGCTTACCACCTACGGATTGAGGGAGAACTGGAATATAAGGATCATTGGTAGGGAGAACATCAACTTTCACGATACCGAAATATGCCTCATTCACTCCCTGAGTGAATTCTTGAATAGACGGAATTTCTCGCACAGATACGCAACGTCTAGGTGCTCCTACGGGATAGGGATTGTTTTTCATACAGTACGGATATAAGGAGCAGAAATCGGCATAATGGATTTTCACACTTTCGGTTGGTGGGCAGTATAATATAATTGGGTTAGATCTGTCACCAAATAGTGCACTCCCCACACCCAATACACCATTGATTACATCGGCAGATATTCAATTAAAAGTCTCACGTCGCCCTGTAATGGTTTGCATCATGATTTCAAATTCACACTCCCAGAGAATGATAACCTTGTATAGCATACGAGAAGTGCAGGCGAGTGGCTTAAAAGCTTCGTTTGAATGAGTCTTTTTTGGTACTCAGGATGGCCGAGTAGATTCGCCGCTGGATAACAGTGGTCCAGTGACGCGGGAAGCTGTTCGCAACTCACCTACGCTATTATTTTTTGTTTGCCCCCTTTTCCTATTCTCCTCTATCTACAATGGTGCCCAGACTCGGGAGGGGAAGCGTTAGCCCTTGGATAACATTTCCAAATGGGCTCTCTTCATTTCTTTAAAATACGCTCCGCTGCTATGAGGAGAGGGGGGGGGGGTATAGCGTACGAGAAGTGCAAGCGAGCGGCTTAAAAGCTTCGTTTGAATGAGTCTTTTTTGAGACTCAGGATGGCCGAGTGGATTTGCCGTTGGCTAACAGTGGTCCAGCGACGCGGGAAGCTGTTCACAACTCGCCTACGCTATTATTTTTTGTTTGCTTCTTTTTCTATTCTCTTCTGTCTACACTTGTATTTACTACTAAGAATTCGATCACTCTCTACTGTCTGATAATATCGGTCCAACGACCCACGTCCACCAATGGAAACATCCTGTTTTAGATCACAGTTTTCTTTCTGGCACCCATGCCAATAACATCCATGAAAGAGAAACACAGTTTCTCCTCCTGATAGTGAAAACCCGTCAGGAAAAAATACTCTTCCACCAACAGAAAGGCTTCGCTCACCACCGTTTCATACATGAAAAATCGGGATTCCTCTAGCATGTTCTTCAAACATAAGCCAACGTATAGCCTTATAAGAAAAAGCTTTGGATTTCTTCCTGTCGATGACTGCAATATAATTTTCTGGAAAGAAGACATCTTTATAAACCTTATAACACAATGAAGCTATTGTGATGCCAGACTGCATAGGATCAATGTTAAATCTTATGATGAACGAACTTCTAAACTTCTCAAAACACAGGCGAAGGATAGAAACATCTTGAATGCAATACTTAATACATTCTGTACGAATATTGTATACTTCTTTCTGGAAATTCGAATAAAAGTACTGTCAAAGTGTAATTTTTCCTCGCTGTTCATTTTCTCATAGTTAAAATACCTTTTTTCAGGAACCAGTCCAGTATAATTCAAAGTTTCCTCTGAAAGAAAATCATAAAGAAAATAACCTTTTTCCATTTCGGTGATTTCCATTGTTTTGGGCAGTTTTTTCAGCGAAGAAGGCATGAATAGGAGTGTGTCCTTAAAAAATTATGTCCTGAACGAGCTTTATCTTAAAAATCTTTCGTCCCTGCTTCATTGGATGCGAAGTAAAGAGATTAGGATTAAAATGTTGAAACAGTTCGCCATAGATAAATTGGGCATCGAATTTGGCATTGTTATGTGCCATTACATATGTTTTCACATTTTCTCTTGATCCTCTTATTCGTATTAGCTCTTCTATAAAGGGTTTACAAGGGGATTTTTCACCATCTCTTTGAAAAATCTTCGTTCGTGGAACACAGTTCTTACATTTGTCATATGTTTCATTCTCATTATCAAAACAGAGTTCACAGATTATTTGCATAACCAATATATAAGGAAAAAGTATAAATGATTCTACTTCTTTATAGGTTTCAATATCATAATATACAGCATTCCATTTCTTAACCGTCGACTGCTTCGATCTCTTCATCCAGCACGTATGCTCTGCTCCATCCGCTTTATAGTATGTATAACATTTAGAGCGGAACAACTTCTCACACTCGTGTCGTCTCGTGCCGTTTGCATCCTGCATGATTATATGGTTACATCTAAGACACATGCAAATCTTCACACAAGTATGAAGCTTTTTGTGGGTATCAAAACATGATTGGCTGTAGAATGAGTGATTACACTCATTACATAAAATCCCTTGAATTCTTTCTCAACCACAATGCCCAAGACACTGACTGTATACCCTTTCACAATCTTTTAGATGGACTGTTACGTTGTCATGGAACGTATAGCAATAAAAACACATCCCGTGATTAAAAGGAAGTTTCTTGTTTTTAACATATGTATCACTAATGTGGCGAATTGGATAGTAAGTTTCACCTTCAAGAATAATGAATAGTAGTGGGGCTGTTTTTTTCAGGATAAGTTGGTTGCTGGAGTAATTTGAATTTACGTTCATCGCCTGTAGCCTTAAATATGAGGATCCTGCATCTCTGCTCTCGTTATATTAAGGAGAATTGATCTACAGTAACAGACTCTTCGTACACAAGATTACATTTTCTTGCCAACTCTTGAGACTTTTATTATTGTTGGAAGCCAAAGGTTTTTTGCGCGAACATTCTCCTTATTTTTTTTCGCGTGGACTGAGGAAACAAATGTGCAGCCTGTAGAATTTATATGACGTCTATATATACATATTATGTCGATCAAATCTGACATTGGATGGTATTACAGTATGCCCTGCAGGAATCCTGTAAACACGAACTGTGAGATTGAAGGTACCAAACTCGATTGTGTCCGCAGATTGGAATGCTGTCTCGAATCGTCTTATGATATAACCGAATAGTGTCGACTCACGTAGTTGAACGAATGGAATGTGTAAATGGATTGTATCACCGGATACATCCATAATATGAAAACTTATATTTACACGATAATCACAATCTCGAATCCATTGGAGATTTAATATACGTCGTGAAAGCTCACGCACTACTCTAGCAAGACCAGCTTCTTCTGGATTCTCCACGATTACATGATATATAATAATCAGAAGATTTACATATCTTTTTTCTTTTATTGGCGTAATTTTTGCACAAGAACAATTTTCTCTCCGTTGTTCTTTTGATAATCTAAAAAGGGGGAAAAATGATGTATATACATATTTATATGAAAGAAGTTTACGTATTCATTATACAGAAGGAAAGCATGAGTAACAAATACGTACTCGGACTCCACACCGACGACACCTCTGCTCGATGAGAGGTTGGATAAAGAGGAGTGAGTTGGATCATTTTGGTGGATCTTTCGCTTTTTTGCAAGGGGAGTAAACATAGTTTCCGTTTCTGATGATCTATAAAGAAAGAAAACATTTTGTATATAGTTATTTGAAAGATGTTGCTCATTCATTATACAAAAGGAAAGCATGAGTGAAGAAAGTATGATTTTTTTTTTTTAGAGAGAGAGAGGCTTTTGTACGTATATAGTTATCCGAAAGATGGTGTATCATTCATTGTACATAAGAAAAGTATGAGTGAAGGAAGTGGCAAAAATTTATATCCCCATGTACTTCATCGATCAATGGGCCGACGTCTATGGCAGAAAGATTATGAAGAATTTAAAAACGAATTGATGTTTCATGAAGGTGTGTATGATGTTTCATCTCTAGATGGAAAAAAATCATACACTCCTTATTTTAGATAACTTAATGCAGAAGATAGATGCAAATATATCAGAGATATTTACAGTTACCTCCCACCATAAGAATATCTCCATATTCCTAGTGGCTCAAAATCTATTTTTATAAAATTTCTTATATACGCGATATAGCCTTAAATTGTCACAATCTAGTTTTATTTAACCAGAAGAGAGACATCTCTCAGATAAATATATTTGCTGGACAAATAATGCCTGATGAACGTAAGAGCTTCATGAAGATATATAAAGAAGCAGTCTCAAAACCTAATGGCTACTTGCTCTGCGACTTCAGTCCGAGAAACACTATAAAATTTACCTTACGGACGGGTATCTTTCCAAACGAAATCGAAACCGTATATCTTTTAGAATGGACCATAAAATGAAAAGATACGCGTATCTCTTCCATGCGTTCCCTACACTTTCTAAAAATATGAAAAAATCAATCATAGGAATCGTGGATAGTGATTTTGTCAAATGTGCATGTGAAATGTGTCTTAATCTAATAAAAGGTAATGTTCCGATGACAGAATCACAGAAACAAAAGATATCACCATTCAAACGGTTGATACGCACATATGTTAGCTCGGAAGCCCGGTCATATACGTCTAAAGAAAAAAATAATAAATTAGCGTGGAGGATCGTTTTTACCAATCTTATTATCTGTTCTAACACCTTTTCTCTCCAACCTTCTAAGATGAAAAAAGATTATTGTTTATCCCGAAAAAGAGAGAGGTACCCTCAAACTTAATACTATCTCAAGAAAGACTTTTATCTTTGGAGAGAGAATTGACTACTATACTCAATAATTCACACATACCACCAGATAAACGTATTATACTTTATCAGAACATGTTGGTACATTATTTAAAACAGTATGATAAGGTTGTAAACTCACCTCCCGCTAATGTTAACCAGAATGGTAAGGATCAAATAAACGAATATGCATATGTACTAGGAACACTGGAGTATAATGTTCGTGAAAGGAGTAGATCAATTTATCAGACATTAAAAAATACAGAAGGATTCAGTTGGGATAATAATGGGGTGATTACAATCGACGGTAAAAAGCTCCCACAATCTAACATTATCGACCTCCTTAATGATTTAACTAGAACGTGGAAAAGACTACCACCGCTCTTCTGGAAAGAAGTAAGAGCGAAGTTAATATTTTGCAATTTCCCGAAATCTATTATAAAAAAATTAGCAACGCCGGAAAGAATTAGAAAATATTACTCATGCATTAACTTCTTCCACTTCAACAACCCCAAATAGGGAACTGGTTAAATTATTAATCAATTTCACTGATGGAAATGACAACTAGGCGGTCCAATCAAAATATTGTAAAAGGCTAAATGGCAACTCCACTGTTATGTTAATACAAGAAAAAACCTGAAAATGCAAACCGCGTCAGAGAAACCCTATCCTAATGGCTTTTGTCTCACTGTCTGTCCAAATTCACACGAATACTCAAGCGTAAGAAGCTATGTCTCAATTCAAGGTGAAGCAAATTATACAACAACAATATAAAATTAATATATTCAGCCTTTTGAAGATTACTAGAACAAAATTCGGTTATGTTAGAGTGATCTTTGAAAATATCTATGGAAGAACCCGCTATAACAATAAACTATTCCTTAGTGAGGATGAGTTTTGGCTTTGTTTGCTGCAATACACAGGTTAAAACAGGAAATTTTTCCTATGTTGATCGTTTGGTGAAGGACTACGGTGTAGAGCAGTTAAAGTGTGTAGTGGAGGCCGACCCTAACAGTCTATTTCCAAGTATCCATTTCGGTATTTACTGGAAAAGGGATGAAGAGTTCATTCCTACACGATTTAAGAGTGCGCTGTACAATGAATATGAAGTCAACACCTTTCTAAAACTTGGAGACAAGTTTCATCAAAGTTTTCGTCAAATGAAATGCTTACAGAATGCGGTTGATGTCTGTTATCTTACATTCAACGATGGACTTGATGAATGGCGAAAACCTAAACCCACCATTACATAAGTTTAATATATAAAAAATATCGCGTTTGATGAGTTCCACTGTTTTCTCAACAGGAGGGGGAACAGTATCAAACTTGTGGAAGAATTTGTCTTCAGGGATCTTTACGACTACGTCACCATTACGTGTAAATAAAATTTATTAGAATATCTATTTATCAACCAGTCTCACCATGAAAGTCCAGAGGGTAGAGTGTCACCAACCTGTGTCATCAAGACTTGCAAGAAGAAAGTTTAAGTTTACTCAAGATAGAAATAATATTTTATCAGAGCACAATTTTTTAACAAATATGTTTATTCAAATATTGGATCATATAAAAAACCTTCTGATATTAATTTTAGAAAATATAAGGTTGGATTAAAAATAAACATTGATCATTTTTACCCGATACATATCGAATACCGATTTCCCGATTCGATTAATCCAGCTCTTTTGATTCAGAGAATCTGTAAATGTGTACAAGTAATAAGGTTGCGGACATCCATGGAATTGTAATTGAAATTATGTATTTTAATCTAGATGTAAAATAAAATTGAATTTTAAGATAAGATGCCTTTTCATTGAATAGTTATATAAGAGTGTAAGCTAGTCAGATATTCAGTTAGAAATGAACCGTCGATTGTTACCCTAATATACATCCCCGAGTCTACCAACATCGTTTAGTGGTGTAAATCGACTACACCAATCTGTAAAAAAGATCACCAAAAGATCTGATGTGGAAAGCTTTATATCAGGCTTGGATAGCTATACATTACATAAACCCGTTCGAAAAAGATTCAAGACCAAACACGTAAAAGCGCAAGGCTCTAACAAGATTTGGTAACTAGATTTAACTGTGATGTCCAAATATGAAAGTTTTAATTATGGTATACGCTACATACTCTTTGTAATTGACGTATATTCTAGATATCTCTGGTTAATTCCTTTAAAGCAGAAGACGGACCAGGTAGTGTCAAATGCATTAAGAAATCTCATGGAAGAATCCGGATGGATTCCAGGTTTATATATGTTCTGATGGTGGAGGAGAGTTTAAAGGAAATAAGATGAAACATTTATTAAGCGAATTTAATATCGGCATTAATCATGTTCACTCTCTAAACAAAGCTAGTCTTGTAGAGCGTGTACAAAGAACAATAAAAGAAGACTTTTCAGATACTTTACTTTTAATAATACCTGGAAATACATCGACGTATTAGATGATTTTGCAAAGGCTTATAATAATTCTAGACATAGCATGATTGGGAACACACCGTTTAATGTTTTATACGTTGTTGCCATACCGAAGCAGAGAGCTGAAGGTGAAAAAAGAGGTTTCTATATAAGTTGGGTGATTATGTTCGAATCTCACGCGTTTCCAGTAAATTTAAAAAAGAGTACAAAATAGGGTGGAGTGAGGAAATCTACAAGATAAATAAAATTTCAAATGTATTAGACCTGTATTATATTGAATATTTAAATGGAGAACATATTGAAGGTGGGGTTTATGAAGAAGAACTACAGAAAGTAAAATTTCACTCTCGTAAGAAATGTGTAGTGGAGAGGATAGTTAAAGCGAAAGGGCATGGAAAAAAAAGGAATATTTAGTAAAATGTCGAGGGTACTCAGAATCGTTTAACTCATATATCAAGGCATGCGATATCACCTTAAAATCTTGAACAAATACATTCATAAAATTATATAAAGGTGGGAGATGTGGAAGGTTTTATATCAATTGTGAAGATGAAGCCAGAGAGTTTTTATGTCACCCTTCCCTCATCATCCTCCCTGGATGTTTACCCTCAAAATACCATGTCTGACTATAGAATCGAGTTCCACAAATCCATAATAACAAACTACAGGTAGTAGGAAGTAGGTCTTTGTGAGTTTCAATTTACAGGGAATATCTATAATGTTACTAAGTCTACACACGCATTCACAGTCTATCGGAAAATCGCAGAAGTAAACAATTATGCATCAAATACTATATTGGCAAGAGGAAAGGTAACAAAAATAAAATAAATTGACTATGCATGTGATGAGATATGGATAGACGCTGGATATTACAAAAATAAAAAAAGCCTAAAAAAGAAACAGATATTATCATCTCAAGATTTAATGTTTCAATCTGACAGAAAGCAACGGAAAAGGCCTACTGAATATATATTAATGCTCAATTCAGGTTCATTGCTCAATGTGAAAAGGAAAGAAAATCTATTAATTCACCTGTCAAAAGAATTTTCCACTATAATGAAAAGATCTATCAAAGATGATATCCCAAAATTAAATCATTGTATAGCATTCAATATAGATTTTACTGCTCTTATATCTCATCCGAGATCATGTTACATTTACTCTAACCTTGTAGACTATCAGTTAGTAGGTGGGACACAGTCGAGGCTGATGATAATTATTCATCTTCCTTTCAATGATGGTTCATTCAGTATAACTTTTGATAATCCACACTATCTGAATCTAAGCTCTGGGGACTTGAGATCAATTTATATTTATATAAGAACGGTTGAAGGGGAAAAACTTTCATTCTTTGTTGGTCATTTGATGATAAAACTACGCATTAGGAGTAAACATTAAACGATAATTAAAAATGTTGAATGGACTACGCGTGTTTAAAGGGTTAATAACCCAGAGGACACATGGTCTTGGATCCCTCTTCTCTTCCCTATTCAGAAATGCAGCACCATATCTAAAGAGCGGTGCTCATTATCTAGGAAAGAAGGCTATTTCAGCCGGTTTCGATACTGTTCAGGATATTGTGCATGGAAAGAGTGCGAAGTAAGCTCTGAGAGACCAGCTGGGAAGGGTAAAAAATAATATCACAAAAGATACTAGACAGTATATTAGAAGAAAGCTAAAGAGGGATAATGAGAGGGATCTGAGAGGGATAATGAGAGGAAACCAGAAAAAATAGGTGTAATAAATAAACGAAAATGGATGAATAAGAAGTTGAAGAATAGAAGAAAGTTGAAAATAGATGATGATGAGGCTAGAGATGTTTTTTTTTCATAATATAAACCATCAGACATTTCATAGATGTTCTCATAAAGATATCAACGGCTGTAAATCTTGCACGTGTAAAATGAATGTTCTTCATCCAAAAAGTGATATTTGTTCGACGACAGAACTCAATTTGTTTACTGTTCCACCAACCAAAAATTCCATCGTTGAAAGCAATTATCAGTCTTACTCTTCCCTCAGCAATATATCTTCCGACCTCACACTGGTTGAATATTATGTATCTGGTAATGGACAGTATTATGTAGACCCTAGTGAGGTTTATCTTTATATGTAAGCAAGAATTGTAAACTCAAACGGAAGCCAACTTCTAGATGGTGAGAATGTTTTTCCTGAAAATAATATTCTTCACACTTTGTTCAGCAATGTTGATATTTATTTAAAGAAACATATGTAAATTCGATTGGAAATAATTACCCTTATCGTGCATATTTAGAGACCCTGTTGAACTATACTGAAGAAGAAAAATCTACTTTTCTTTCCACTGCAGGATATTACTCTAGTAAAGAAAGTATAGAAAAGAAATATAGCAGATCTCAGAAAAACTAACTGATGTATATAGAAAACTACACGCTGATTTCTTCTCACAACATAAGCTGTTAATTAATGGAGTCTCAATAAAGATAAAGTAATCAAAAACACCACATTCATTTACACTATTTAGAAGCCAGACCGGTTTAGAAGCTAAAATAGAATTATTAGAGAGTTTTCTTTATATTATAAAAGTCCGTCTTTCAGCATCAGCTTATCTAGAGATGAAAAATAGATTTCTTAAATCAAACGCTAAGTACCCTATCACACAAATTCGCATGCGAAATTTTACAATTGTGAGTGGAATATCAATGAGGAGTGTGGATAATATCTTCATGGGGCGAATACCTACACGCATGGTTATATGAATGGTTGATCATTCTGCATTTTCTGGTAGTTTTGATGTATCACAGTTTGAATTTAAACCTTATAATGCGAATCGCATCACTATCTATATAAACGGGAATGAAGTTGAAAGACCATTTGAATTAGACTGTTCGGACGATACAGATCCAGTTGCGTCAAGGGTTTTTTACTCGTTATATAACGGTATAGGGTGTATTGGACGTGAACAGAGTATTGGACTTACGCATGAACAATTTATAAAAGGTAAAAATATTTATTGTATTAACCTAAATCAGGAGAATAGGGTAGCGTACGAGAAGTGCAGGCGAGCGGCCTGAAATCTTTGCTTGAATGAGTCTTTTTTGAGACTCAGTATGGCTGAGTGGATTTGCTGCTGGCTAACAGTGGTCCAGCGACGCGGGAAGCTGTTCGCAACTCGCCTACGCTATTAGTTTTTCTTTGCCCCTTTTCCTACTCCCCTCTATCTACAGTACATTTACAATTTAAATCTCTATTAATAGAACCGGTCTTCCTTGTTATATATGCAGAGTTTCAGTCTGTTATTGAGATAGATAAGTCTAAGAACGTATTAGTTTATTCTTAATAAAATGAATGCAATAGAAATAGAAGAACTATTGTATCGAGATAAAACTACAAAACGAGTTTTTCATGGATGTTTTGCGAGAGACACTGATCTATGTTCACCTTTAAAACTGCCAGCAGCTTATATAATTAATCTGGACAGCAGCCATAGACCTGGTTTGCATTGGATCGCTTTGTTTGTTGACAAAAAAGTTTGTATTATTTCGACAGCCTATGTCTAGGGTTTCAGAATGATGTATATATTCGAGAAAACTTAGTAAAAATAAATAAAATCATTATCGTCAACCTATTCAGAGTTTAAAGTTACTTTTCAAACTCATGTGGCTTGTTTTGTGTCTATTTCATTCAGCAGATGACAAACGGTAAATCATATCTATCTTTTATTGAGCAATTTGATTTATATAATAATCAAAGAAACGAAGAAATCGTTGTAAAGAATACTTTTAATAGAATGTAAAGAAAAACAAATTGATCCTGTACACTCAATAAAATTAATTTAAATCTGTATATTTGAGTTTAAAAGTAAAATAAATCATTATATCAAGCTAGACTTAAAAAAAAAACATTTAAAAAAAGAGAAGAGAATCACTTAGTCTGTGAAAGGAGCTGTCAACTGACAAACACTGAGATGTTCAAGAAAATCACAAATCTCCCCACAATATTTCCACTCATCTTCTGTCAGGTTTTGAATTTTCTTACACTTAGTTAAAAAAATTAAAATACCGTACGAGGGAAAAAGCTTCTTCCCAACAAGCTGTAATCTATAATAATTAAATGAGGAAGGTTCACAATGCCCTTTTTATATCTCTACAAATGCGGGGAGGGGGGTAAGGATTGGAAAAGTAAGATTGAGAAAAAAACAAATGTTTATTCAAGTCGGATAAGGGAGCGGGGTGAAGGTTGGAAAATAAGGTTTGATAGACGGTCCAGTTTAAACAAAAGATAGCTACCTCTTTCCTTCATTAAATCTCATGGCCTGAAAATAAAAAAAAACAGAGGAGGGATAAACATCCAAATCAACAATATCGAAAGGAATTGTGGAAAGCTTTTTATAACAAGGGCCAATCAAAGATAACTCCTCTTTGCTTTATTAAATAATGTGCCCTGAAAATCAAAACAGGATGGATAAACATCCAAGTAAACAATATTGAAAAGGAATCGTGGAAAGCGTTTTAGAGCGAAAAAATATGTATGGGATAACATCTAAAATGCGAGTCCATGCCTTAGAAAGCTCCAGTGTGTGTGTGTTTGTATGTGTGCAGACTCTGAATCCTTCGAAAAAAGGTCACTGACCAAAGTATTTGAAGGGAAGGGGACACCTGCATGTCACCAAGGCTGATAGTGACCAATGCTAGTGGTGGGGTGGTGAGGGGAGGAGGTCGGAGGAGACTTGAGTGCGAGTCCATGTGCGTGTGTACGTATCTGGATACGCTTATAGGAGGCCAAGTTTATTACCACTGACCTGAATTAATCTCGAAATCGCTTTAAATTTTCGGCAGTCCGATTGCGATTATCCGATTCGTTTGGCGGGGGTTAGTCCGATTCAATTATCCGATTCGGAAATGCGAGTCCAATTAATCGGACTTCCGAATCAGACCGCCCACCCCTGAAAACCACCACCCCCAAAAAACAAACACACTCAAAGACCCAACAAAAAAAAAACAAGTAGCTTCACCTTCAGGGCCTTCCATCTCTTTGCAAATCTTCTACATTTTCCTTTGTCCCCGCTTTATCTCTCTTTCACTACACACCTAACACTTTTCCATTTACATATAGCCCATACACATTTAGATTTCATAGTTTGTCGCTAAAAATTTGATCTGAACGCTTGCTCGCTCATTCGAATTAGTAAAGACTATCTCTGGCGAAGGTGACAAATTAGGCAAGAGGCAAAAAACTTTTTTTCGGAAAACCATCAAGAAAGAAAAGTGAAGAAGTATATGCTTTCTTTGCGATGATTAGAGATTTCTCCTGTTCCTTTGGAGCGAGGTAGCCCCGCCCAACCGGGGTGCTTTTTCTTATTTTATTTTATACTCTTTTTTTATAAATTCTTTTCTCTAACTTATTTGTCTCTGGTATTACATAACTTGGTCATCGGCAACGTCTAAGTTGCTGTTGGCAATAACGTATTCTGAACCTCAGCAGAAGACCCACGCGAAGGGGACAGAAAGGGAGGGGAGTCAATTATCAGTTACGAGCCCAAAGTTAACTGTGGACTACTGTTAGAGTTATGTCTAACTAAGTAGGGTGACCAAGGAAAGTACGTATCCCAGGAGAGGGGTGAGATAGAATCAGAACAGATAGAAGGCCTCCTCCCACTAGAGGAAACTGAGTATCTGTTACAGATGAATCTCACTAAGAAGAACCCTTCTTTTCGGAAAGAGGAGAGGTACAATCAAAAGATATGGACGCTAGGACTTAAAAACCTACCACTCAAGCTAATACCTACCGGAAAAAAAGAGAAGACCACAAGTTGTTCAACTCATATTCTCGTATTTGGAAATACCCTTGATTAAATCAATAGAAATTCCATCAGGATTAACACTAATCTACCCTGAAAATATCAATGTTGATCACCTAATCTCCTCGGCAGGCAGCATTACACTAAAAAAATAACTTGATCAGAGTACCCCCACAGATCTCGGCAAACAGAAGCGTAATCTGTCGGAAAATTAAGTTATGGGTGGGAGAGCAGATATGTCAAGAATTAAAATAGGAGATACAGAAGAAACAACAATGATTAAAAATATTTGAAATAGTTAAATTTAAATAGCACACTCAAGTGTTCAAAATAATAAATCAATAGAAATTGTTTCGGAGATTTTAGGAAAAAGTGCTTCTTGCTTTGAGCATCAGAATCCTCCCCCACCCCCATTCAAAGAGAAGCCTTCACTAGCATGCAGATCTGCTTCAGGTGCTACAGCATGCAAGAACACATAACATAGAACTGAGTTAATCATTTGTTCTGAATGAAAAACAAGTCATTATTGGTGCAATTGCAAAAAAGATGAACCAAAAAATGTATAAACAGCCAATGATGATACAGAACCATGGTCATGCATGATCTGGCCTAAAAGAAGGAAAATTATAAAAATAAAAGAGACGAAGAGAGAGAAATACTGAAACCCACAGCAAAAACACATACGCTGCTATTGCTAATAGCAACCAGGAAGGACAGGCAACACGGGTCAACCTGGACGGAACGTTAAACGTACAAATACTAACCTGTATCTTAAACATGCACATAATGAACATCTCGAATCCTGGAAGCTGCACATCAACTCTAAACCCTATGTTAAAAGCAAATGCCCTATAACCCATGTGTGATAGAACGGTTTGAGGCCGCTTAATTTCAACCGTTATCACATGTTGTTTAGAAACACGATGCTCCCCATGTGCATCTTCGCCTTGAAGCCGTGCGCGATTATCGCGCCACCTGAGTCAATATTTAACCAAGGAGGTTTATTCCTCTCCTGTTCACTCCATGCGCCGATCACGCCAGATTGAGTTAGGCTTATGGGCAGATAAGGTATTGTTCTCAGGTGCGGCTGTGCATTCCCTCGAAGCCCCCACTCCATTGTCCCCTACGCCAAGGGGATGGCTCGACTATTTATACGGAAACTTTACCACTAAGAGTGGATTCGAGATCCAGATTTTCTTCGCGAGACATCACTACGATCCAGTCTCACCTTGTGCACCAAGGGCCCTCTACCTCGAGATCCACCATCATTGTCCAGAAGAGGACAATATCCCTTGAGTGCCAAGGTTCGAGCCTTCAAGACACCAAGTCCACAAGGCTTCCCTTGTTGTTCAGAAAGAGAACAACGTTAGAACAGCCATTGTTCTTTGAGCCCGTTGACAAGAAACGGTTCTTACCCTTCTTCCCCTGTTGTTCAGAAAGAGAACAACATTAGAACAGCCATTGTTCTTTGAGCCCGTTGACAAGAAACGGTTCTCACCCTTCCCCCTTGTTGTTCAGAAAGAGAACAACATTAGAACAGCCATTGTTCTTTGAGCCCGCAGACAAGAGACGGTTCTCACCCCCCCCCCCTATTGTTTAGAAGAGAACAACGTAGAATAGCCATTGTTCTTCCAGCCCGTTCACCAAGAAACGGTTATCATTCCCAAGACGCCACGTCAGGATCATTTAATTCCCCCCCCCCCTCCCTTCTGCTGGAACTCGCCAGCGGACCGAAGATTCCTTCATGTCGCCTTCCTCTGCACAACACGTGTAATTACGTAAGCTGAACGTTACCTTTGAGTATTTAACCCTTTTGTCAACCCTATCTTGTGCTTTAAATGGTTTAGCGAACCATCCCATCCCTTTAATTTTTATTTGTTTTACCTTTTTAAATCTCTTCCAAATCTTAATCCTCGGATTAGCTAGATTTCCCACGACCCTTTCCATTCTCTGTTTATGTCAATATTTTCCGTTTTGTGTGTTGTTGATAGTTTTTATTAATAAAACTCTATTTTATTAATGATAGCCATATTATTATCCTTGAGCTCAGTTCCACTTTTTAAGCATATTGAAGATAAATAATATAGGTCAACCCAGACACCACGCACTCTGAATATAAAGGAATAGTTTCCTCAACGAATAGTCATATATGGTATATCGTCGAGAGTCCATTCTACGACACCATGGAATTTCCTATGGAGGTTGACTCATCGGCAATCTTCAAAATTAATGTCACAGAAAACACAATCAAGTCATTGACTGAAGAGGCGAGAGATAAAGAATAGACAATGGAATCAGAAGAAGATACAGAAACAGATAACACCTCCGACGATATTAACAGGAGCGCACCCGAGAAACTCACAAAAAAAATCAAAGTAACTGAATAAGAGAAACCCATCACTAGAGAAAAATCTCCTGAAGCCCCAATACACGCAACCATCAGAGCGAGATCTCAAGCGAAACGTAATATAAACCAACAGAAGAAACACCGTTAATTCCCTTCACACGAAAAGACCCAACAGAAAAGAAATAATAGGATAAGGAATCGATAGCGGGTTAGTGAGACTTAAAAAAATAAAATACTACAATTGAAAACAAAGAGATAGAGAGACGAAGAAAACATATAGAAATTAATTCGGAAGAATCGACCTGGCCGTGATCCTAGCATAAGTATAATGATAAACTTGGGATGTACGTACCCAACACCCTTAGTTAAGCCATTCTAGAAGAAATCGATGAGGCCTGGATTGGATTAGAGAAAAAAATACTAAGACAGATGAGGGGCCATTGTACAAAACTATCCAAAAAATTCAGAGGGTCACCAGAAATGGAGAAAATGAGCGAGGATATTAGCCGGACGAGAGAAAGGAGAAGAAAATATGGACCAACGAGGGAAACATCTAACGCACTCATGGAACAGAAAAGAGAATTATTAGATTTAATTTGTGATAAACAAAGAGATAAATGGGATCAACACGGAAAAAATCGATTTAGAAACATTGCTAAAGGAATTATGGAAACATGTGAACAGATTAAAACCAAAGCACGGAAAGAATAAAGTGAAAATTAACGGCTCAATAGACAATAGCTAATATTACCGAAGAGGATGCAGAAATAAAGCTCTTTTTTAAAGAACACTGGAAAGAATGTGTTTAATATAAAAAAAAACTATGGCATAGAATTCTCAATTTAAGTTATAGAGGAAATCAACGAAGAAATCGAATAGATATATAAGTTGTAGTCAGAAGGTAACTGAGGTAAGCCACTTCGAGAGTGGTGTGATTACCAAGGGATGATTTGTCACCGAATTTTGGTACCACTCTCGGGCGAGCCAATTGTGTTCTTTGATTTGGCTGGGCGGCTGCCTAGTTGCTTCCTCAGTGAATGCCTTGTATTCACAAGGCTACGATTCCAAAATAGAAAGCTCTCTTCTTGTTTAGTAGGCTGGGTAAATTGGTGATCGGAGATTTCCTCAAAAGGTAAAAGGAATCTTGTACGAGTAGCTGGATTTGATATTCTTTATTCGGTGGGAACATGGACTTGTCTTCAGATGGTAGTCTCTTGATAAAAGAATTCATCCTTAGATGCAGTCCATTTCCCTTTTTACGTAACGGCTCGAATACATGGATACAGTCTTTTTAAAAATCATTTATAATAAATTTATATATTTAATCGGTTCCCATAACATAAAATTGGTTCTCTCAACTTAATTAACATAATTTATAAATTCTTACATAACTATTAAATCTTATAATTGCTACATAATTCTAATAATGAGCAAGGAATTAATAAAATATTTTCTTTATTTCCAGACAAAAGAATGACTTGCCTCTCTTAAGCCTTGTATTGTTGCAAAATGTTACTGTTTCTCCTATCTAAGCCATCTAACATGTAAATGCTTTGTTTTCATCAATCAAAGCCTATTTATATCAAATATATTGAAAATATAAAATGGAAAGTACTATTTATAGACTTTTACATGAATTTTATATTTATTTACCAAAATTTACTATATTCCACTCTTTCGTTTCTTTTTAGAAATTCGTTTAAGGTTTCTTCATATACCGGTAATGGAAATAAAAATTATCTAGTTAGTGGTAAGGTAAGCAAGTGATTAAGAGAATGACGACAATTTGGGAAAAATATAACTAAGCTGTTTAATTTTAATTATAATGTAAAACAAGAAGTATTTACAATTTGTAAACAGTGCTCCCTTCACAACACTTATCATTTGTATTTCAAATCTGGTCGAAAGAATGATTCCTTTTAGAGCTCAATAATAAGAGTAAATATATGGCCGCCAAATACATTAACTATTGATTGAACATACTAACATACTTTATTTAATTTAATTCTTTTACAAAGTTGTACATATTTATTCAATCTTTCAATTGCTGGTTCAGTGGATTGTAAGCAATTTAAAGATTTAATAAGTTTGATTTAATATTTTCCTCTTCTAGGATTGGGTTCAATTTTAGAGTGTCTTTAAAATATATAATAAAAGTCTTTTTAGAGATTAATTTACAGCACATTGTTTTCATTTAACCACATATATATACCTATTACAATAGCAAAATAAATCCATTTGAATAGTCATAGTAAAATTGTTTTACTTTAATCAGAGATCTCATCTTACAAACACATAATATTTGATTATTTAATTTAAGTTCCCGTTGTTTGGTTGCCAGATATACCAATTTGTACTATTTTCAAAAACTCAGCATCCTATATTCTATTTTATCGTCAATTCAACTCGATATATATTAAATATATATAGGAAATAAGATTGAAAGTATGATGTATAGAATTTACATGAATTAGACATATAGTAACTCACTATTGCTAAATTCCAGTTTTTCGTTAATTTTTAAAGTTTATTTTAAAGTTTCGTTTGTGTTAATTGAAAAAAATTTAGTTACTCATGCAAAACGTAACTTTTAAGTAAAATGAGAAACACTCGAAATATTTTAATTGGCGTTTAAATAATGAAACATTAGGAGATATTTAAGTTTTAGTTTGACGTGGTTCCAACACTACAGATATACCCCTTTCACTTTGTCGAGGAATACATGGATATCAACAGGGGAACGGGCGCCATCATAAAAATTGTAGAATTAAAGCAAAATATCAAGAAATTCCAATAAGAAGTCCTTGGAATATCTGGACTCACTAGAAAAAAATAGCTAGAAGCATCCCAGAATATACTTTAGAGAATTGGAAATATATTAAATGCTTCTTTAAATACATGATACTTTCCCGATGAACTAAAGGTAGACAGGATGATCTTCACAAAGGCGCAAAAAACTCCCAAATCAAATGGAAAACTACCACCACGTCTCACTGCTAGATTTAATCGAGAAGGTATTCGTAAAGATTCTCAACAATAGATTGACGAAGTATCTCGGAGACAATGATCTAACAAACAACTCTCAATTTGGTTTCATAAAAAACAAAAACAAAACAAGAACCGAGATGACGGTAGGTGTCATTTTAGAAGATTGCGAAAGTAAAAATGGAAAATATGGGCGTACAAAATCTTTCGGGGAATGTCCAAAACTTTTAACAAAGTATGGCAGAGGAAAATTCAATTTGAGATACTGAGACTTAGAATGAATAACATGATATATAGAGCATTCTGTGACTATGTAATGGATAGATACGCTTTTATAGAAACTGTGAACAAGTTCGAGCTTACTGTCGGACTTCCCCAATGTGGGAGTCTAAGCCCATGTCTATTCAATCTAAACCGCAGATATACCGCCATCCAAAAATTAGGGCTGCCTTAACATCCACTTCGCCGACGATATTAGCCAGCTGATCATTTGCCCCTACAGGAACGGGGCGATGCAGGCTAGAATGATAGCAAAATGTAAGATAAAATCTAAGCGGGATAAATTTAAGATTGTAACCATTTACAGTAAGTTCTTATCAAATGTATATGCAGAAGGAGAACTAGAAGACGATCTAGTTGTAACAATTAATTAATGTAAAACAAAGTAAATATTTTAAAATAATGTTAAATCGCAATTTAATAATCTATGTATCAATGCAAAGCAGAATATTTTAGAATAATTCAAGTGAAATCGTTGTGTTCCCACGCAATATACAAACATACACACATTAGGAAACAGATGCGAGTCAATGGTCTGGTCACAGGGATAACAAAGACAGTGGAAACAGCTGTGCATACATCGAACGGAATCCGACAAGAGAGGGAGCATGACCCATCAGCCTTAACGTGAGCCCGTAAAAGACGAAATCAATCTTGCTACGGATGGTGGCTTGATAAAGTCTGATCAGGTTTCCAAATTTGAATACTCTCTTGGTGCACACGTGCCTACATTAAACATGCACACACCCTCCTATCGAGTAAGCTCCGCCCAGTGGTCGGATCGGAGAACAAACACACATACTCTCTGATCAGATAATCTCCGCCCCGCGCTCGGGTTGGCCAAGCAGAGCCACGCCCCTAAAATTGCGGTAGAACAATTAGACCTGCAAAACATACAACAGGACAGTAAGGAGTAATCAGTAGTTGGTAGTCAGTATTAGTAGGATCGCAATTAAGTCAACCACCAAGGGTCAGACAGAACCACAGCGATTTTACTTGCCCGAAGTGAGGTAGCCCTACAAAACCGCCATTTTTCTTCCGATTTCCTCCTTCCGCCAAGTAGTCTATCCGGTTATCATAACCCAGCCGACAAGTGAATAACAAAAGGGACATTCGGAGTCAAATTAAATTCTACAGTACCACCGCCGTAGCTACCAATAAATTGGATCACCCCGTTTACCTATAAACAGGTCACATCCCTTCACTCCCATAAACTAACCAACTATTTCCAAGCTTACCACGGCTAGAATAGAAGAATGAAAAGAGGAAGAACAGGAAAAGTAAAAGAAAAGCTAAAGGTATACGAACCTATACCAGTATTAGTAAAAATAATAACTAATAACGGTTTGAACACTTAGTACAAACATATGTATATACTGACAAAGATGCTAATACATATAGTATCATAACAGAATTGCATGATGCTCACATAACAATGCTAACAATGGACAAATATAAACCTGATCTCCAGGCAACCTAGCATTTCGTTGCAAATCTATATCTTCCTTCAAATTTCAGCATCTGTACTCTCACCTATCAAACTCACACATGTCACTTAGTGGACATGTGGGACGGGGGTAACGAAATAATTATTAGAATAGTTAAGTCCACTTTGTTGTCTTCTATTACACTTCCCCGTTGTCTGATCTTGAATCTTTCCTCTTCCCCATCCCGTACCCACACTGCCAGGGGTCTACTGAGGCTCTGTTACTAAAGGTGCAGAGGACTACAAAGTGGGAGGTACGGACGATCTGTTCTTTGTCTCCGACTTTCCTTTACATTTCATTTCATATTTTGTCGCAAAAGGTAGTTCTTTTCAGAAAGCCTAAACTAGATTGGTGTTGGTAAAATTTTATTTATTTATTTGGATGATAAACTGCTTATATTTCAATTTTAGCTTTTATTATTTGTTATATATCTAAACAACAAATATTTAAATTTATTTTGACTACAAACTACAAATATAGGTTGTAAATTTAGCCTTTATTATTCATTTCTTGATCAACAACCTACCCTGTTAGTGTTGCGGTTTTTTGTCGGCTTTCCTCCTCACTCGAGAAACTTAACTAGTAGTCATAGACCAACTTCAGGAAAAAACACCATCTCACGATTCTCTAGTTCGCCATGTAGTCTTTTCTTTTATATATAATCTGATAATGCGGAATGAACTCATTTTTGCATTCCCATTTGCTATTTTTATTTAGAATTCTTCATGAATCTCCACCGCAAAGTATAACAAGGAGACAGACGTACAAGGCTAGAAAGTAGCCATGAATATCTGAAGTCCAACAGAATAAACGTTTTCAGTCAACCAAAGATCACAAAAATTGGACACATGAACAATGGTCTAAAGTTTTTCGGTCAGATGAAAGTAATTATCAATTATGTAAAAAAGATCATTGGATTTTGTTTTAAATTTCATTTATGTAATTCCATTTTTATATATCTTGAAAGAAAATTATACAAAAATTTAACTTTTTGTAACGATTTTGCCGGATTTCAGCCCTTCTGGGGCTACCTTTGTGAGACAAATAGTTAGAGATGGATAGCACTATAGTGTATGGTTATCAATGTGATTTATCTTCGGTTAATAAATCAGCCTCGATAGCGTTTCGAAAACCATAACCATAAATTTTGTTTGATCGAAGATGTCTGCCGTTAGCTTTAAGCCTAAAGGCGACAGCGAAATAAATATTGGAATAATGACTTGGGCTTTAAGAAAGACAATTACACAAATATAAATATATTCATAAAATCAACGAATGTACAATGAGATAAGTAGGTTAAGTAAATATGGTGAAACCATATAGAGTGAATAATATATAATATCGTGTAGTAATGTAGTGAATAATATAGAGTATCTTTGATGTAGTAAATAATTTAGAGTATCTTTGATAGAGTATCTTTGTTATAATGTAGTAATTTAGAGTATATTTGATGTAGAGTAAATAATGTAGTATCTTTGATATAGTGTAGTAATTTAGAGTATATTTGATGTAGAGTAAATAATGTAGTATCTGTGTAGTAATTTAGAGTATAATGGACTGAATTGGGGCTGCAATGAGAAGCAAATATAATTAGGACTTACTCTCGTATTATCGTTTGCAAAGAATGTGAAAGTGGAATAAACTCAGTATGATTTGTTTGCAGGTAAATGAATAATTGTAGAAGGAATGGTCCCCGACCTTTATAGGAAGAAAGCAGCGAGTCGAGTGGGCAGGATCGCGTGCTCTTTTGATCCAGCTGGGAACGTATGTTTGTTTGTTTGTGTGTGAAATTTAAGAGATGTTGTTTGGAACAGTATACGTTAATTGAATTGGCAAGAAAATAAATTAATTAATTAATTATTAGGTTTAACATAAAATGATTTAATTTACAAAAGTTGAAGTAAATTAATTGAAAGATTAAATTGACAAGGTAGATAAAATAAATGAATGATTAAATTAACAAAGTTAAAGGATTGCATGAATTATTTAAATGACAAAAGAATTGAATTTTATACATAATAAATGATATATATATATATATATATTTAAATTTCCCAGGAGGTTTTTATTATAGCAATGCCCAGAGGCATTGCTATAACACTCCCCCCTAAGAAGGTTCCCCCCCCCTTTATACTATTTTGAGATTATAAGTCCGAGTACCGACGAGGCCTCCTGACGACGCGACTGGAGCGTGTGACAGTGCCATTGGTTTGGCTGCGGGTACGAGGACACAGATTTGCTGTGGCAGTGAGATTAGCGTTGAACGAGGCACTGGCACGAGAGAAGGTCGATGGAGCGAAGGTGATCCGCCTGCTGGTTCCTTGTGAGATGGCGTCAAGTGGGATGTGGGAGTCTTGAGTCCCGTTGTCCGCTGACAGAGTGACCAGTGGGGGAGAGATTTGCTCCTGACTAACCACTTCTACCGACGAGGGTTCCTGCAACTAAGGAGGAGGAGGCAGCGATACGGAAGGTGGAGTTGGAGAGGCAGTAGTTAAAAAGGTGGGGTTTAGGTTGTTTGGGGGGTTTACTGTACCATAAAAGGGTATAGTAGGAGGAGAATTAGGTGATTGGGGTTCTAGACGAACATTTTCGGTATAAGCGGGTTTTCTGTCATGAGCGAAATATTCTTTGTTGTTAATGAAGCTCATCCAAAAGTCGACGAAATCAACATTTTCCCGTTCACATATCCTTCGCAGGCGATCATTTATGCCAATTGCCCTACTCATTGTTTCATTTTTTCCTTTAGTCTTGGCAATATGCCGACAATTAATCCACGATATGTTTATGATTTGATTTTTGCAACCATTTCGGTAGTCATTGATCAATTTTTCTGTTCCAGAAAAGTTTTTACCACAGAAAACATCATTTGTTCCAACATGAGCAATTACAGGGGATTTTTTATTCTTCAGGTTTAAATTGCCGATTTCTTCGGTTACTTTTTTGATTCATGCGCCGGGGTAACATCTGAATTTCCGCTTTCTAATATTTTTATCACCAAAATGATCAATTTGATTTCGTATTATAGAGTCCCCAATTAAGTATGTGTCATTTTCTGCTTCAGACAAAGCTATAAATCTGTTATGGGTCTCTATTTTAGGCGGTTCAGTGAGGTTAGGTTTAGATGGATGTTTCTTCTTGGCAAGCAAAAAATCGTTTCCATTTTTGTCTTTCTGATTCACTTTGTTATCTAATAATGCAACATATTGTTCTAATCTGACTACCTTGCTATCAATATTAATACTCTGTACTCATTGTTTTTACAGTCGCATTCTTTCAGTTCTAAAGAGTTAATTCTGTTTTCGAGGGTAGCGATCATGTTCATGAGTTAATTTTTTTCTTTATCATATCGTTCAGCAAGTTTACAGAATAAACAAACACTCGCCGCTGTAATTCTATGGTAGCTTTGCTCTGAAAAATCTGTACACCACTTTAATGACTTACACTTTGAGCATAAGGCTTTTAACCTCTCGGCATCTGGCATTTTTTAGTTCGAGATTTGACTTGGTCAAACAATATGGCGCGATCAATTTAGCCTAATTGTTTAGTATCAGGCACGGAAAAATAATTTAGATCTAACTAAAGGTTGTGATTTGAAATAAATGTATATTTTTGAAGAACTAATTTAGAACAATAAGTAAAAATACAGAAAAAAAAAACCACTTACTGACGGTTTACGGCTACCTTCACTTTTTAGTCGTTGGATCCAAGATGGCGCTGGGCAGCTAACTTAAATGACACAAACTACTCACTGATTGGTCGATTTCACGGGTGTGGCAAGTGGCGGGAAAATAGTACTCGGTGATTGGCTGAGAAATTATGACGTCACTCGGGACATGACGTCACTCGGGATTTGTGGTTTTCGAGATTCAGTTTACGAGTCTTTATAAATAATTAAACAAAATCACTTTATAAACGACTTATATTCACAATGAAGGATTTAATAAAATAAATAACCAATAGAAAAAACACTTTTCATTATTAATATCGATAAATAGAAACCACTTTATGAATCAAATAGAGGGAGCGGCACTATCACAGATCCGAATCGGACAACGGCTGAGAGACGACTGGATGATCTGACACAATCCTATGGATGCATTTTGTAGGTGGATTTTGACAGATGCGGATGACCTTTGATAGGCCCTTGTAGCTTTTGTCATCCGTGAAATTATGTTATGTTAACTATATCAAAGTGTTTTCTCAGATTGTTTGGGAAGTATATCTCCTTATCCTCTTCAAACTTTATTAAGGATACTCTTCTTTTAGTGTTTAGTTTCTTACTATAATTGTGTTTTTGCCGCTGCATTTTATATATCTTGAATTTTATTCTCATTTTTGTGATATATTGAAATCCAGTATTTACTGACTTCAGTTGGGATCTTCTCCTGTTCTAGTTGGTTCTTTCTGGGCTGTAAATGGCTATGTTTTGTATCATTCTGCCTTTGCATTTACCACTTATCTTCTTTATTTGTTCTCATAGTTTTTTGTTGTCTTTCTCCAATTTGATTACCAAAGTTATTTTCCTCTCATATTCTTCTTTAGCTATCTTTACTGCCTTTTTTTGTTTCCTGTTTGTATATGTCATATAATTGATGATGATGTTGAGTTTAGGGAGTTCGAGGCGAGCATCTTATTCACCTTGACATGGACCGTTGTCTTTAGGTTTCATTTGCCTAGAGGCGGTGGAGTTGTCCTGACTGCCTTAAGAATTCAAGGGTATGTTAGAGGACTTTCTTTCGGATAGCATCAGGGAGTCCCATTCCACTCAGAACTTTGATATTGAATAGCATTTTATCTTGAGAAAGGAAAGGCGGTTTCGTAAATTTGTTCTGAGTGAGTTGAAACGTGGGCACCATGATAAGAAATGCTCCACTGTGTCTTCAGTCGAGGGATACCACTTGCAATAGGATTCAGGGACTAGTCTCAATTTGTAGAGATGTTGATTAAGGCCAACATGCCCAATCCTGAGTGTGGCTAAGGCAATATCGAGATTAGAAAGAGAGAGAGGCAGTATCGAGAGAGAGAGAGAGCCACAAGAAGCTACAGGAAAGAAGAGTACCCTAGAAGACCTTACGGTCCATACAAGGAGGGTACTTTTGGCGCAATCCTCGAAGGTGTCCGTTGGCAACCTCGAAGATCACTCGCGAAGATCTTAACGGTGATTTCGCAAGACTTTATCTAGTCTTGACTTGAACTGGTGAACAGATTCACTGTTGACAACTTCCGTCGGAAGTGCGTTCCAACTACCACAGATACTGTATGTGAAGAATTTCCCACACAAATCACGGTTGTATCGCTTCAGTTCAAGTTTATAGCCATAATTTCTTGTTCTCCCCTAGCTGAACTGGAAAATATCCCCGGTAGTCCAGACTGTCGAAGCCTCGAAGTATTTTAAACACTTCGATAAGTTGACCACGTAGTTTCCGAGTCTCCAGCGAGAACATATCAAACTCCCTTAGTATATCATTATAACTCATATGCTTGATAGAGGTAATCAGTTTGGTTGCCCTTGCTCGGACGCGTTCCAATCTCGCGATGTCCTTTCGAAACGAAGGACTCCAAAATTATACGGCATACTCTAGGTGCGGTCGGACGAGGAAGTTGTACAGACACAGTATTATCTCCTTGTTCCGATATTCAAACTGTCGCTTTATATACCATAACATCCTTTAGGCTTTCTTCTTCACCTCAATACACTGTTTCGAGAACTTGAGGTCACTCGTGATAGTTACACCCAAGTCCTTCTCAGTGTCGGTGGATTCAAGAGCAGTGCCCTTAAGGATATAGGGTGATTGAGGATTTCGGTGGCCGATATGCATCACTTTGCATTTTTTCACGTTGAAAGGCATTTGCCACGTATCCGACCACTCCCCAATCTTCCCAAGATCATCTTGCAGGCACGCAGTATTTCCATCCTTTGCAACGTTCATACCAAGCTTGGTATCGTCGGCAAATTTAGAAATCTTGGCAACCATGTCACCGTCCATGTCGTTGACGTAGATGATGAATAATAATGGTCCCAGAACAGAACCTTGAGGCACCCCGCTAATAACGGGCACCCACTCAGAAGCCTGTCCACTCAGAGAGAGAGTGTATGTGTGTTGTGTGCGAGCAGACGGCTGGAGCGAAATAATGGCCTTAAGTTCCGTCGCTCGTGAGTGCCACTCCTATTCAGATCAGAGTCGTTAGCCGACTTAGCGATGAGTTGAGTTTGTATGACTTGCCAACATCTGCTCACTTTGTGTGTTAAAAACTTTGCTGCTTTCGTGAGGAATCGTTTCGATTTTAATCTGAACGCATTTATCTTAGTTATGCCTACTTTTCCAGGGCATAAAACAAAGTTGAATCTCTATTATCAGCTCCTATAAAATTTTGAATGATCCTATTAGTTCGTTACGCACTCTTCTAAACTATAAAGTTGGTAGTTGCAGCTCGTTCAATGATTCAGCACATTCCATATTTCAAAAATTCTGAATCGTCTTGGTTCCTCGGCGCTGCACCCTGTCGAGCACTTCAACACCTCTAGGCATGAATTCCGAAATCGCATGCTTTATTTTAATAGATGTCACACTATGGGCGTATAGAGTGCTGAAACGATGCATTTACTTTTGTAGTCATTATTCTGGTATTTCTGAAATTGGTTGGTGATAATTAACGTTATTACCTCACTGATAGCACCTTCCATCTACCTACATTAAACCTCTTTCACCATATCTTTCGCCACTCGTATATCTCTGTCACCTCTGCAGAGCTTAACACCTTACTTCATTATTCCCCCTCTTTCTAAGTTAATATAAAAACAACCCTTCAGGATCCTGTATTACTATTTATTTAATTACATTGATTATTTACGTGTAAACAGAGGTGCAAGAAATTAACCCTGAGGTATTCCAATGGTATAATTAGCCAACTCTATAGTTTCCACATATCTAACAACAGGGTGCCAACGGTCTTTAAAGGCATGTAATAGAGACAAATCTCTTAAAGTGAATCGAGATTGGCTTAAATCTCTTAATCGCTTTTTTTTATGGAAAACTACACTAAATGCCTTCTTTAAATTCAAGTACATATATTTACCGCTCTTCTTTTCTCTAAATTTCCTCTCATTTCGCTTTGAAAGTGAAGTCAGTTCATTTGTGTGATCTTGGACTTCTCAAAGTATTTTCTACCCTAGTATAACCTAACTGAGCTAAACCTAACCTAACTAAACATAACTAAACCTAACCTAACTAAATATACCCTAACCTAACCTAACTAAATATAGCCTAACCTAACCTAATCTAGAATAGGCTAGGTTATGTTATATTAGGGTAGAAAAATCCTTGGGCTGTCTCATTTTTACAAGATGACATAAGTGAAGAGCCATTTCGGCGAAAACCATGGTATTTTCTTTTTATTAAATCTACTTTTTGAGGTGTTCCGCGAATTTGACCCGATTTAGTGATTCTAGGAAATGACATGAAGATTATAGGACTATAAATTGATATTTTAATTTTGTCAGTTATCTTTAAAATGGAAGTAACATTTGCTATTTTAAAGACAGCAAGAGCTGCCAGGTGTGGCATGTGCGACCATGTTGCGCCTAAGACCCTCAGAACTATTTTCGGCTATCTAACTTCCTTACATTTTCACTTCCTCTTTATTAGTATAGTTACCGATCTCTCCTTACAATTTTAATTAGAAATGCCTTCGTTAGTTTTTGCTTATATTTTTTAATTATTTTAAAATGAAGAGGAACTCGAGTGATATTAATGGAGTTATCACCCACCAGCGGGGGCATTAGATTGATCCCAAAGGCGGAATGACAACATGATATCCTTCAATCCGCCTTCTAAATTAAAGTACGATTGTCAAAAACTCCCAAATTTAATGACTTCTTTTGGTACACTTGAACATCCACTCCTTAGATTGCCCATTTAAACACCTCCCCACCCACCCCGAAATCTTGCTGAGTGTGTGAGTGTGGACACACACTCACACACTCAGTAGGACAGGCCGCATATTGATGCAATGAGGCTGTCCGGGTAAACAGCTAGCTCCTACACTTTATCGCACACATGCACGCGCGCGTACACACACAGCCAATAACAACACAACTCTCTCTTCTTTCCCACATTTCCACCAACTCTCCCTCGCCGGAACCTGCGGAAAGGGTATCTATATCCACACAACCCTTAAGTGGAACTGGTGCCCCTTCCCTCTCCCAGGGGGCATGAAGAGTCCTTTGCTTGTTGGTTGAGTTCAAAACACTATTACCCCACCAGTCACCACCACCATACACACGAAGATAAGCAACTGCTCTCCTACTTGCCAATAGTTGCCATTCTAATCTTTATGCGAATTACACAATTCGTTGATGGATCTCGTACACGAATGTAAAATGGACGATCTCAAAATACCTAAATAAGTCTGTTATTATCCATTCTACTTAAATGTTTCCCCAACTCAGAGCATTTGCAGTCACAACGTAGTTCGAACCTTTAAGGCTCACCATAAATACCTTTTAACCATTCGTTCCCTGTTCTTTCTGTCTTTCTTACACCCGCCATCCTTCTTAAATTGTCCATTTGCATTACTCTCATTCTTGATCTTTCCTTCTCATTCCATATTAGTCTCAATCTTAGTCAACGACCCCCAGCCTATGTTAGGGGTTATTATCTAGGATTGAGCTTTTGGGGAGAGTCTTTACTTAGGATTGAATTTTTAAATAAGTAATAATACTTGATAAAGATTAAGATAAAACATAAAGTAAAAATGCTAATTAGGATTCAATTTGGCTAAGATAATATGGTTAGGTTAGGTTCAAATATCCTAACCTAACCTAACCTATGTGGCAGGATCGATTTGGTTTGAGTGGATTTAAAAAATAATTGACATCATATTTATCTCTTTTACCCCTTGGATTAATATTTTACTTTTTTGTTAGTTTAATTGTGTTTTTTTTTAATTTTATTCTTTTGTTCTTTAATGATATTTTACCGATTATTTTTAAATATACCAATAATTTTCTTGGCGATCATCTATGATATTTTGAGGAGGTCATCTTCTAGGATTGAAATTTCTTGAGGGTCATTAATTAGGAATGGGGTTCTCGGAGGTCGTTGTCTATGATTGATCCCACTCCCATACAGTAATGTTGATTCTTTGACCATTCATCTCCACGCTGAATGTGCAAAGAATTTACATCTAACCTAACCCAACCAAGCGCGATAGTTTATGTTAAATCAGATTAGTTTTTTATCACAACAAACATGCTCAGATGGTACTAGCGATTTCATGTTCACTTCTACAAGATCACTTATTAGGAATAATTCTCACCTGTAAATAATTTCATCTAGTTAATTGATAAATAGACAACATAAAGGGCTAAATAGTGTAGATAATTTATTTAGTCAGAGTTTTAATCGCTACCTTAGTATTGACGTCCAACGCCTCCTGCATTCAGCCACATACAATATTATCTAAAAAGGTCAGACCGCCTGTATTTCTATCAGATCTTCCATAACATTTGCCAGAGAAAATCCAAGGTTTCCAGGAAAAGGAGAGCAAGTACTGAATATAACATATATTGCCCACGTTTCGGGCTCTGGACCCATCTTCTAGGCTAGAATATTAAAGATTTATATAAGAACAGTTGCTTAACAATTATGAGAACAATGATAACACTGGTCTGCGTCAAAAATGTACCTTAGGTTTTCTGTAGTTTCTTAATAAAATTGACCTCCTAAATCCGAATCTGGCATCCTCTTTTTCTCTATCAGGTCCAGTTTTGGCGATACAGGGGGTGATAATTATTTTATAGTTTATACATGTCCAATATTGCATCAAAATTTCAATAGTTTTTGCACTACTGTATTCGCAGTAAATTTTATGTATATTTTAAGTAATTATGTTAATAAGTTTATATTTTTGCAGGTTAGAAATTGCTTAGCATTATAATAATAATAATAATAATAATAATAATAATAAAAATAGTGGTTGAGTTAAAAATGAACAGAAAATGAAAAAAATAGCTCCGACAGATTTTGCAATGTTTGCGGCAAAGTGACTTTTTCTGAGCAGCAATGTATAATCTCTCCTGTAATTAAATCTTTGTATCGTGCATATTTTGGAGCAATGCTAGGAGATCAAGATGAAAGTTTTGCACCACATATCTGCTGCAAGGGATGCTACATAGGTTCAAGACACTGGAGTTAGGGCGAACAGAAGTCTCTCTCTTTTGGTGTTCCCATGGTGTGGAGAGAGGGCAAGGACCACACTATGGACTGCTATTTTTGCATGACAAATCTTAAAGGTGAGCATTGTATCAACTATTTAAGTATTTAAGCTTTCTGTATTATACTGGCTCCTGAAAATGTCATTATTATGTATAGACCTAAAATAAAATTAAAAACTAACATAGTTCACTTCAGCATGAGCATATCTTTTACTAAACATTTATGTACTATCTGCAACTCCAAATCAATTCCTTTATGTAATATGCAATTATATTTTCCACAGGTATAAATAAGAAGAATAAACATAGTGTGGTATATCCGGATGTTCCTTCTGCCATCAAACCCCTGCCCCATGGTCCAGGAATTCCTATACCTTCTCCCTCTGAACATATAGAGGTCCATGAAGAGATTAATATGGAAGTTGATCAAGATAATGACACATCTGAGTCTTATCATGTTTCTACACATGATATGGTCGCAAGGCCATGCACGTTAAATGACCTGACCAGGGATCTGATGTTTTCAAAGGAGAATGCACAACTTCTTGGCTCTTGACTTCGTGAAAGTAATATTCTCGCTAAAGAAACAATATTTTTGAAGGGTACAGAAAAAGAGAACAAGAGTTTCAAAGCTAATTTTTACAGCATTCTTCCAGCTCTTCAGTGTACTGCGCCAATATTAAAGGACTTGTTGAGGCCCTTGGAACTCCCTACAAGCCATTAGAATGAAGACTTTTCATAGATTCTTCCAGTAGAAGTTTAAAAGCTGTGTTACTGAATATTGGTAACAAGATAGCTTCAGTTCCTATAGGCCATTCAATCCAACTTACTGAAAGTTATGAAAATATGAAAAAATTGCTGGATGCAATAAATTACTTTACTCACAATTGGAGGATATGTGGTGACTTAAAGGTAAGATCATTTTACACTTGGCATTTTTAAGCTCTTTGATATTGACATTTCCATTTTTAATTGTTAATACTTGTATACACCTTTTGGTTAACTTACATTTTACAAGAATGTAATTCTGGAAATCATGGGTCATTTTTTAGTTATATTTTTTTGTTAAAGTGTGTCCCTATAGGTTAATGCATCCTTTTGGGTTAATGGGGAACATATCCTAATTAAGAAGGTATACAACATAACTCAATAAACTCAAAATAAGATGTACATATATCCAATTAGTTCCAATACAATGATTTAATACATCGACATACATGATTTTTCAGTACATATTCATATTCTTATTGTTTTAAGAAATATTACTTTGAATTTGTTTTAAGAAATATTACTTTGAATTTACATACCCTGCTAAATTTCTTTTCAGGTAGTCTCTTTTATACTTGGGATTCAAACAGGCTACACGAAGCATCCTTTTTTCCTATGTTTATGGGACAGTTGTACAGATAGTATGCACTATGAGAAGAAGATTTAGCCTCCACGAGAAGCATTTAGAATTGGATCAAACAATGTGATAGCTGAACCTTTAGTGCCTCCTCACAAAATACTGCTTCCTTCACTGCATATAAAGCTTGACATAGTGAAAAAATTATGTCAAAACCCTTAATAAAGAAGGCCAAGCTTTTAAATTTCTTCAAAAATTTCCTCAAATCAGTGACGCTAAGCTCCAGGCGGGAATTTTGGATGGACTTCAGATCAGGAACTTGATGAGAGATCAGCAGTTTGAGGCATCAATGACGGACATAGAAGAAGATGCCTGGAAAGCTTTCAAAGCTCTAGTTAACAATTTTCTAGGCACTAAAAGAAGCCCAGAATATGTTGCCCTGGTCAATTAGCTCCAAACAAGTCTCAAACATTTGGGAGCTCGAATGTCTATAAAGATACACTTTTTACAGTCCCATCTGGATAATTTTCCTGACAGCTGCGGGGATTATAGTGAAGAACAGAGAGAAAGATTCCACCAGGACATAAAAAACAATGGAATCCAGGTACCAGAGTAAATGGGACGTAAACATGCTTGCTGACTACTGTTGGTGTTTGAAGTGTGATGCACCAGTGAGAGGCACAACCGAAAGTCGTCAAGGCGTCTTTTCTTGAAAATAAGAATTATTTTCTTTATTATGTTGCATTCTTTAATTTTTCATTTTATTAAAAGGATTATACTTTACATACGTTTATTCATGTTTCTATGATATAACAATAATAATGCATTATTAGATAGAGAAAGGTTTTTGAAAAAGTTTTTCAGGAAAAATTAGGTAATCTCAATAAAAATGTTGTATGCTGTATTGAGAAAATCTGACCTAATTGAACAAAATACATTCATTTTTGAGCTCAGGAGGTTTGATTCATTAAGAAACCACAAAGAAATCCAGAGGAACATAATTTTTTTTTAAACGCAGGCCTGTGTAATTAATCGCTTTAGGCTAAAAATGTACTAGGATGTAAAAAATTTTAAAAAATCAAAATGCAATATAAAGGACAAAAATCTGTATATTAAGTTAAAAAAAATAAATTCAAACGAAATTTAAGTTTACAATTGGAAGAAAAAGAAAACCTCAATAAATACACTAAACTTTGTTACCTGATTGGAAGAAAGCTGTGAGCTGAATGAATGAAATTTAAAAATTATACCTTAGGAAAGATGTGATTTAGTATTAGTTGATTCTCTGATCTATGTAGTTGATTGGTCGAAAAAAGTTAGCTAGTTGGTTGTTTGAGTGTTAATTAATTTATGGTAATGAGTTAAAAAAAATCAAACGAAATTAACCATGCAATATATAACAGTGTGGAAGTAGACTCCTTATTTAACTGAGGCTGATTGTATTTAATTAAAAGGGACTCAATTATCAGAGGTCAGATTTAGATTTTGATGCAGATAATATTCTAAATTGATTATAATCTATAGGTATTTTACATGAATAGGAATGAGATCGGACAACAGAGTTTTCTTCTACGGAGAGATCCATTCCTGTTCTGTAACTGACCCCACGGTGAGCATCAATGCGAATCTTGAGAAGATGTTCCGTACATCCAATGTACGTTCCCAAAGAACATTTAGGACAAGTATATTTATATACTATTTTGGAACGCAAAATGTCAGGAGTGGGGTCCTTTACAGTGAACAAAAACTAATTTTTAAGAGGTTAACAAAATTGGCGTTAAATTAAAATGCAGATAGAATTTCTTCAAAATATTCGACAATTCCTTCTTAAAAGTATTAGTTTGGTATCCCATAAATGGAAAGGAAATGTATAATTTTTTGAGGCGAACATTATAATTATTTATAGGTTTATTAAATATATTATTTAAAAAGTTCCTAATGCAATTTATAAAAATATGGGGTGGGTAGTTGTTTAATTTTAAAAAGTTTTAAGTTTGATCATTTCCAAATGTAATAGGGTCCAGTTAGAACAGATATTGAAAGCACGGCGAATTAAAGTTCTACAAGCATTAACTTTGAACTGATAGGTGCAGAAGCTGTAAAAGTTTAAACCAAGGTTACTAAACGTTGGCTTTCTGAAAACAGAAAATACAAAGCAACCCTGATTCTTTTCTATTTTTACATCCAAAAACGATAAACTGTTATCTGTTTCTGGTTCTATTGTAAATGAGTCAGGTAACAAATTTTAGTGTATTTATTGAGGTTTTCCTTTTCTTCCAATTGTAACCTTATTAATTTCGGTTGAATTTATATATTTTTTAACTTAATATACAGATTTTTGTCCTTTATATTGCATTTTGAATTTGTTTTGTTTTTTATTTTACATCCTAATACATTTTTAGCCTAAAGCCATTAATTATCATTGTTCTCATAATTGTTAAGCAATTGTTCTTATATAAATCTTTAATATTCTAGCCTGGAAGATGGGTCCAGAGCCCAAAACGTTGGCAATATATGATATATTCAGTACTTGCTCTCCTCTTCCTGCTGAAGATCCGGCTTGCTAGAAGCAGAATCCTACACGTATATATATATATATATATATATATATATATATATATATATATATATATATATATATATACGTCCCGTCTCCAAGGGGCGTGACCTTTTTCACTTGACCTGGACGTGGGACGGAGCCAAAGATGTTCGTCGGCTCCTTCGTTGGGCGAAGTTACAAGTTATGTGCAACTATTGAACTTACATATTTTCCGCGTTTTGGGCCTATTCCGTACCAGAGAGATCGCTTGCTTTTTACAGTCCTTTGGAAATTTTAACCGGTCAAAGCACACATTGCCCTGTATTTGTTCAGCTTGTCCCTGTTATCTATCATTGAGACCTTTTCATCTGACAGCTGTTTCCTAACGTGCGTATGTTAGTGTGTGTCTGCATGAGACTCTGGCGATCCGCTTGCTCTATATTTATTTCGTAATAAATATACACTTGCGATATATTATTTCTCTCTATTTTTCTTTGGACTATTACATGGCATATTACTTCATTAATTCATGCGATTACCCATTTTTAGGATTTCATAGATCCACCGAGCGCCCATTTGTAGGGGTTCCTCGCTGTGCCTACCTATCCTGCAGTTTGGGTGAAACAGACCTACTTTCCTTGCAATGCGAGCGCCACAAGCCTTTAACTCTCGACTCCTATCAATGAGTGGTGTTTTTAATAGCCCTACATTCTTACTGCGTTTTCTCCGTTCTACTGACTCCATCATCCTTTTTCAATTACACTCATTTTACACCCGGACCGGAAGGGGATGACATATGCGGTGTGGGTGGCTGCGCTGCGGTTACATCTGGAGGAATTCGTACCCTCCCGACCTCAACTCCCGGAGTTGTTTGCCCTTCAAGCCCAAATTCGTGCAGGGATATCTGCAGCTATATGTTTTCGACACATGTTCGCTTCCTCGATTTTTACTTTATTTACAGATTCCGCCTTACAAACATTGGGATATACGCCCTTGTTGATACTTCACTTGGAATTCAAGAGAAAAAACTACCCAGCCAACTACCCATTATCTCCCATAGCTCAGAGAGGTCTTAGTGCAGGATATCTGCAATACCACCACCCCTATCCCATTTATTAATCATTTCCGCCCTCGGAATTTTATTAGGATTCAAATCTGGGGATCGAGCGGGCTGGCGAAGGGGTTTAGTTTTGAGGATACTCCTTCCGATAACTCCCCTCCACCCTGCTTCTGTCTATGAGTGAGTTCCCATGAAAGAGAATAACACTGGTATGATTTGGGTGAGTTAAGTTAGAGGAGAGAGAGAGAGAGAGAGAGGATTGGCAGCTTGGCAGCCTTACTTCGTCCAGGGTATCCATTTAGCTCGCCGCCATCATCAGTTAACTTTAATGAAAAATGCTTAAAGGTGTTAATTGTCATTCAATAAATTTCAATCCACCCCAAATATTTCAGAATCACACGACACAAACATTTTGCTCTATAAATAAATAAAGTGCGAACCAATGAGGGCACCCCATCTGACATGTTTTGGAAAAGAGTCTCATGAAGAAATGGAAGAAGTTGTAAAGATCAACAGCTCCGAACTCAGTTTGTCAAGTTCAGCAAGGCAAAAAATAAGCTGGTAAAGATAAGCTACTTTGATGGATGTCCAGTTGTAGCTGATAAATAGCAATTATTTCTAATAAAATTACATGGAAAAATGATAGAACTATTAAAAAACAAAACAAATAGATCACATATTTAGATTTTTTTAGTTTAGTGTACGTTTTCTGATCTTTTTGTAAATTTCACTGCTAGTACAGTTTCTTACGTCGATTCCAAATATGCATTTCTTGGGGCGGGGGGGGGGGGTATTATTAATTTACAAAAAGTTCAGAAAAAGTCTAAAATCCAAAATTTCTTCTTGAATAATATTTCAAGTTGATTGCAGACTTTGGCTCATGAAATCTGTATTCCTTGAATTTTCAAAATCCACCTCTGCTTCATTGTATGGTTTCGTATGGCTAAGAAAATACAAACCTATTTAAGAATATTTTTGCGCTGTATTTCATTACACTCTTAGATTGACTTAAAATCTGTAAAAGTTATTTTGAAATAAAAGTTAAAAATATTATTAGCATCATAAGATCTCTTAACCGGATCAATCCTATACAACGACCCCTAGGCTATGTTAAGGGTCATTATCTAGGATTGAGCTTTAAGGGGGGTCAGTATCTAGAAATTATATTTTTGAAGGGTCATTACTTAGGGTTAAATGTTTGAATAAGTAATAATAATTGATAATATGATTAAGATAAGAAGATAAAGTAAAAATACTACTTAAGATTGAATTTGGTTAAGATATTATTGGTTAAGTTAGGTTAAGTTAGGTTAGGTTCAAATAACCTAACCTAACCTATGTGCCAAGATCGATTCGGTTTCAGTGGATTTGAACATTTCTGCCATCATATTTCTCTTTTTTACCCCTTGGATTAATATTTTACTTTTTTGTCAGTTTAATTGTCTTTGTTTAATTTGTTTGTGTATTTTTTGTTATTTAATAAAAGTTATTTTAATGATTATTTTTTAAATATACAATAAGTTTCTTGGCGGTCATCATCTATGATTGATATTTTAGGGGGGGGGTCATCTTCTTGAAATGAAATTTCTTAGGGGTCCTTAATTAGGAGTGGTGTTCTCGGGGCTCGTTGTCTATGAATGGTCCTCTTAACCGAACCTTGAAACTAATAATTGGTTAAAAAAAAAAGAAATAGATAGTTGGAAGCAGCGTACGAAACTGCATAGGTAGTGAATTTTACCAAAAGATCGGAGAACGTGCACCAAACCCAAAAGATCGGAGAATGTGCATCAAACCCAAAAGATCGGAGAATGTGCATCAAACCCAAAAGATCGGAGAACGTGCATCAAACCCAAAAGATCGGAGAACGTGCATCAAACCCAAAAGATCGGAGAACGTGCATCAAACCCAAAAGATCGGAGAACGTGCACCAAACCCCAAAGATCGGAAAATGTGCATCAAACCCAAAAGATCGGAAAATGTGCATCAAACCTAAAAGATCGGAGAACGTGCATCAAACCCAAAAGATCGGAGAACGTGCATCAAACCCAAAAGATCGGAGAACGTGCATCAAACCCAAAAGATTGGAGAACGTGCACCAAGCCCAAAAGATCGGAGAACGTGCATCAAACCCAAAAGATCGGAGAATGTGCATCAAACCCAAAAGATCAGAGAATGTGCATCAAACCCAAAAGATCGGAGAACGTGCATCAAACCCAAAAGATCGGAGAACGTGCATCAAACCCAAAAGATCGGAGAACGTGCATCAAACCCAAAAGATCGGAGAACGTGCATCAAACCCAAAAGATCGGAGAACGTGCATCAAACCCAAAAGATCAGAGAACGTGCATCAAACCCAAAAGATCGGAGAACGTGCATCAAACCCAAAAGATCGGAGAACGTGCATCAAACCCAAAAGATCGGAGAACGTGCATCAAACCCAAAAGATCGGAGAACGTGCATCAAACCCAAAAGATCGGAGAACGTTCACCAAACCCAAAAGATCCAAATATGTATTAATATAAATTGATATCGAGCAGCAAAATTGTCTCGCAAAGAAACATGAAAAGTATCTCATTATTTCTTCCTCTCTGCAAAAGTCCCCTTTTTCTCCATTCTTTTTATATTCGCTAAATCCTTGGTCGAATAACTTAATCCAATTTGCAGTTACCAGAGGATCTTTAAGTAGGAGTGGTTTAATAATACCTTCGAAGTTGGAGTGAACCATAAGTCGAGAAAGTACATTCAATGGACAAATGTTAAGAATTATTCACTAAGTTCATAAACATCAAATAATTAAGCTCTTATAACCACTAAAACGGTAAACTAAATTAAGCCACTGACTCAACCTGTAATACAGGTAACCATAAATATAAGCTAGTAACGATAAGCTGCTTCCAGGTACTCTGGTGCTGCTGATTTAACACGGAACGAAATTGGTAAGGTTAGGAGAAGTTAAACGGCAGGAATGATGAATAACTAAAATGGCAAACTATTGATGGTAGAGATCTTGCTAGCGGAGTGGATACGGCGTTGGTCCGCTAACTTCGCGGTACTGGGTTCGATCCCAGCATGAGCGGACACAAACGTCAGAGATCTGGCTACCAATATGTAGACGCGCTGTGCTCGGCCATGTACTGGGGTGGGTAGATATTACACTTCTCATCACACACATAGCCAATTACAACACTGGTTGCTTTCCTCTCCCATCTTCGCAGCACAAGACACACATACACACACACACACACACACACACACACACTCTCTCTCTCTCTCTCTCTCTGTTTCATGGAATCTTGCCGATGGGTATCTATATCCACATACCTCTGTCGCGGAACAAGTCCCTCTGCCCCGCAGCGACTAAGGTTCTACCTGAACGCTGCTTGGTGTCAAGTACATAATATGACCTGACACCTCTTCCCAAAGATTTTCGGCTCCTGTGCCCTCTGGTTCACCAACGATTGTCATACTGACCTTTATGGTTATTTCAAAATCCGGTAGGGATTCGCCTGGATAAAAGCAGTTTGATGAAGTATTACTACTACTCGTGGTTCTACGAAGGCCGAGGGGAAGGAGACGCTGCAAAACAGGCCACCGCCAAAATGAAGAGAGGAAAGTATTTAAGCAAGAATGACCCGTATCGGAGCAGCTTTCACTATGTGACCGGGGGGGGGAGGGGGAAGAGCAGCTTTGACTATGGGATGGGGAAGGGTGAAGAGCAGCTTCCACTGTGAAGCAGCGGGGAAGGATGAAGAGCAACTTTCAGTATGTTACAGGGGAAGGGTGAAGAGCAACTTTCAGTATGTAACAGGGGAAGGGTGAAGAGCAACTTTCACGTTGGGAGGGAGGAGGGTAAAGAGCAGCTTTCAGTTTGGGACGGGTGAAAGGTGAAGAGCAGCTTTCAGTATGGGACGGGGAAAGGGTAAAGAGCATCTTTCACTATGGGACGGAGAAGGGTGAAGAGAAGCTTGCATTAAGGGAAGGGGGAATAGCAGCTTCCACTGTGGGTAGGCAGGGGAGGGTGAAGAGCAGCTTCCACTGTAGGAAGGCGAGGAAGGCTGAAGAGCAGCTTCCATTGTGGAAAGCGGGGAATGGTGAAGAGCAGCTTCACTGTGGAAAGGAGGGGAAGAGTGAAGAACAGCTTTCACTATGGAACGGGGGAAGGGTGAGGAGCAGCTTTCACTTTGGGAGGGGGGAAGGTAAAGAGAAGCTTTCAGTATGGGACGGGTGAAAGATGAAGAGCAGCTTTCAGTATGAGACGGGGAAAGGGTAAAGAGCAGCTTTCACTATGTGACCGGGGGGGGGAGCATCTTTCACTATGGAACGGGGAGGGGTGAAGAGCATCTTCCACTGTGGGAAGGTGGGGAAGGGTGAAGAGCAGCTTCCACTGTGGAAAGGCGGGGAAGGGTGAAGAGCAGTTTCACTTTGGGAGGGGGGAGGGTAAAGAGCAGCTTTCAGTATGGGACGGGTGAAACGTGAAGAGCAGCTTTTAGTTTGGGACGGGGGGGTGAAGAGCAGCTTTCACTATGGGATGAGGAAGGGCGAAGAGCAGCTTCCATTGTAGGAAGGCAAGGAAGGATGAAGATAAGCTTCCACTGTAGAAAGGCGGGGAAGGGTGATGAGCAGCTTTCACTATGCAACGGGGTAAGGGTGAAGAGCAGCTTTCACGTTGGGAGGGGGAGGGTAAAGAGCAGCTTTCAGTATGGTTCAGGTGAAAAGTGAAGAGCAGCTTTCAGCATGGGACGGGGAAAGGGTAAAGAGCAGCTTTCAGTATGGGATGGAAAAGGGTGAAGAGCATCTTCCACTGTGGGAATCAGGGAAAGGTGAAGAGCTGCTTCCACTGTGGAAAGGTGTGGGAGGGTGAAGAGCAGCTTTCACTATGTAACAGGCGAAGAGTGAAGAGCAGCTTTCACTTTCAGAGGGGGTAGGGTAAAGAGCAGCTTTCAGTATGGGATGGAAGAAATATGAAGAGCAGCTTTCACAATGGGACGAGGAAAGGGTAAAGAGCAGCTTTCACAATGGGACGGGGAGGAGTGAAGAGCATCTTCCACTGTGTGAAGGCGGGGAAGGGTGAAGAGCAGCTTTCACTTTAAGAGAAGGGGGGTTGAAGAGCAGCTTTCACTATGGGATGAGGAAGGGTGATGAGCAGCTTTCACTATGCAACAGGGTAAGGGTGAAGAGCAGCTTTCACGTTGGGAGGGGGAGGGTAAAGAGCAGCTTTCAGTATGGTTCGGGTGAAAAGTGAAGAGCAGCTTCTACTGTGGAAAGGCGTGGAAGGGTGAAGAGCATCTTTCACTATGTAACAGGCGAAGGGTGAAAAGCAGCTTTCACTTTCGGAGGGGGTAGGGTAAATAGCAGCTTTCAGTATGGGATGGGGGAAAGGTGAATAACAGCTTCTACTGTGGAAAGGCATGGAAGGGTGAAGAGCATCTTTCACTATGTAACAGGCGAAGGGTGAAAAGCAGCTTTCACTTTCGGAGGGGGTAGGGTAAATAGCAGCTTTCAGTATGGGATGGGGGAAAGGTGAATAACAGCTTCTACTGTGAAAAGGCATGGAAGGGTGAAGAGCATCTTTCACTATGTAACAGGCGAAGGGTGAAAAGCAGCTTTCACTTTCGGAGGGGGTAGGGTAAATAGCAGCTTTCAGTATGGGATGGGAGAAAGGTGAATAACAGCTTCTACTGTGGAAAGGCATGGAAGGGTGAAGAGCATCTTTCACTATGTAACAGGCGAAGGGTGAAAAGCAGCTTTCACTTTCGGAGGGGGTAGGGTAAATAGCAGCTTCCAGTATGGGATGGGGGAAAGGTGAATAACAGCTTCTACTGTGAAAAGGCATGGAAGGGTGAAGAGCATCTTTCACTATGTAACAGGCGAAGGGTGAAAAGCAGCTTTCACTTTCGGAGGGGGTAGGGTAAATAGCAGCTTTCAGTATGGGATGGGGGAAAGGTGAATAACAGCTTCTACTGTGAAAAGGCATGGAAGGGTGAAGAGCATCTTTCACTATGTAACAGGCGAAGGGTGAAAAGCAGCTTTCACTTTCGGAGGGGGTAGGGTAAATAGCAGCTTTCAGTATGGGATGGGGGAAAGGTGAAGAACAGCTTCTACTGTGGAAAGGCATGGAAGGGTGAAGAGCATCTTTCACTATGTAACAGGCGAAGAGTGAAGAGCAGCTTTCACTTTCGGAGGGGGTAGGGTAAATAGCAGCTTTCAGTATGGGATGGGGGAAAGGTGAAGAACAGCTTTCACAATGGGACAGGGAAAGGGTGAAGAGTAGCTATCAGTATGGGACGGGGAAAGGGTGAAGAGCAGCTTTCACAATGGGACGGGGGAAGGGTGAAGAGCAGCTTTCACAATGGGATAGATAAAGGGTGAATGGGTGTGATAGAACGAGTTAATTTCAACTCCTATCCCATATTATTAAAAACCACGATGCTGCCCACGTGCATCTTCGATTCGAGGCTTGGAATCTTATCTCAGCTACCGGATGCCAATGTTTAAACAAGGAGGTTATCGTCGCCCTGTTCACCCCCATACGCCGACCTCGCCAGATCGAGTTAGGCTTATGAACAGATAAGGCATTTTTCTCCGGCCCGGCTGTGCGTTCCCTCCAAGCTTTCACTCCATTTTCTCCCACGCCAAGGAGATGTCCTGGCTATTTATATGGAAACTTTACCACTAAGATCAGATTGGAGATCCAGATTTTCGTCGCGAAACATCACCACGACCCTCTCTCCCTTTGTGCGCCAAGGGACCTCGACCTCGAGATTTACAATCACTTGTCCAGAAGGAGGACAATATTCCTTGAGTGCCAAAGGTTCGAGCCTTTCGTGACGCCAAGTCCCCAAGGCATCCCCCCCTGTTGTTCAAGGGAGAACAGCATTAGAACAGCCATTGTTCGTTTTGAGCCCTTCGCCAAGAAACGGTTCTCATCCCCCCCTGTTGTTCAAGGAGAACCGCATTAGAACAGCCATTGTTCGTTTTGAGCCCTTCGCCAAGAAACGGTTCTCATCCCCCCCCCTGTTGTTCAAGGAGAACAGCATTAGAACAGCCATTGTTCGTTTTGAGCCCTTCGCCAAGAAACGGTTCTCATCCCCCCCTGTTGTTCAAAGGAGAACAACATTAGAACAGCCATTGTTCTTGAGCCCGTAGACAAGAGACGGTTCTCATTCCCCCCTTTGTTCAGAAGAGAACAAAGTAGAACAGCCATTATTCTTCAAGCCGTTCGTCGAGTAACGGTTCTCCTTTCCAAGACGCCTCGTCAGGATCCTTTTATCCCCCCCCCTTCGGCTGGAACTCGCCAGCGGACCGAATATTCCTTCAAGTACCTTCCACCGCACCCTAATGAAAAGTTACGTAAGCCAAACGTCACCTTTTGAGTATTGATCCCTTTTTGTCAATTCTATCCTGTTCTTTAAATGGTTTATCGAACCATCCCATCTCTTTAACTCCATATTCGTTTTACCTTTTTTGATCCCTTAAATCCTTGGATTAGCCCGAGTCTCCACGACCCTTTCCATTCTGTTTATGTCAATATTTTCCGTTTTTGTGTATTGTTTATAGTTATTATTAATAAAACTCTATTTTATTAATGATAACAATATTATTATCCTTGAGCTCAGTTCCATTTCTTAAGCATTTTGAAGATACATAATATCGGCCGCCAGACAGTAAAGCACTCTAAAGATAATTAAGGAAGTTCCCTCAACGAATAGTGTTATATATAGTATCGTCGGGAGTCATTCTACGACAATGGGATACTCACACATTCCTAGTCTTTATCACTATGGTCTCCTCGTCTTATCGCTACTTACTCCTTATTTCGACACCCGCACACGAAGAACAAAGAGGGAAATAAAGATGTCCCCGCATTTTATTCTCAAGGTTAAAATTTATGTTTTCTAAGAGTGATTTTTTTATTTCGTAACTTTTGTTGATTACTCCATCCCCTCTTTCGTCTTAATTATTTATATGTTCCTCTTTTCCCGTATTCTTTCTTTCGGGGGGAAATATGGCTTGGGGCTTGGGGCAGCTGCTTTCACTTCCATAAATACACCAACCTATTGTATTCTCTTCTTGTTTCTACTCATTTTAGGCTGGTTGGAGACCTCACGGTCTAAAATGCCCTAAGTAATCTCCTCTTTATGCCAATCGGGGTGGAACAGAGAGGACAGGACAAAGGAAACTGGTAAAGGAGCTACCCCCGGTTTGGGTTTTCCACTCCTTTTATTTCTTGTCAAAATGCATCCAATATTCTTCTTCACAACTTGTGCGCATTTCCACTTCCTCCATCCCCCGCAAGCACGTGTCGTGTGTAGCATGGCCAAGTGTGCTGCAGTTGACATCTTAAGGATCGCGTGCTCTTCCTGCCTCAATGTTCAACCCCAAATCTACGACTCAATATCTTCTACATATTTTAATTTCTTTCCTACGCACTACTTTCCTTTCAGACCTCTCCTTCTTACAAACGAGAATCCCTCGTTGGTTTTCACTTTAAATAAAATAAAACATTTCCAAAATCTTCACGATTTGCTTCACGAATCTTTCCTCGCACCATTTTTTGCAAGGATTTCCACGTTGGTATTCGCTTAGTTTTAGCTGAATTGCAATCATCATTTTTTTCATGAGGCCTTGGATTCATTTTACTCAGATATCTATCCCCCCCCCCCATCCCGAAACAAGTCTTTTATTTTGACTTACAAAGGAGGACTAAGTATAAATCTAACATTAATTTATTATTGATAAGTAATACCAATTACTTGTCCACCTTCGGCCTTAAGTGTAATGCAAAGCTTGTGAATCACTAAGGTCGTGTCAAGTGATTCACGAGCATTTTGCTGAGCAGCCAAACGAGGTCAACAGACCTAAATTGTTGCTCTCAATGATTCTGACTTATGACCTTCAAAACTTTCTACGAGTGGGGCAATCCGACCCATAGTTAGTTTTCTTTTAATAATTCCCGGGCTAACTTGGGAGGACCTTGGCAATTACATCATTCGGAAGAAAATGTAGAACAACATATGGATTTTAAATTTCCTTAGAATCGAATCAACAAAAACTCATTGGAAAGTAAAGTGGTTACCATCCGACCGACGACCTACAGACCGACATAGTAACTTATAGAGCTGCGCGCACGCGACTAAAAATTATGAAAGAATAGAAGTTAGCTGAACCAAACTGATGAATTATCGTTTGCTAGGAATTTGCACTTATGGATTTTTGTCATAAAATATCAAAGAAAAAAACCCGGTAAATATGTAGATTATCGGCCCGGCCGATAAACCGTAGTTTTTTCGTGCGTGTTCCAAAATGTTTCACGTTTTTGGAGTACATTTAAGGGGACGGCTCGTGTTGGGGTAAGCACCAGGGGGGGACCACACTACGATGATCCTGAGTTTCATTAAATTGGGGGGGGTCTGGGGGGCACAGCCCCCCAGTATATAATCCTAATTGTTATAATGTTCTGCCGTTTACAGAGAGGAATGCTTTAACTACATCATGTCAGCGTCTTTAATCGTTTTGCAAATTATAATAGGGGGTGGGGGGTGGGGGGTATGACGTCAGAAATGCTTAATTTCAATTTTTTTCATACTTAATAGCTTTTTATTATCCCCATTCGGAGTCATTTTTATTTTTCAATATATTTTTCACCATTTTACTCTTTTTATTACCTTGTTTTATACAATTAAATGTAATTAGCTAGATCATTTCAAGGAACTACTTGTTTTTTAGCAGTTTGGGTGTCAAACATTCCCCTTTTACGCAGTTTGAAAATTCTCAATCGCACGTCTTCACCGCAGTTTCAAAATGCAATCGAATTTTCAAGTTTGTCCGTCGTCTATTGCGGAATTATTAAGCCTAGTTTCTGCTAGAGATAAATTAAACAACTTTTTGGAAGTGCATAGTTTAGTGCGAACTAAAAGTGAATGCGAAATCTGTGGCCGGCAATTAGAGGTGACCCCAGAATATTGAACGCGTCTGACGAGATGCGAGAGGTTCAATTCCCAAATACGGGAGAAAACCCGCTCAATTCGACGCCTATCTTGCAACCGCCATCTTCTGCAAGCGCTTCCCGTTGACCAAAACGGGAATTAAAGAACGATTCCACGCCTTCCTCATCGCTATTTCTGAAGTGTACCCCCCGAAATAAAGTAAGTTAACAGCGCTTATCGTTCTTTATTTTTTTGCATTTTCGGTGGGTTTAATTTCGAGATTTCCCCCCAAAAAATGGCGGCAACTAGCATTCGAACAAAACTCAAACGCGCATGAATATTCAAACACGGGTGAAAGATAACGCGAACGAAGATTCAAACACGGGTGAACGATAATATTTACACAAAACAATTTTTCCTAGGCCGGTCCGATAATCTACATGTTTACCAAAAAACCTATTTGGGTTTCAATCCAATATTTACTAAAATTACATTTTTATGAAACCTTTTTTTGATAATTTCAAAGTTATGTTTCCCCCCGCCGCAACCCAAATAGTCGTATAGCGTACGAGAAGTGCAGGCGAGCGGCTTAAAAGCTTCGTTTGAATGAGTCTTTTTTGAGACTCATGATGGCCGAGTGGATTCACCGCTGGCTAACAGTGGTCTAGCGACGCGGGAAGCTGTTCGCAACTCGCCTACGCTATTTTTTTTTCTTTGCCCCTTACCTACTCCATTCTATCTACAATGGTGCCAAGACCCGGGAGGGGGAGCGTTAGCCCTTGGATAACATTTCCAAACGGGCTCTCTTCATTTCTTCAAAATACGCTCTGCTTCTAGGAGGGGGGTTGTATAGCGTACGAGAAGTGCAAGCGAGCGGCTTAAAAGCTTCGTTTGAATGAATCTTTTTTGAGACTCAGGATGGCCGAGTGGATTCGCCGCTGGCTAACAGTGGTCCAGCGACGCGGGAAGCTGTTCGCAACTCGCCTACTCTATTATTTGTTTCTTTGCCCCTTTCCTACTCCCCTCTATCTACAGTCGAAAGACTTCTTATAATATTTTTCGAACCAATTAACCAATCAGGAAAGAAATTTTGACCTGGATATTCCTACCTTTCATTATTGTCAAAAATGAAAGGATATTATGAGAAAAAGTTTTAATCCTTAATTTTATAGTTTAACTATCTAAAAATTTATGGTCTGTCATTTTTTTAAGAGGTGAGACTATAATAAGAATCGAATCGAAAAAAAAGAAGAGTTAAAATATTTGTTAATTTAGACTAAATATAACAGGTAGGCAGAAAGAGGAGTATATAAGAAAACATGGTCTGCTAAACAAAAAGTCGCGTGCTCGCACTGATTATGATTTATGACCACACCTAAAATAATATAGAGAGCGTATCCTATTATAGCCTAGCCTAGTATAGCATACCATACCCTATCCTAGAATAACCTTGCATAGCTTAGTCTATTATAGCCTTGATTAGCTAGCCTATCGTAAGCCTAACATAGTATTACCTAGCATAGCCTAGCATTGCAGAGCATACCCTCCCTAGTCTATTATACTTTAGCCTACCTACCCTAGCATAGTATAGCCCTATCTAGTCTAGTATAGCTTAACATAGCCTAGCATAGAATAACCTAGTCTATCATTAGCTATACTAGACAAGTATAGCCCTTAATAATGTGAAAGACCTCGAAGATCGACCTCATTCAGGCAGAGCTCAAGTTGTCAACCGTTTGGCTATTACAAAGGCCTTCGAAAGTGTTCCGAAGCTAATATTGACTGCGCTCACGAATAATCAGAAAATCTCGCTGGCCGCAGTGTCCAGGGCCGTCGAGGAGGATAACAGCAAGAGCTTGAGATGCGGGGAAAGGCCTCTCCTGACTGACCGCAGGCAAGAACAACGTCGGAACAGCTCTCGTCGCCTTCTCAATGACTTCGAGAGTCATGGCAATCGAATTTTCAATTTTATGCTGAAAAGATCTCCACGGTCGATCCGGTCATAAACAAGCAGAACGACTCGTGGTAAGCCTTGGCCAAGACGTCTCAAAGTCCGCTACGCGTACATGACCAAGCACCCACCTCCGTAATGATGCTTGGCGTCGTGACTTCGAATGGATTTAAGATGCCGCCGGTGTGGTTCGCGGCCGGTTACAGAGACACCTTGGCCACAAATGTCCTGCCCTGGGTGAGAAAGATCACGAAGAAGGCGAAGTTCTTTTCTCACCTAGACGGTATCCGACCCACACGACCAAGATCGTGGAAGTGTGGTTGGGGTCGAACATGAAATTCTAGACGAAGGACTTTTTGCCGCCGCAGTTGCACGACCTAAATCCCATCGACTACAACATGTGGGATCATGTAGAGGTCAAGGCCTGCAAGGTCTGCCACAGCAAAGTCGACGAGCTAAAGTCCTCAATCAGCCGCGTGTGGGCCAGCATGAAGAAGGACTAACACCGGAACGTGTGCGCAGCTTTTAGATCTCGCCTGGAGCTGGTGCGTGCCGCTGAAGGTGGCCACATTGATTAATATTACAATTTAAAGACATATTTATATGTTAAAACAATAAAAATAGGTCTAGCTGCATCAAAACTATCATTTTGTATGTACTTTATTGGGGGCGTCGTAACGAGTGTAAAAGGACTTTTTCAATACCCGGTAGTGTTGAATAAAACCCGGACTTCACAGTTCATATACATATAATTGACCACGATCTGAAGGGATGCATGCTTACATTATTAAAATGGCAAGTACTGCACCTAGAGAGTTAATTACAGTTTTAGCTTCCATATCAAATGTATAGAAGGAGACTGGAAATCTTGATAACTCGTCCATGAGTGTCATGATTTACTGATTTTTACCAGTACTTGGAAGAAGTCCGTTGAAATCCATATCCAAGCGTTCAAAGGTTAGGGTAGATTTGATGAGATATGCCCTTTCAGGTCGATGAAACTTAGGTTTGCACTCTGCGCATGCCCTGCAAGAACTGATTACTTGACATATATCATCAAAACGAGCGGGGTAGATTTTTCGACTTCACAAAATGGTGGATACGAGTAACGCCCTGACGATAGAATGAGTTGTGTAGATCAAGTAAAAAAGATGGTCGCCTGCCATGCCGCACAGTATTAAGGGAAAAGCATGTCGGATGGTACGTTTTCTTAACCTGGTGTATACTCAATAGTGAAATCAAAACACGACGAATCCATTTTCCAAATCATGAACTTGTCGTTCGTTATCTTCCCGCGGTATCGTTTGTCAACCATACAACTTACGGAACGTTGATCCGTTTTCATTGTAAATCGTGTAACGATAAATTGATGTCTCCAGTGACGAACGGTCTCTATAATAACTTGAGTCTCATTTTCAATCGAGAGTTGACGCTTCTAGGGTCTTTGTAAAGTGGGTGCAAAAATGCTACTGGCCGTTCACTCTGATTCAGTGTTGCAGCTATTGCGAAATGAAATGTATCCGCCTCAACTTCAAATGACAGGGATTCATCAACCGCCTCGACTACAGGATTCTCGATGTCAAATTTGAGTTGATTATACGCGCATGTCGCATCCCTTGAAATTGCGAACAAGTGAATATCAATCAGAGGACGGATCATTGTAGAGTAGTGTTATATCTAGTGGGAAGTCACTTCATGCTGTCAGGCGTGTTGGATCAGGTATCATCTCTTCATTTTCTATTACACAACCCTGGATGTTAAATCTGGTTGGTGAAAAACGCTTTTTTTATTGTTGCAGCTGTTCTATCACTTTGCATAATCTAGAAAACAGGTTAATGTAGCATCCTATTTATCTTCTGTCTTTCTACATATCGTGACATTGCCTAAGTAAGCATAACTACCATAGAGTTTTTCCTCTCGAATGAATGAGTCCATAATGCTTTTGAAACGCGACACTGTTTGTTACGCCAAAATGGATACAAGTAAATTGATATAGGCCTCCGCGTGCTTAATACGCGGTGTATTGCATGTCTTCAGTCTTAATTTTGATCTGTTGATATACATTACGCATGTCGATGGTGCTGAATACGCGATATTAGGCAATATTATTGGCGGTTGCGTCGATTCGTGGCAACGGATATCTAGCGAGCAGAGTGAACTTGTTGATTGCTTCGGAATAATTGATTGCAAGGCGTTTCTTGTGGTTTTCATTCCTTGTAACAACAACTAGTGTACGCCAAAGAGAGTTGCTTTCTTCGATGATGCCTTCACACAGCAGTAGTTGTGTTTCTTTCTCAGTGAATTTTGTGTTGCCATAACAGTAGTGTCTAGATTTCGTGGTCATAATGCGACAGTCCGCATTCAGATTGGCAAATAATTTATGTGCCTGTACTTTCCTCATTGTAAAATCACAAACAAGTAGGGACGGTAGATACACACCATACACCAGTGTAACTCGTGTGTGTTTTTAATAAAAATCCTGAACAAGAATGATATCTGCACAAAAATGTGGGTACACATTTAATCGGACACTCCTGTAGGTTTCGTAATTAAGACTTAGGTTTACGGCGCATAAGCCATACGTATTGGTCGACAACGTAATATATGCTAACGATATGGCGCTTTTAGATGGACAAATTTTGAGAGTGGAGTTTTCAAGATCGAGGTGTATGAAACTCTCACTACTACTACCAGTATCAACAAGGCAATCTTCTTTTATTCCATTGAGTGAAGTCTTACACTCCATTTGAAAGGATAGTGGTAGTTGTTGCAGATGATACAAATGCCATTATAGCCAAAGCTGAAGCAGCCCTCGTAATTGACAATGGCGTTGAGCGACAGACCACGGCGAAGTCTCCCTTATTTTAACAGTAATGGCACACGGCCGCTCTTGTAGGAAACCTTCCACGTGGACGTTTGGAGAAATCGCGTAGCACGCTACATTTATTTATCATAAACATCGTTAGACCTTAATTCGGAAGTCATGACACCAGGAATAGATAAATGTTGTGGCTCGAAAAAGAATGTCCCAAGATTTCCCTTCACATCCGGAGCCACAGAAGCAACGGTGAACGAATGTGCAGAATGTGTATATTATACGAATGTGCAGAATGTGTATAGTATATGTCAGAATTTCCAACAAATGTTGTTGGAATGGACATTATTGTGAGGCGCCGATGAAAATGTTTTTGCTAGACTCTTGTCTGTGTTGAACTACAGTTACAGTCGTTGCTCAGTGACTTAAATTCTCGCAGATACTCGTCAAGAGACTCTCCAGCTTGCTGACGTGGAGTTGCAAGAAGGTATCGTACTAAAATATCGTTAGGTAGTTTAATATATAGAGTATTTAATGTTTCGATATCTTGAGAATATGTCGTAGACTCGGAGAGTGACAAAATTGGTGCGCAGATTAAATTTTTTGATACCTTCTTTTGTAAGTGAACCAGTGAACTTCTCAAAAGTTCTAAAGCAATAGGACCATTCCTTAACAGCTGAGGGAAAGTTAGGTTCTGCATCTAGACGTTCTGGTCTGAGTAGTCGCTACATTGAGAAAGGTTATGTTAGATAAATTATGTCATATTGAGGATCACTGATATGTCATTATTATTTTCCTATTGATGATCACTCATAAATTACAACGTCATAACTTTGTTAAAATAATAATTAAAAAAGAAAGAATAAAGAAAATCACAACAATCATTAAATAGTACAAGAAGCTGTCGCTTACTAAGAAATAAGAAAGCACATTTCACAATCCAGAAGATAGAACTGATTGTAGTAGCTCTATACCATTAACCAATTTGAATCCAATGCACTACAACGTCATATTATAAAGTCATAACCATTATAAATTTGATTCATTTTATTTAGATATAAAATAGATTACCATTAATTCAAAATCATTTGCACGCGTCGAAGCGTCTCTTAGCATTTTGTTAATAATGCCGATTATTTTGTAAAATTTAGCAATATACAGAAATTCTTGTATGGTATAATATATTTAAGTTTGGAAACATAGTAAACAGTGAGTGTTGCGATGAAAAAAAACAAAGATTTTTTAATATACTATGAGTTTGAGTAGAGTCCGTCGTAAAAGCCTTTGCTTACATTTCGTACTGCGTTTGTTGCCGCTAACCCAATTCCTTTAGAAGGCGCTGGAAGTGAAGCTCAACTGAAGGTAGAAATATATACAGGAGATAACTATAAGAAAGAAAGACGGTACCAGAAACAAGAGAAATGTTGTGCGGGTGAGAAGCTCGCGGCGATAAAAATTGACCAAAAGGTCAATTTTTATCTACCTCAGCAAAGACTAAAGTCTATCGAAAGACTCGAGGGAAACTTGAAGGTTGCGCCTTTAATAGGTGTTAATGTCTGGTTTGTGCCGCTCAAAAAACCAAGTCAGAAGAAGAGCAAACTTTGCCACCTTGAGAGGATGGAAATAGAATGCACTAAACACCATTGTCTACCAGGAATGACATATTAGAAAAGAGGTTATAAAAACGGAAAGGTGGACCAACATGCAGAGTTGAAGTTGAGGCAGAGGTGCTAGACCCATTTTTCACTCATTTTCAGCTTAAAGTAGGCTAAGAAGGTAAATACTGATGTGTTAAAGGGTGGAAGAGGATGGATGAGTAGAAGAGTGATGAGGTGAAGTGGAGGGGCAAAAGGATGATAAGTTCCTTGGATTATCATACTGGGTATTGCAATGTGGTCACCCACGGCGGCGAGCATGCGCTCCAGGCATGACCTGAAGGCCGCGCACACGTTGCGGACAAAGTCCTTCCTCATGCTGGCCCTCGCGCGGTTAACGGAGGACTTCAGCTCGTCGACGTTGTTGTGGCGGACCTTAAAGGCCACGCCCTCTACATGCACCCAAACGTTGTAGTCGATGGGATTGAGGTCGGGCAACTGCAGCAGTCAAAAGTTCTTCGACCAGAAGTTCATGTTTGACCCCAACCCCTCTTGCACGATCTTGGCCGTGTGGGCCATGGAATCCTCATGCTAAAAAACTTAATCCGCCTTCTTTGTGATCTTTCTCACCCAGGGCAGGACTTACTCGGCCGATATGTCCATGTAATCGGCCGCGCTGAGCCTGTAACCAGCCGTAAACCACACGAGCCACACCGGCGGCATCTTCTCGCCATTCGAGGTCACTTCGTCGAGCATCATCACAGAGGTTGGGTGTTTGGTCGTCGACACCTAGAGGAGCTCAGAGACGTCCTGACTGAAGGTTATCACGCGATCGTTCTCCGTGTTGATGACCGGATCAACCTTTGAAGGTTTTTTCATCAGAAAGAAATGAGAGTCCGATTGCCATTACTCTTCTTGTTGTTGAGAAAGCGACGGCAGCAATCCCGACGTTGTTCTCGCTTACGGTCGTTAACTAGAGGCCTTTCCACGAACTTTAAGCTCTTGCCACCATCCTATTTGACGGCCCTGGATACCGTGGCTACCAATAAGTTTTTTCTAATTCTCGGGCGCAATCATTTTGACCTTCGGATCAATTTCAAAGGCCTTTCTCACAGTCAAATGCTTGACAACTTAAGGTCTGCCTGAACCAGGTCGATCTTTGAGGTCTTACCAATTCTTGAGCCTCTCCACGACTCTGTGAACTGTCATCCGGCTGACATTGAGCCTTACGTTTTAAAAAGGGTAGAATTAAAAGTGTATAGTCATAGTATAGTGGATAGGGTTGTTTAGGATAAAGTGGTGCTGAGGAATGAGTAAGAGTTAGAGTTAGTTGCCGGGTGACCAGCCATCTCTTTGGTTCACTTCCATCTGGACACACCTGTATACAAGGGAAAGACGTTTTGATTACACATGCTGGAAAAGTAGAACTTTAAGTTTGTTTGACGGAAGCTTTTCTATCACACACATAAACCTTTCGAAAGATAAAAAAATAACTGACTGTAACAGAAGTTTCGCAAACCCCGGCAGTAAATTTTTGGCCACAGACAAAGTTTTTCCTTCAAAATAATTATTTATATTAAATGATATTTACTTTCAGAGAACTACTACAATGATGAAAACAGGGAAAGTCCTTCTAATGACCTGCGGCGTTTTGTGATAAGATGATAAATGGTTATTACATTGATGGTTTCCCATGGTTCAAATCACTTACAAATGCCTTTGAATGGCTAAATTAGGCTTCTGCCACTAGATGACGCCATCCAGCGCCAAATCCGATGGCAGATTTGAAATCTCCAAGGTGAATAACCATATGTACGATGATCATATGGGTCATTTTCTGGCTCTAAATGGGTACAATTGAACTTTACTCTTTTTGAAAAGAGCAACGCCTTGACCTGGCGTTTTGCCGCAGGTAAACAAGGGGGAAAGTCCCTCCAATGACCTGCAGCGTTTTGTGATAAGATGATAAATGGTTATTGCATTGTTGTTTATCATGGGTCAAATCACTTACAAGTGCTTTTGAATGGCTAAATGAGGCTTCTGCCACTAGATGGCGCCACCCAACGACAAATCCGATGACAGATTTTAAATCTCCAGGGTGAATAACCATATGTATGATAGTCATATGAGTCATTTTATGGCTCTAAATGGGTACAATTGAACTTTACTCTCTTTGAAAAAACAAGCGACGCCTTGACCTGGTGCTTCACCAGGTCTGAGTCCTATCATTCTGCTCCAATCTTTTAGGATATTTCTTGCTTAATTATTTCTATGCTTTCCCAAGGCTCCAGTAATGTTTAATGATTTAATCGTGGACTACATGCTCAAAGTAATTATCATAAAAACACGCAGTAAATGCTCGACTTTATTGATGTATATTGTTATGAACTTCTCATATATTACCATTCAGCTCATAACCCTCTCATTATTCGTCCGTTTTCTTTTAAATTACAGGCATAATCAAATTTATTTGCCATTTTATTATCTAATTCCTAATCACTGACCCAGAGGTCTATAAATGGAAAATATATAATTTGATTTAAAATAAGTTCATATTTAAATTATTATATAAACGGGATGATCCAATTTATTGGTAAGCGAGGCTAAGGCGACGGTACTGTACATAGAATTTTTATTTTACTCCAAATGTCCGTTTTGTTATCCACTTGTTGGCTGGGTTACGGTAACCGGATAAATTACTTGAAGTCATGGCGTATCTCAAAGAGACCCGGGAAGCTGCTCTGATCAGATCGAATGACGTCTTCAAGAAGGCAGAGGAGCTTCTTCAGAAGTCGGCTCATAACATGACACCATTCCAGTGCCTCTAATTTACAAACAACAAAGGCAGCGTGCAAATGTATCATTTCTTATAGCTGAAGAATATTATCGCCGATCTGTCAACATTGCTTTCTTTGATCAGGTGTTGACTGAGCTGCTGAACCGATTTGGGGGTGATACTTTTTCGGTCGCTTTCAACATCAAACATCTGCTCAGTGGCACCAACGGAGATCTTTCTGCCTTAATGAGTTCGGCAAAAGTATACCTGGCTGAAATCGAGGCCCTGAGCCTTGTCAAGGCAGAAAAGTAGCGCTGGTTATCGTCAACAGTCAAGTTTGACTCCATTAGAGATGCCCTTACTTACGCCCAGGATCGAATGTATCCTAACCTGGTCAAGCTCCTCCAAGTTCTGATCACGCTCTCAATCTCGAACGCGGAAGCTGAACGCTCATTTTCAACCCTGAAGCGTCTGAAAACATATTTAAGGAGTACCATAGGTCAAGAACACCTGAACGGCCTGGCACTACTCGCTGTTCACAACGATATTGAAGTTAAAATATACAGTGTAATCAACCTATTTACCCAAAGAAACGGGTGGTTGATGTTCGTGTGAAATAATAAATAGCGAATAACATATTTGCTATTGTTATATTTATAATGCTATTTTTATATTGCTATTGTTATACAGTTATATTTATTTATTTTACAATACAAAGCAATATGAAAAATATTTTCTTTAGTTGCGTTTTATACCTCAGACTTCTCAGAGGAGAAAATTTTGGTTAGCCCCCTTCAATTTTGATTCCTGGATCCGCCCCCGTGGAGCAACAGTAACGTAAGCTAGTAGTCAAATAAGTAATGCTAACATACGAGGGGTGGTCAATAAGTTTTGCGAATCAGTAGGGCAAAACAGAGGAAGGGGGATGGCTGTTTGTGGGGGTGTTAGGACAAGTTATGACAATTCAGGACCTGCAGCCGCACGCTCCTGCCTCGTCTATTTAAGAAGCAGTAGCTGATCGCAGATCGTCAGTCACAAATTTTTCAACAATCAAAAAGGTTGAGCACCGCGCACTGATCAAATTTTTGACCAAGGAAGGCAAGAATGCAAAAGAGATCCATGAATGCATGGTTGTCGTGTACACCGACACCGCCCCTTCCTATGCAACCATTGCTCGCTGGAATAGGGAGTTCCGCCATGGTCGTGAGTCCCTTGAAGATGACCCCCGTCCAGGATGCTGGTCAGACGTGTCCAACGAGGATAATGTGGCCCGTGTGGAGAGGATGATACTCGAAAATCGATGGATGAAGGTCGAAGAAATCGAGCGAGAACTTGGAATATCACATGGAAGTGTTATCAACATCATCCACGACAATTTGGCCATGATTAAGGTCTCTGCCCGTTGGGTCCCTAGAAACCCCACGCTCCATGCTCGACTTCAACGTCGTCAAAGTCCACAAGGCCAGAGTTACACAAGCTGCCCTGCGCGAGTGCGGATTCGAGGAGCTCAACCATCCCCCCTACAGTCCAGATCTGGCCCCTAGCGACTACTTTTTATTCCGCCAGCTCAAGGTTGCACTGCATGGATGCCGGTTTGGGGACGATGAATATGTCCAGCTCGCCGTCCAGGAGTCGATTGAACAGCAGTCAGGAGATTTCTGGTTGTCGAGAATTTGAAGCCTCAGGGACAAGTGGCGCAAGTGCATTGAAGTCGAGGGTAGTTATATTGAAAAATAATAAAACACTTGTTCCTGATATCTCGTTTTCTTATATCCGAATTTCAAAACTTATTGACCGCCCCTCGCAACCTATTTAGCTTACGTAGGCTGATAGTTAAATGAGTAAGGCTAACCTAACCTAATGTTGCCGTTGCTTCCCAAATTTTGTTTTTTTTCTTTCCGTTTCCTAAGTGAGTCAGTACTTTCTGGCTAGCCTTATAAATAGTATTTCATAGCGTAATAATATATTATCTTTTACACAGGTCTCTTACCAGGACAACAGCATTGGCCTACTTAGAAGATATAGACGAAGGTGGCAATATTTTTATAGGTCTCTCTAATGATGAACTATCTGATGGAGACAGTGACCATTGAGATGAAGAAGCAGTAGGTTCATCTATTCGACTAGAGTGAGGATTACTGGAAGCTCCCGCATAGATGAATCGCCCAGGTGGAATAGGTAGTGTTAAAGAGTCAGAAAATGAATTCGATAGTAAAGAATACCCATCATAAAAACAAAAGAAAATAAAGAGGTTGCAACAGCAAGTGAGTATGAATACAGATTGTACTACAGCAGAAGATATATTGGAAGAAGCTAGAGCTTGCTCTAAACCTATTGATTTTTTTTAACCTCTTGTTCCCTAAAGATTTTATCTACTTGATTGTTGAACAAACTAATTTATATACTCTTCAAAATAATAAAATTCTATATATGAGCAATTCTGAATTATTGGTATTTTTTGGTGGACTAGTATTGTCATCCCACAGCCCTCTTCCAAATAAGAGAAAGTATTAGTCATCAGAAGACAATGTACCGAAGATATTATCAAATAGCATTAGGAGAGACAGGTTTGAAAATGTTCTAAGGAATATACATTTAGTGGACAACACAACCAATACAAAATATAATCGCGCATTCAAACTTCGCCATTATTTTAACATATGCAAACTAAATTTTTAGAGCATGGTGGATTGGAAGAGCATATGTCCATAGATGAAAGTATGATACCCTACTATGGTAAACATAATTCAGAGCAATTTCTTTGAGATATATCCATCAGATTTGAATTCAAAATATGGGCACTTTGTTCTAAGCATGAGTATATGCATTCTTTCGAATTGTATAGAAGGAAAAAGTGCGACATCAACGCAACCAGGTTAAAATAAATTGGGTGTTGGGGGGAAATCTTGTGATGGGTCTGATTGCAAAGACAGGCGTACCTCATAAAAATTTTACTAGTGTTGTTCTCATGGATGAGCTAACTAAGATTGGGATATGTGCATCAGGTACTTGTAAGGAAAACAGAACAGGAAGATGTCCCTTGAAATCTAAAGCAGAAAAGAGAATATCACCAAGAGGAACCGCTGACTTCCGCTCATCTGATAATTTGGTCGTTAAGTGGAAAGATAATAACGATGTGATTTTGTTGTCTAATTTTGAAACCTACAGAATGAGTTCTACCCAGCGTTGGGATAAAGTTCTTAAGAAATATATAAATGTTCCGCAACCAGAGCATACACAATTATAACAAATGTATGAAGTATGTAGATCAGCTTGACCAAAACGTTGGCACCTATTTTATTAGAATGAGACAAAATAAGTGGTGTTGGCCTATTTTTTTGATATATGATATCAGTTGCGGTTAGCAATGCCTGTATTTTGATGAACAACGTTGGCACTAAAATTACTGTATAGCAGTTTATTGAAAATGTGTCACTCACTCATTTGGAAACTCACGGAGTGCAAAGCGTTTCAGACAAAAGAAGTGCAAGATTTGTGTTGATATGAAAACATCAGGCATTGGATCCTGTATAGTGTATGGTTATCAATGTGATTTATCTTCGTAGAGCTCTTGGAATATTTTGATTATTTGCTATACTTTGTTTTTTTTTCACCACAGAATCAGCGAAAGCTAAGTTGCTCTTTTTTTCTTATTACTACTTAAGTTCTTACTTTGTTTGAAAAAGTGATGGAGTTCAGGGATGAAAGTGAGCATGAGTGTCGGAATGTATGCATTGGTTGTGGTGTATTAAGTGAGGGGAATACATGTGTTGTATGTGGGCTGCGTGAATGCATTGTAGATTTCGAGGGGATGAGAAGGCAGGACTTAGACACGATATGTAGGCTGGAGGGGTTAGTTGCTGAGCTTAGGAGAAAACTTAGTGTTAGGACTAGGGATGGAGATAGGTTAGGTGGTGAGGTAGGCCAGTTAGATGTTTCAGGTGAAGGTAGAGGGCTGGTGGAAGAGGTAGGATATGAGAGTTCTAGGGATAGTAAAGTTAGCCCCCTTAGATTAGTTATAAATAGGCCTAGTAAAGATGGGGGACAGTGGAGAGAGGTTAGGAAACGTGTAGCTCGGGAGGCTTCTGTTCTTTGTGAGAATAGGGTTGCCTCTGTTGAGGTGGTTAGCCAGGGATGGAATAGGTGTGTGAGTCAGAGGGACACAGAACCTATTAGCTTGACGAATAGATTCAGTGCCCTAAGAGAGTAAGTAACTGGAAGTGATATGACTGATGGGGGTGGGGGTGGAGGTAGAGTGACTGGTAGTTTGAATGAGAAAAGGAGTAGGGATGGAGTTAGGTCTGTGGGGGTTAGGAATAGGAGTCTGACTGAAGTGCTTGTGATGGGTGATTCGCGAGTTAGATATTTAGATAGGAAGTTGAATGCAAGTAGATTGAATGGTTTGAGGGTGTGTTTGCCGGGTGCTGGAGTGAGAGATCTGTCTGATAGGTATGAGGAGCTGGTGTCTGGCTGTGCAAGGGATGCGGTTGTGATTACACATGTAGGAGTAAATGATGTGAAGAAAGTGGGTGTATGTGAGTTACGTGAGAGGTACAAGAGGTTGATTGAAATGGTGAAAGAATGTAGAATGAAAGGTGTTGTGACAGGTGTGCTTCCAAGAATGGATGTTGGGGTAGAATGGATGTCTCGTGCGATTGGGCTGAATGATTATGTGAGGAGGATGTGTGAGATGGAGGCCATTAGGAACAAAAGTAGGAAACCATTATGGTGGAATCAGGAAATAGGTAGAAAATTTTCAGAGAAGAAAAGGACACAAAAAATCACAGGTAGAAAATAATATTCAAAATTGATGTGATTATAGAATGGCGCGGAATGAGTTAAATAAGATTATAAAGAAGAACAAAAGGGTGTCAGAAACTAAATTAGCTCAGGATAGCAACAAAGACCTAGAAAGTTATTTAGTTACTATAAAATTAATAACAAGTCTTGCAGAGTTAAAATAGGACCTATCAAATATCAAGGGGTTGTGAAAGAAACTGATGAGGAAATAGTTGAGGTACTAAATGGTCATTTTGCATCAGTATTTACAAAGGAGAAACTAAATAGTCTTATGTATAGTACTCATGGGTCAGGGAAAGAGGTGTTTACTACCATTAGTGGGGATTGGAGGAAGATAAAAGGACTAATAGGTGAGTTAGATGCTACCCAGGCCTCCAGCCCTGATAATATTCATTCTAGGATACTTAAAGAAGGGGTAGAAAGTATCTCAATAGCTCTGGAGAAGTTGTATACTAGGTCACTGGAATATGGAGAAATACCCGATGATTGGAAGAGAGCGAATGTAGTCCCCATTTTCAAGAAGGGTACTAAATAGAATGCAAATAACTTTAGACTGGTTAGCCTAATTCCTGTAGTCTGTAAAATTCTTGGGAAAATAGTTGAAAAGGGGATTTGCCAACATCTAGAGAGGGAGGGGTTAATCAGCGATGCTCAGCATGGGTTTAGATCAGGTAGATTCTGTTTGACTAATTTACTAGACTTTCTGGAGTTCGTAAAAAATCAAGTAGATAAGGGAGAGAATGTAGATGTAATTTACTTGGATTTTAGTAAAGCATTTGATAAGGTACCACATAGAAGACTAGTTCATAAATTAAAAATGATTGGGATATGTGAAGGTGTTTCAAATTGGATAGCTGAGTGGCTGAAAGATAGGAAGCAAAGGGTAGTGCTTAATTATGTAAAGTCAGAGTGGAGGGATGTTATCAGTGGGGTTCCTCAGGGATCAGTTCTCGGCCCATTATTATTTGTCATCTATATAAACGATCTTGGAGAGGCAGTTAATAATAAAGTGTCAATTTTTGCGGATGATACCAAATTAGCAGCTGTAGTTAAAGATATTGATAATAATTTTAAAGTGCAGGGGGATTTAAATAAATTGTTTTTCTTGGCACATAAGTGGCAAATGACTTTCAACCTTGATAAGTGCAAAGTTATTAACATGTGAAAAGATAATAGAGAATTTAACTATGAAATGGATGGGCATTGGCTGAGCTCAGTAGAGGATGAGAAAGATCTAGGAGTAGTAATAGATAAGTCATTAAGGTTATCTAAGCAGTGTATTGAAGCAAGAAATAGGGCAAATAGAGTGCTGGGTTTCATTAAGAGAAATGTCAGTTACAAAAGTAAGGTGGTTATTCTTAAACTCTATAACTCTTATGTTAGGCCACATCTAGAGTACTGTATACAGGCAGGGTCCCCACATTTTAGATACGATATTAACCTTCTCGAGTCAGTGCAACAAAGATTATTCCTTATCTGAGGCACCTTCAATATATAGATAGACTGAGGGTATTAAATATGTTCTCGTTCGAAAGGAGGTGTGTGACAGGGGATATGGTTGAGCTCTTTAAAAAAAAATTCTGGGATAGATAAATTGGATGTTAGCAAGTTTTTTGAGTTAGATGATGGAAATCGGACTAGAGGTCACCACTTGAAATTTAAAAAGCAAGAGTCTAGGTTGGATTTAAGAAAATATTTATTCACCAATAGAGTGGTAGACTTCTGGAACAAATTGCCGCGGAGGGTAGTAGGTAGTCCAAATTTAAATGTATTTAAGAGTAGGTTGGGTGAGTTTATGGGGAGGGAAGGTTGTGATCGTTCCTAAGTTTTGTATATATTAATATTGTTTGGATATATCTATAGCTGCATGATTTAGTTCTTGACAACCCTTGATTGGTGATACCCTCGTTTTTGGACACAATCCTCTGGATGTAGTTTTCCTGGGAGTTTGGGTGCCTTAAAAAAGAGGCCATTTGACTCGGATGACCTATGATGGGCCCTTGTGTCTTTTGTCATCCGTGAAATTATGTTATGTTTTTAAATAAGCCTTGATGGCGTTTCGAAAACCATGACCATAAATTTTGTTTGATTGAAGATGTCAGCCGTTAGCTTTAGGCTTAATGCGCCCGCGAAGTAAATTTTGGAATAAAGATTTGCGCTTTAAGAAATACAATTATATAAATATATTAATAAAATTCAACGAATGTACAGAGATAAGTAGGTTAAGTAAATATGGTGAAACAATATAGAGTGAATGATATAGGAAATAATAATATAGTAATATAGAGTATCTTTGATATAGTAAATTACATTGAGTTGAAAGTAATATAGTGTAGTAATTTAGAGTATTTTAAAGTATCTATAATGGACTGTGAATTGGGACTTCAAGGAGAAGTAAAAATAATTTGGACTTACTCTCGTATTGTCGTTTGCAACGAATGTGAGAGTGAAATTAACTCAGTATGATTTTTTTTGAGGTAATTGAATAATTGTAGAAAGAATGGTCACAAACGTCTAGACGACGAGAGCGGCGAGTCAAATGGGAAGGTTTGCGTGCTTATTTGGTCGAGCTGGGAACGTATGTTTTTTTCTTTGTGTGTGAAATTAAAGAGATGTTGTTTTGAACAGTATACGTAATTGAATTGACAAGTAAAATAAATGAATTAATTAATTATTAAGTTTAGCATAATGATTTGATTTACAAAAGTTAAAGGAAATTAATTTTGAAGATTAAATATACAAAGTTAAGTAAAATGATTAAATTAACAGTTAAAGTAAAGTAATTATATGATTAAATTGACAAGTTAAAGTAATGCATAATGAATTTTACATAATAATGGATGTATATACATATTTAAGTTTCCCAGGAGATTTTTATTATAGGAATGCCCAGTGGCATTGCTATACCTGTACATTCAAAAATAAAGACATTGCAAAGATTGCCCAAGAAAAAGTAATGTTTATTGCGAGAAATGCGACATTCACTTACATCCAAAATGTTTAAAAAAATATCATATTCAATAGACTAATAAAATATGATATATACAGTTGATTTATGTATATATACTTGCAAATATAAAACATTCATATAATTTATAGAGGAAAACAAATATTTTTCATTTGCATGTGTGTTACTTATAAAGGGAATTTTTTATGTAATTTGCAAAAGGAAATACTAAATTTGATTATTATTAAAATTGGTTTATTATCATTATTATTCAAATATAATCATTTAAAAAATATGTAGTCATTGGTAACATCATGAATTTTGCTAATGTAACTAATTATTCCAATAATTTATTTACACTCTTACAACCCTGTGATATTTGGTATGGGATCTGCCGAGCATCCGTTATAATTGACAGGTTTTAATTCCTTAACCCCCTAATATATTGAAAAAATACTTATACAAAATATTACGTATTGTACTCTTATTATTATGTTAAATTTTCAAACAATTTGAGAAATAATTCAACTTCCGGTACGAATAGGTTAATTATGATACTATGTTATAATACTGACTACTGATCCCGTTGTATGTTTGCAAGCCTATTTATTCTAACTCAAATTTAGGGGCGTGTCTCCCCTTTTCCAAACTGAGCACGGGGCGGAGATTATCTGATCAGATAGTATGTGCGTGTTTTCTCCGATCCGACTGCTGGGCGGAGCTCACTCGATTAGAGGGTGTGTGCGTGTTCAGTGTAGGCACGTGTGCACCAAGAGATTATTCAAATTTAGAAACCTGACCGGGCATTATCAAGCCGCCATCCGTAGCAAGATTGATTTCGTCTTTCACTGGCTTACGTCAAGGCTCCCCTTCCATCAAATTCCGTTCGATATATGCACAGCTGTTTCCACTGTCTTTCTTATCTCTGCGACCAGACTGTCGTCCTGCCCCTGTTTCCTAATGTGTGTATATTCGCGTGAGAACACAACGATTTCACTTACTTTATTACAAAATATTTAGCATGGAATTGATACAAGATAGCATATTATTTCAATGTTCGGTTTATGTGCCCCATTTCAAGATTTCATAGCGCCAATGGGGTGCTCAATATGTGTGCTTCCTTGTTGGTTCTATTTCACTTTGTAATTGAGCACTACAAGCTCTTCAGAGTTCTTTCATATATTCGATTCTTATTCTGCTTTCTTATATGACATCCTTTTCCGAGTATAATTTTTGCCATTCTCTTTATAAATTTATTCATTAATTAATTTCTTTCACATATTGTTTCTTATTTTAAACAAATAATTTTGAAAAATGCCAGTGTCGTCTCATTTGTTCCCATATTTCCCTGTTCTCTATGCAATTTAGTAGATACAAATTAGCATATCGTCTCAAAATTGATAATAGCATCAGATAGACGCCATATTTGCTCAAAAGAAAACAAACCCAGTTTTGCATTCAACTGGGCGTATTCTTGAGAACTTTAGATCATTATTATATCTTAGGAATTTGATGAAAGGTATGTCGTTATTTGTTCAAAGAGCCCGCCCATTATAAAACTCATTTCTAAGAAATTTTAATGTCAAATTGTAGTGGAAGCTTCGTTTAGTGTTATTTGTCCAACCCAACTGTACTACTATTAAAATGTGATTTTTCCTGAAGACTGATTATTGCAAAAATATATATATTACAAAATCTATAACGAATACCTTGGCAAATATTGGCACACTAGTATTATTTAAGAGTTTTATAAATTGCTTCATAGAAATTTGATAAGGAACCTGGATTTTTGCCTAGAATGAAATTAAAAATTCCACCACGATCACTGCAATTCTGTTAATTGTTGTCTTTCTTTATCCGTTTCCACTCCACCAATGGTGCTCTGCAGGACCCTCACATCAATGTATTTCTAGCTCAAAATGTTAGTGCATATTCTGTTTTGACCGTCCGATCCGCCATATTCTGGTAAACATGAAGATCAACTGCGCGAATGATGAGATGCAAAATAGGTAAATATAAAGATCAGCGGTGTGCCTGAAAAAGTTTTTTTTGCGTGTGTTTCATACAAGGGGTGCTATGCTCCCTAGACCCCCCATTGATTGAAACAGGATCATTGTAGGGGGGTCCTCCACAGTGATACCCCCCCCCCCCAGTATTCCCCTTGAATTTACTCCAAAAAGGTAAAACATATTGGAACAGGGATGAAATACTTTGTGTCCCATCATTAGTGCCGCTGATCTTCATGTTTACTGCCAAATATTTTGTCCCTGTTCCAATATGTTTCACCTTTTTGGAGTAAATTCAAAGGGACTACTCATGGGGTTTTATCACTGCAGGGGGTTCCCAGGTAACTGGTTCCCATACGATGATCCTGAGTTTCAATCAAATGGGGAGGTGTGGAGGGCACAGCCCCCCAGTATATAATCATAATTGTTTATAGAATAATGTTATAACGTTTGTATGTAGATTATCGGCGTGAACGATGGGACGTACTATTTCGTCCGTGTTCCAAAATGTTTCACATTTTTGGAGTACACTTAAGTTGACGGCTCGAGTGGGGGTAAACACAATGGGGGGACTACACTACGATGATCCTGAGTTTCATTAAATTGGGAGGGGGGGGCCTAATTGTTTATAGAATAATAATTCAAAAAGGACTCAAACGCGCATGAATATTCCGACACGAGTGAACAATAATATTTCCCCCCCCCCCAATTTTTTTCCGCCCATGCTGCTAATCTACATATTTACCTTGTATTTAACCAAATGAAACATACATGCAAAAAAAAGATACTTTTTTGAGCGCGCTCCAGATCTTAATGTTTATCTATATTCTAATATTCGGAGAATAGCAATGTCTTCTGGGAAGAAGATCCTGTTATTGCAGTATAGGACCCTTGGTACCACTTCAGTTTCGGGGCACACGGTAGGTGGCGCCGTTTATAGGCTACAATTTTGGGCTACAATATGTCTTATGACGTCAGACGGTAGTGTCAGTTCTAAACAATTACAGCATTATATTTTTTTGTATATGAGTATATACTGGGGGCTGCACCCCCCAGACCCCTCCAATTGATTGAAACTTAGGATTATCGCAGGGAGGTTCCCCCGCAGTGATATCTTCCCCATGAGCAGTCCCCCTTGAATTTACTGTTTTTTTCCCCAATAGCTTTTTACTGCCAGAAAAACCTAACCTAATGCCAAACAATATATACTTTTATAGGTTTCTTGATTAGTTTATGTGCCTCTAAATAATCTAAAAGTTTTTGCAGTCATGCAAAATAAACCTGAATTTGAATAATGAAGAAGTACAACTAGAGGACGAAAAAGTCATAACGAAACAGAAAAAAAATGCTTATTGAGTTGTATTTATAGCTACGATGTTGCCAGTAAGAAGCTGTTATCGTTCACTGCGAAACAAAAAATATGAAAAAAAATGATAAAAGACATCAAGAAACCTTACCTAACTTAGAAAAACTATAAACGAGCAGAGGCGCAGATATTTAGTAAATAATACAGACTAAAAGTTACAAATCCCCAAAACAAGAAAAAAATATAACGCCGTGATTGGTCACATCTGAAGCTGCTGTCTGACGTCATCAGAGATATATTGTAGCCTACTAACAGCACCACTTACCGTGCGCCCCAAATCTGAAGTATTACCTGACCCTTAAGCATGAGCATATATTTTGGTTTGTCTACTCTGGGTAATAAGAATTATGAGGGACCATGTAGTTTATATAGTATTCTAGTTTTGATAAAGGTACCTGTAAATGTTGAGAGGATGGGCAGTTGCAATTTTAGCTTATTTTGAAGGTTGGCTCATTGAGGGGATGGGACTACAATGATCCTGAGATTTCAATCATTTGGGGGGGTCTGGGGGCACAACCTCAATGTATATAATCCAAAATTGCCATAAACTTCATCCGCATAGATTTCAGCTCAGAAAAAGTTGCTAGGAAAAATAGCCCAAAATAAACTAAATGGAAAATGCTTTTTACTTACTTGTGGAAAATACTTTGGTAATTCTGAAGATCCATAGCCTGTGAGTTTTCCCGCTCGCATTCCCATAATATTTTGTCCACCTCCCAATGTAGCGGCGGGATCGTGATTTCCTGGCCAAAGATTCCCGCCGCCCTGACATGGTCCGCTCGGTGGTTCAAGAAGAGGGTATTGAGGAGAGAGAGTATTTTCTAAATTTAATTTACACACAAAAAAAAAAGAGAAATCAACCACAACCCCAGAAAACAAAAATGTAAATTTACCCAATTTCAAAAATATTAACTATCTTTAACCACAACCAAATATATATATATATATATATATATATATATATATATATATATATATATATATATATATATATATATATATATATATATATATTGGGCCTTACAACTTTACCCTGGCCACACACACGCAAATAAGGAAATGTTTAGGGCTTAACAACCAGATTGCCCAGTGCCACCATGTGTGTGTGTCCAACTTTCTTCAGCTCTGGGAGCGCTATTACTGGTATGGGAGGGGGGGGGGAGGGAAAGGGAGGTGGGCCTGCTTTCTTGAGGGATCATTCGCCAAGGCAAATGATCCGCACTCAAGGATGGGGAAATGGTGGTTCCAGTCAGAGCGGAAAGTGCGAGGGCTCAGGCCCCAATCGATGCATCCCTTTACTGCCACACGAGAGTTAAGATTGGCTTCAGCCGTCTTCGAAAGCCAGATGTCAGCTACAATCAGTACCACGGAACTGGAAAAGAGAAGGCACATTCAGTCACCTATTCACTGCCATACTCAAACATCTTTACTCCTAACTCATTCAACCATATCCACTCTCACACAATCTTTACTCACCTATCTTCCGTCTAGGCGGCTCTTCCTTCCTCAGTCACAAACTTTACTTCCAAACTTTTACCTACACTTTCTAAAGAAAAATATATGCTGAAAGAATCCGCCTAAAAAGAAAACAGGAGATGAATGGGGGAGCACAATAGAGATCCATCGAGTCCCCCCACACAAAGTAAAGACGGTGATCACACAATCCACACACACACATTCTGCAAAAAAAGAAAGAGATTAGACATGGGGGAGGGGAGGCGGACAACCAAACTACTACATCCCTCCCAGCTAAATTCGCCTCACCTCACCATGTCTCCATCCCCATCTTCATTCATTCACAATGCTTTCGATATCACCCAGTCATACTCTTTCACTCTGCCTCTCCTCCTAGTCACAGGTCCATCAACTGTCTCTGTCATCTGTCGTAATGTCTCCTCATGTCTGTCCATGGCCCCTTCTCTATGTACTTCATCCACACACACATCCGACATTCCCTGACCAATCCCACTCAAATCCTCAACTAACCTCTCTACTACATTCATCAAACCTTCCCATTCTTTCATAGCATTTATCGACTCTTGTTCCAATTTTGCACTTATCCCATTTATACTCTCTAGCATAGACTCAGACTCATTCAACGGAAACTTACAAATACTGTACTTTCTCACCAAACTGTTCCATCCATTCATCCTTTCTCAACCGTTTACTCTTACGCTTTCCCCTTCCATGTTCAACTAACACTAACTGCTTCCCCTCTAAAGCACTAGATTATATCATCCACCATTTCACAGTCTCCATTCTTTCAGACAGATATTCATTCACCGGATGTTGCACCAAATATTGAGGAGGTTCACGCCACTTCCGCAACTGACCTTGATGCGCTCTATGTTCATCCAAACTTCCATCCTCTCTTTCACGAACTATCACATAACTTACCCCATTCAACCAAACCTTTCTTACTACAAACAGACCTTCAAACTTCTCTTTCAACTTATCCACATTCAGTCTACCTTTTTTCTCAATCTCCTTTAGTACTTTATCACCCACAGAAAAACTCTCAAACCTTTTATTCCCTTTTCTCCACAACTCACGATCCTTCTCACTAAGTCCCATATGTGGCCTAATCATTCGTTCAAAGTTCATCAAATACTTACATGGTGACATTCCAATTGCCTTATGCACTGTCATGTTATATGCCCAAAGCACTCTTCCCAAACATTCATCCCATTCTTTCCTATCTTTCACCATCAATCGTAACATCTCACTCAAAATTCTTATCGTTCTTTCAGCCAAACCATTCACACTAGGCATATATGGCGTCGTTCGCACATGATCTATTCCCCATTCACTCAACATCTCCTCAAAAGCACGTCCTACAAACTCAGGTCCATTGTCACTCAACATTTGCACAGGCTTACACATGTACATGGGCAACATTCTCTCACTCACTTCTCTAGCAACAGTCAATGAAGATTTATTTGTCACAGGTGCAGCATACGCAAATTTGCTCTTATGATCCACCATCACAATCATCCCTACATACCCTCTTGCAGTCCTCGGAAAAGACACGCAATCGATCGCTACCATTTCAAAGGGTTCATTCACACTCAACTTTAATACAGGTGGGGCAACATACACTCTCTGATACGTTCTCTTATGGCACACTTCACACATAGTCGCTACATCCACGCAAATCTTTCTCAAAAAGGGACTAAATATACATCCTTTCATACATTCCCACAATTTATTCTTACCCATATGTCCAAACCTATCATGCACAATTTTCACCATTCCAATCGTGCCACACACGGAGAACACCGGAATATATACATCCTCATCATCTATACATTGCAAAAAATACACTAAACCCTTGCACACTACAAACTTTCCAGCAAACCTTCTAAACTCTCTTAATATGCAACTTCATTCATTCACAGGAACACTGGTCATCACGCTATCTTTCAATTCACGCACCATCGGACATGACTCTTGCATGCTCTCTATATCTTCAGCAGTCAACAGGTCTTCACTCAAATTGACACCTGCCACTCCTACAAATCCAGTTGAGCCTACAAGCTCACTCTGCAACTTCCCAACTGTTACACCATCCTTCACTAAACATTCATTACATACATCCACTGAAATCCTCTTATGCAGAAAATCAATCCCAAACAGAAAACAATAAGGTAACTCATTCTCACTTAGCACAACAAATTCATGCAATATATCATTCAACTTCCCCATGCTTACAGACAAACTCACTTCCTCCCATGCCATAATACGTCCACTTCTGAGTCCACTTATCAAAACTGTCACACCTTTTCTAGAAACATTCCAACTCATATTATCAACATCACGCACAACTTTTGCATTCACCAAGGAAATTTGCGCACCTGTGTCAATCATTCCACAATAGCTCTTCCCATTCATAGTCAAGGTAACTTGCACTCTCTCTTCAAGTCCATGTTCACACATTATATTCAACACTTCTGTCTGTTTAACAAACACTTCTGCAGCATCCAAACCTTCATCTTCACTAACAGGAACAATTCCTTCCCAAACGTAGTCAATCTCTCTTCTTACATAATTCTTCTTCTCAATCAGCCAATTATAATGCACACTACTCAAACATTGCAGGTGCAACTCACACCCATTCACTTGGTCTACACCTTTACCACGATACATCACTGGCTTCTCCACACCATAATGCACATATATTCTCGCACCAAACAGCTTACTCACTATCGCTAATCCTGAAACATCATCACTCCTGGCATACACATACTTCTCAACTCTTTTCTTAACCTACTTGAATTTTCCATTCCCAATTGCTCTGGTCTCTTACACGCTTCTTCCATAACCACCTTTCGTAATGCATTCACACTTTCTGGCACCTTCTCAAGCAATCCATCTTTCATCAAGTCTCGTAAACCATACAACACACTTTCGAACATAGAATCACCTCCACCCTTACATTTTCTTCCAACAACTACACCTGCTGGCAAATACTCAGGATTTATGCTTACAATCTCACTCTCATTCAAACTACATGGCAAACGTGACATCAAATCAGCAATCACATTCCTTTCACCTGGCCAATACTCAACCACAAAATCAAAATCACTCAAATCCTCTATGGTCCTTGCAAGCCTACTATCAACTAACCTCATACGCTGCAAATACACTAGTGGCTGGTGATCTGTTCTCACTACAAACCGTACTCCATACAGAAATGGTTGTAATGACTTGAGACAGAATCTTAACGCAGCCAGCTCTTTCAATCGTTGAATATGCACGCTCTGCCACACTAAACGCCTTGGAAACACGCAATTACTCGCTTTCTTTCAACCCCATTCACAACTTGATCTTGCATCAAACATCCACCCATCGAATGACCACTTGCATCCGTATACACTTCAAGCATTCCTGCATTTGTTCCATATGCTGGATATGCAAGTTCCACATCTTTTGCAACTTCCGCTTTTAACTTTTCAAACGCTGCATTCATAGAGTCATTCTACTTAATCACAGTACTCTTCTTTTTCACAGTCCATACACTCAACAGTTTCATTACACCTGAACAATCTTTCATAAACTTTCTTCCAAACTCAACTAAACCAAGAAATCCACGCAACTCTCTCACTGTGTTAGGCTTAAGAAAATTCCTAACCTTTCCCACGAACTTCTCCGATTTACGCAATCCAACCGCACTCACTTTATGTCCTAAAAATTCAACTTCACTAGCGAACCATACACATTTAGACAACTTCACTTTCACACCAACCTCTTCCAACTTTCTTAAAACATCATTCACCAAGATCATATGTTCTTCCATGTTCTCACTCATCACCAAAATATCATCCAAAAACACTCGTACATTCTTACATGGAAAACCACTCAACTCTACATTCATAGCACGCTGAAAAGCAGCTGGGGCGTTCGCCAACCCAAAGCTCAGGTTTCTGAACTGATAATGGCGCTTTGAGGTAGAGAACGCCGTAATAGGCCTACTCTCTTCAGCCACAGGCATCTGGTAGTATCCACGTACCAGATCCATCTTAGAAAACACTTTCATTCCATACATACTGTACACACATTCAGACACAACACTCATAGGAAACTTGTCTTTCAACGTTCGTTCATTCACTCTTCTATAGTCAATACACAGTCGCAAACGTCCATCTGGCTTTCGTACAGGTACATTCAGACTATTCCAGGCACTCACACTCGGCTCAATCATGCCAATTCTCTCTAATTCCTCACACTGTTCCTCAATCTCTTGAGCCACAGGAGCAGGGAAATGATGAGGCCTTTGATATATTGGCATATCGTCGCTCAAAATTATTTTGAACTCAGGCAAGCGAGCGTCGCCCAAGTCCTCATTCCCTTGACTCAAACCACCTCTCCTATTCCACAACATCCTGTAAACTTTTTGCTTCTCACATTCACTCAACTTTTCTTCCAATTTCACTTGCTCAATCAAATCTTCATACTTCCAAACATTCAACATTACACTCACGGAAAACACACTTGCGTTCACCACATGCATATCATTCTCCATATTCACCACTGTATTTAACACACCCAATTTATCTTCCACTTGCACTCCTCTAAGACTCTTCCTTCGCAGATCAGGCCAAACTTGTATGCAGACATGCGGATCTTTCATATCAATTATACCGTCAAACACATGCACCACTCGCCTTAATCGATAGTTCACAGCACTACCATCCAAGACATAAATATTCCCATCATTCTCATTTATCTCAACATCCGAATTCCATCCAATCCTTACACTCAATGTTTCATTCTGCTTGACAGGCACACTCTCAATCGCATATACCTCCAGACCTTTCATGATGTTCACTCTCACACTTCCATCTGGATTCACATACCATTGAAACTTCATACTTCCATTCTTCTTACATTCAATCATCTCTAAATCAGGGTGAATCACAGTACCATTTGCTTTCAAAAACTTATAACCTAATAGCATGTCATACTTCTTGTTTGCACCTTCTACAACACAAAATTCATCTTCATTCATCCGGACACCGGCAATCAAAACACTCTCTCTAAACCTTGCAACAATCGGCACATCCTCTTCACCTAATCCAGTCAAATGATATCCACGATCCTTAACTTCACTTACTTTCATTCCTACAAATGCTTCATAGTACACCACATTCACCTTACATCCTGTATCAATCAATGCACTAACTTCTCGTTCTCCACACTTAATTTTAACACACATACACCTATTCACTCTCTGACCCCAATTAACGATTTGACAATCCTTCTCTCACATTCATCACTTGCACTCTAGAGAATTTCCCAGAAGGAACCCTCTCATTTCTTAGTTTCCCTGAGTCGTATCCTCTCGATTACTTGCATCATTCCCATATATTAATATATATATATATATATATATATATATATATATATATATATATATATATATATATATATATATATATATATATATATATAGTTTTATCTCGTTTATAGTTTTATCTAAGTTAGGTAAGGTTTCTTGATATCTTTTATTGTTTTTTTCCTATTTTATTTCCATTTTTTTTGTTCTGCGAATGATAACGGCTTTTTACTGGCAACGTCATAGATATAAATAGGACCCATTGCGCAAATGTTTCAGTTTCGTTATGGCTTCTTCATGCTCTAGTTGTGCTTCTTCATTATTTGAATTCAGGTTTATTTTACATAACCGCAAGAAACTTTTAGATTTTTTAGAGGCGCTTAAACTAATCAAGAAAACTATAAAATGCCTGAAATGCAGTTCAAATTTAAATTTATCAGAAAATTTAATGTTTTGTTGCGATAAAATATATGTAAATGAAAACACTATGTGCCATTTCAAACAATCAGCGTGTAGGGGTACATTTTTTGCAGGTTCCCATTTAACATAACATAATTTCATGGATGACAAAAGCCACAAGGGCCTATCAAAGGTCATACACATCTGTCAAAACCCACCCATAAAAAGCACCATTGCCAGGGAAAGACAAAATCAAAGTCCTTCACAATATAATATAACAGATGACAAAAGCCACAAGGGCCCATCATAGGTCATCCAAGTCAAACGGCCTCTTTTTTAAGGCACTCAAACTCCCAAGAAAACTACATCCAGAGGATTGCATCCAGAAACGAGGGTATCACCAATCAAGGGTTGTCAAGAACTAAATCATGCAGCTATAGATATATACAAACAATATTAATATATACAAAACTTAGGAACCATCACAACCTTCCCTCCCCATAAACTCATCCAACCTACTCTTAAACACATTTAAATTTGGACGACCTACTACCCTCCGCGGCAATTTGTTCCAGAAGTCTACCACTCTATTGGGGAAAAAATATTTTCTTAAATCCAACCTACACCCTTGCTTTTTAATTTTCAAGTGGTGACCTCTAGTCCAATTTCCATCATCTAACTCAAAAAACTTGTTAACATCCAATTTATCTATCCCAGAAAAAAATTTAAACAGTTCAATCATATCCCCTCTCACACACCTTTCGAACAAGAATATATTTAATACCCTCAGTCTATCTATATATTCAAGGTGCCTCAGGGAAGGTATAATCTTTGTTGCATTGACTCAAGAAGGTTAATATTGTGTCTAAAATCTGGGGACCATGCCTGTATACAGTACTCTAGATGTGGCCTAACATAAGAGTTATAGAGTTTAAGAATAACCACCTTACTTTTGTAACTGACATTTCTCTTAATGAAACCCAGCACTCTATTTGCCCTATTTCTTGCTTCAATACACTGCTTAGAAAACCTTAATGACTTATCTCTTACTACTCCTAGATCTTTCTCATCCTCTACTGAGCTCAGCCAATGCCCATCCATTTCATAGTTAAATTCTCTATTATCTTTTCACATGTTAATAACTTTGCACTTATCAAGGTTGAAAGTCATTTGCCACTTATGTGCCCAGGATAATAATTTATTTAAATCCCCCTGCACTTTAAAATTATCATCAATATCTTTAACTACAGCTGCTAATTTCGTATCATCCGCAAAAATTGACACTTTATTATTAACTGCCTCCCTATGATCGTTTATATAGATGGCAAATAATAATGGGCCGAGAACTGATCCCTGAGGAACCCCACTGATAACATCCCTCCACTCTGACTTTACACCATTTAGCACTACCCTTTGCTTCCTATCTTTCAGCCACTCAGCTATCCAATTTGAAACACCCCCACATATCCCAATCATTTTTAATTTATGAACTAGTCTTCTATGTGGTACCTTATCAAATACTTTACTAAAATCCAAGTAAATTACATCTACATTCTCTCCCTTATCTACTTGATTTGTTACGAACTCCAGAAAGTCTAGTAAATTAGTCAAACATGATCTACCTGATCTAAACTCATGCTGATCATCGCTGATTGACCCCTCCCTCTCTAGATGTTGGCAAATCCCTTTTTTAACTATTTTCTGAAGAATTTTACAGACTACAGGAGTTAGGCTAACCGGTCTAAAGTTATTTGGATCCTCTTTACTACCCTTCTTGAAAATGGGGACTACATTCACTCTCTTCCAATCATCGGGTATTTCACCATATTCCAGTGACCTAGTATACAACTTCTCCAGAGCGATTGATACTTTCTACTCCTTCTTTAAGTATCCTAGAAAGAATATTATCAGGGCCGGAGGCCTTGGTAGCATCTAACTCACCCATTAGTCCTTTTATCGTCCTCCAATCCACACTAATGGTAGTAAACACCTCTTTCCCTGACCCATGAGTACTATACATAAGACTATTTAGTTTCTCCTTTGTAAATACTGATGCAAAATGACCATTTAGTACCTCAACTATTTCCTCATCAGTTTCTCTCACAACCCCTTCATATTTGATAGGTCCTATTTTAACTCTGCCAAACTTGTTATTAATTTTATAGTAACTAAAGAACTTTCTAGGATCTCTGTTGCTATCCTGAGCTAATTTAGTTTCTGACACCCTTTTGTTCTTCTTTATAATCTTATTTAACTCATTCCTAGCCATTCTATAATCACTTAAATTTTGAATATTATTTTCTACCTGTGATTTTTTGTGTCCTTTTCTTCTCTGAAAATTTTCTAGCTATCTCCTGATTCCACCATAATGGTTTCCTACTTTTGTTCCTAATGGCCTTCATTGGGATACATTGCTCTTGGACTACATTTATTATATGCTTGAAAGTATCCCACATCCCATAAGCATTTTTACCTCTCAATTCTACATCCCAGTCTACCAAATTTAGCAAGCTTCGAAGTTTTACATAATCTTCCTTATGAAAATTTGGAACTTTTACAGCATTCTCAGTTATTTTACCCTTCTCAATTCCCAAGTTAAAACGAACTATCTGATGGTCACTATTTCCCAATGCTTCCCCAACAGTCAATTCTTGAACTAAATGATCACTGTTAGAAAGTACTAAATCTAATATATTGTCCCCCCTCATTGGCTCATTAACAAATTGCTTAAAAAAATTATCCTCAAAGCATTCTATGAACATGCCACTTTGTCTATCCCTACCTATCATATTTTCCCAGTCTACAGAGTTTAAGTTGAAGTCCCCAATAATAACTGCATCTGTTTCACATCCCTTAGTTATTTCCCTTATCATTAGTTCATCTATATCATCAGTCTGGCCAGGTGGTCTGTAAAAACCTCCCAAATGCAACATTCTATTTTTACTGAACCTAATATCTATCCAAAGTGACTCAACTCCATCCTGCTTTATTGAAGTATTTAAACTTGAAACAATGTTGTTTTTTATATAGATAATTATTCCTCCACCAATCCTACCTGTCCTTTGACTAATGTACATATTATAGCCCTGTAAATCGAATTCACTTATAGTGTCACTAAATTGTATTTCATTAACCCAGGATTCAGTAACACATAATATATCTATATCCTCATTGCTAATATAACTAAATAGCTCATCCTTCTTGTTTCTAAGACTATGAGCAATTGTATAGAAACGATTTAACCCCCCTATCCCTGAAGCATCTCTTGAAACCTGAATGACCTCACCTCTATTGCCTTGGAACCTATTTCTGTTATCTGCCAAGTCCATTCTACTTTCAGTACTATAATATCCTCTCATAATTCCCTGATCACTATTAGTATCTAGTTTCCCGCCTGCAAAGACCTAATAACATGATCATACTCCTCCCACAACACATCTACCCCCCTCCTACTCAAATGCAGTCCATCCATCGCATACATTTAAGTTTAAAAGACATTGTTCAAAATTCATATTTTTTCATAATTAATCATTTTACGTAAGTAAGTATTGTTTGTCATTAGGTTACCAGCTTTTTTCTGCCACTAAAAAGCTGTTGTTGTTTGCAGTGAAACAAAAAATACGAAAAATAAAATAGGAAAAAAACCAGTACATTAAAGGGGACTCCTCGTGGGGGAGATATCACTGCTGTGGGACCACCCTACGATGATTCTGAGGTTCAATCAATTGGGGGGTGGTCTCGGGGTCTGTCCCTCAGTATATACTCATATACAAAAAAATATGACATCAGACGCTACCGTCTGATGTCATAAGACATATATTGTAGCCTATAAACAGCGCCACCTACCATTCACCCCTAAACTGAAGTGTTACCCATTTCTGGTCGACCTATAATGATTTAAATTGTCAAAAGTACTTTCTCTTTGTAATCTCTGGTATGACCTTTTCTTCTCAGAAATCTTCCTAGCGATCTCCTGATTGCACCACAACGGCTTCCTACATTTCTTCCTAATAGCCTTCATTGGAATACACTGCTCCTGGACTATGTTTAGTATAGTCTTAAAAGTGTCCCACATCTGATAATTATTCTATCCCCTGAATTCTATATCCCACCTAATCTGATTTAGCAAGTTTTGCAATTTATTGTAATCTCCCCTATAAAAATTTGGAGTTTTTGTGTAGTTTGTTGAAAAGCCAATAGTTAGTAATAACTTGAAATACGGGTGATAATTTAGGCTATCAGATTATCGTCTAAAATAGCCCCTAGAGAATTGATAATTTAAAACTGTGACCATTTAGAATTATTTATCATATCTAAGTCTGTTGGTTGTTCACTCTCACTCATAAATTCAGGACCTATTTTATCCGTTAAAACAAATTATCCTATTTCACTAAGCATATGCTAATAAAAGTGAACTGTGTATATTGAGTGTGCGGTAGTGACCTGGAAGTTAATGAAAATATAGCTTTTTGCATTAAAAAAACTAGTATAACCAATGAGAACAAAAAAGTTTAAAAGACCTATTACTGCTTTTGTAGGTCTGTATTACATGTAACCTTTTTTGAAAATATTAGAATAAAGCCAAAGTGATTCATTTTGTATATTGCTTCATATTTAACAGAGCCTCCTAGCAGCAAATGAGTGGAGTTATGACATTAAACAGTTGTAACTTGTATAGTTTTACCCGGGTGATCTCCATTCATTATTAAAGAAAGAATGCAGTCTGCATAATTTTATGGGATAATTTTGTTGCCTACATTTTAAGATGGTGATACATATTGGCGCCAAATTAGTATTTTAATTTTTTCACTCAAAGATACAGCTGCAATGGAGACTATGAAGTTATAGCCAGCAGAAAGGGACACAAAATACAATCTGAATGCGTCTATGCTGGAATTCATCCAACAGCTGCAGGAGATGAAAGATGATCCAAGCAACAGAATCTGGGCTTTGGTGAGAGAGATGGGTGCTCTTGTAGAAGAGGTGCAAGGGACAAATTCTGACATCCAATGCCAAGGAGAACCTCTTGACTAAGTCAAAGAAGCTCATGAACAACTAAAGCATCCTGTTGAGCTTGCATGATCTGGTTCCTCTCTGATGAAAAGAACTGTCAAGACCAGTTGTATAATACCCAGAACAACAGGTGGCTTCCTTATAATCTATGCAACATTCCATTTATCATGAAGACCAAGTTCCCCCAAACTGTGATGGTCTTTGGGTGTCTCTCCATTCAGGGTGACATTATGCTGACCCACATTTTTTAGCATGTCTTAGACACAATTCAGATGGTTATGTGGAGTTGCTGAAGACTGGTCAAACCCTTGCTGCTGAAGGCCAATATATCCAGAAAGAGTAGGAATTGGTTGTTGGATAATTTCTATGACTTCACCATTGCCACTTTCTAAGACTCCTAATACCCCAGATTTTGATCCCATGGATTACTATGTGTGTGTGGGGTGTGGTTAAGGAAGAGACCAATCGCTATGCCTGCAACATCAAGAAGAAGTTGTTCAAAGATCTTCCCAGGGAGACACAGGAATGTATGTGCCAAGATACAGAGCTGTCTTGAGGCTGTAGTGGAAGCTGAGGGTGGTTATTTTAAGTAAACTGTATCTCCTAGCTATAATCTAGTTGAATTTTTTAAATTTTCCTTATTATATTTATTTTTGGCTGAGATATTGCCGGGGCTTCTGTTATGCAAACTTTTAAATTTAGCCTGAACATTTCAGGGGTTGGACAAAATAATTGGAACACATGTTAAATTGAATGAATATTTATTTAATACAGAGTTGGTCCTCCTTTTTCTTTCTGAACAGCATTGATATGTCTTGGAATTGATTCATACAGCTTCCTTACTTCATTGAGAGGAATCTTGAGCCATTCTTCTTGCAAGTCTGCTCCAGCTGTTTCAGACATGATGGTGGAGGGTAATGACTTCTAACTTGTTGCTCCAAGATGCACCACAAATGCTGCTCAATATATATTGTAGCTCACTTCTATGTTCTTCATACCAATTCTTAACCATATGAGTGGTGTGTATTGGGGCATTGTCATCTTGGAAAAAGTACTCACCATTATGGGATGGACTTGATCTTCCAAAATATTCAGATATTCGTTGCTATTGATCCTACCATGCAGGGCAACGATTGGACCAATAGAATTCCAAGATATGGCTGCCCAAAACATCACTGACCCTCCTCCATACTTCACTCTAGGAAGAAGGCAGTCAGGATTAAAAACTTCCCCGAGCTGTCTCCACACACAAACCCACGCTGCAGTGGAGAAAAGAAAAAAAAACTGGACTCGTCAGAAAATACAGGGTGTGGCAGAACCGATTGAGCAGTTTTGAGGAGTCAATGCTTGGGGGGATGAGGGGGGAGGGAGGTATCCCCTTGCTGGTTTCTGAGGAATGGCTTGCTCCCCTGGGCAAAGCCCCCCAGGGCTTCCCTCAGGAATGTACCCCACAAATATGGCGTACTGTCTCTATATACCCTCCTTACTTTTTTATAACTCCTTAAAACTGCTCAATCAGTTCTGCCGCACCCTGTATTACTCACTTCCATTGATCTATCAACTAGCCCTTGTGATCTCTACACCAGTTCACCCTTTCTGAATGTTTTGATGGGAAAGCAGTGGTTTTGTGATGGTGGCTCTTCCATGATATTCAGCTTATTGAGCTCACAACGAACAGTTTTGATCTAAACTGGGCTAGTGAGATGTTGATTCAACTCTGCAGTCATTTTAGGGGCAGTTGTCCAGGGATTTTTCATCACCTTGCGTTTCACCACTCATCAGTCTCTTTCAGCGAGCTTGTAAGTCCTGCTGGGATTACTCCTGTGGAGGTTTTGCCCTGCTTCTTGAATTCTGTTGTGGTACTTGATATGGTAGCTCTTGAAAAACCAAGGAGTTTAGCTGTTCTGGTGGCGGAAGCTCCTGCAATTCGAGCTCCAACAATTTGTCCTTTTTCGAACTCAGTGAGGTCACGCATCTTAGTATCTATACCACGATCAGCAAAAGAAATACAAATAATCATTAAAGTTGATAAATTGAACTATGTATATACAATAAAAACAAAATACAATGAAATTTGGATGGATATTCGTAATATAATGGCTCATTGAAATATTGGTGTTATATTTCTACTGGTCCAATTATTTTGTCCAATCCCTGTGTGTGTATATATATATATATATATATATATATATATTATATAGAAATGTGGCTGAGTTGATGGTTTGAAATTGCCATTGGAGAGAAGTTGCATAAATTATATCGTTTCTAATGTTTCAACATTTTGGGGTCAAGGCACAACCCTTTAAGGTCAGTCTCCAGATCAGGTCCAATGAAGAAAATTTTAAAGATCACACACACTGTTCTCTCAATATATATATATTTTTTAAGTTACACCCTGTTGTATATAAATTTTCAAGTTTTTCATGCTGAAAATATTCACTATATCTACAGAGGGAAGGGGTGCTGAATTGTTTCTAGCCTAATAAAATTATAAATTTAATTAGCAACAATATTTTTCTATTTTCAGGACCTGGTGAAGCGTTATCATAGCATTGGTACAATGCCTTTGCTAAAGAGAGTAGTGTGGCCAGCCCATGTATCTCGGGTTCCCCTTGTTGAAGAATGGGTGCGAGATGAGTCAGGGCGAGTCTTCTCGGCCCTTATGCCTGCAACTGATGCTCCACAAGACCTGGAAGCATTCACAAATCTTACTCTCTCCAATTTGATAACACAGGTATTTTGGGGTTATCTAAACTGCTTAGGGGAATTTATATAATCTCAGCCACATTCACTTATTTATTCCACCTTGGATATAATGTCCCTCATGATGTTCTGAAGTAGATTATATTTATCAACTCCTTAATGTTTAAGGGTTATTTAATCCTTGATTCAAGATATATCTTGAATAAAGGTCTTGCTAAATTAATAATCTCACTTTGCTCTTAGTTTGGATCTCTCACTCACCTAGTGTATACAGCATTAGATTTCCATACCTGTGTACAATTTCTCACAAGGATAGACACAAAAAATTTCACTACTCACATGAGGCAACTGCCATTGAGGCACTACATAGTCTGGAAATTCACACAGCTCCAACCCTGTACTTCAATACACAACACAGGCAATCACAACACCACTTTTCCTTCACTTAGCCATCTTATCACTCTTCTATCCAAGAACCTGCCCAAGGGGTTGTCATATCAACAGTCCCTTGATGCACAATGGCTGTCCCTTGGGCAATGAATGGCTCCTGGCTCATTTGGGAGTGTTAAAACTCTTACTATTGGGTTGAGGAATAAGTTCTTGCAGTTTTATTAAATTTATTCATTACGATTAACAATTTTAGAAAAACTTTATTTTTAATTGATAACAATATGCAATTTAATCAATAATGTATTCTCTGTTGTTATTTACAACTTCTTCCTAACGTTCAACTAGTTTTTCGATGCCTCTGCAATAAAAATCTTTGGATTTTGACTCAAAGAATTCGTCTAACCAGGTTCTTAATTCCACATCAATATTGAACGAAACGCCACGCAAATTGTTGGAGAGCGATTGGAACAGATGTAAAGCCGATAGAGCCAAGTCTGGTGAATATGGAGAATGCGACAGGATTTCCTAATTAAGCGTTTGGATGGCATCTTTTGTCATATTGGCAATGTGAGGACGAGCTTTGTCGTGTTGCAGAAGGACTCCATAATGTCGATGAGGTCGCTTTTCACGAATAGCTTCGGCGAGTCGATACATTTGTTGAACGTAGAGTTCTGCATTGACAATCTCATTGTTTGCAAGGAGCTCATAAAGAATGATGCCTTCACAATCCCACCACACACACAGCATCGTCTTTCGTGGATGAGGTCCTTGCTTTAATCGCGGAAGTGGTTTTTTATTGGGGCTAAGCCATTGTTTTTGATGGTTCATGTTGACATAAACACACCACTTTTCATCGCCAGTGATGATGCGGTGAAGAAATCTGTCCTTATCTCCACGAGTAGCCTTGTGACGAACAAGCAAACCTGCGGCAATCGTGGATTGTTTAAGTTTGTTGCTTTTGCTCAAAGCGTGCGGGACCCATGCACCGAGTGTTTGAACTTTCCCCATCGAATCAATGTGATTCACTACAGTTTTCTGATCACACATCAATTTTACAGCCAATTCTCTAGTCGATTGACGAGGATTTTCATGAAGAAGGTCATTCAATCGATCTTAATCCAACTTAATGGGGCGACCAGAATGTTCTTCGTCATTAAGATTGAAATGACCGCTTTTGAAATGTGAAAACCACCATTGAGCTGTCCTTTCTGATAAAGCATTTTCTCCGTACACAGCACAAATATCGCAACAAGCTTTGGCTGCGTTTGCATTGTTCCTGTCTCGATTGAAAATTAATAACAACAAGTGTCAAAAATGCGCCTTTCTTTCAACTTGACATTCCATTTTGAGGCTACACAACAAAAATTAAATTAACACAACTTTTAAATAAACCGCAATGACTTATTACTCAACTTCAAGACACAGTGTAAGCAAAAGCCTAATAGTCTACGCTGTTAAGAGACGTAGCCTAACCTTTGCAAATTTTGCTCTCATTATCTATTATTGTTTCTTAATATGTGCACAAATCACTTCAACACAAGTTAAATCAACACAACATTTAAAAAAAACGCAATAACTTATTCCTCAACCTAATATTATTCTGTCTCTAACTTCCTCTACAATGAGGGCTCTGCCCCTAGTGCCCAGGGCTTGCCAGTAATTATCAATCTGATCTATATGTAAATTTCTTTATCAGTCAGAGGTCCTCATTCACAATTGAAAAGGGATAGGTACTATTATTAACTAACTTTTATTTCAGCTTTCATCTCTATCACGTCATGCGGAAGATTTATTTGGGGAAATGATTGCTGAATCAACCTCCATTCTGAACCGCACCGTTTCTCTTCAAGGCAGAGTGGATAAACTGAGTGTCAAAGTTAAAAATTTAGATAGCAGTGTGGAAGAAGGTAGGGATGCAATGTCATATTGTGTGTAGCTTTCAAAATTTCCTTTTAAAATTATAACCTATGTTTGGCTTTATCTGTTTACTAAAGCTCTATCAAGCATCTATTCACTTTTCACCAAATGGTTTAGAGAAGGAAAATCGATTTGCTGTGTTTCAGGAATGTTAATCAGTTATTTCTTTCCATAAATTATCATTCCCATTCAATTTACATCATCCACTTTTACACACTGTGGGGTTGTTGTGTATCCCTATCGCAGGAACAAAACTCTAAACAAATGTCTTCCCAGGTCAGGACCCCAATCTGGTCTTAAGTGTCTCTTTATGACTCATGCCAGACACCTACATTAGATGTGGCTAGTCACCATGAGTTTTGAATCGGACCAACATCATGGCTAGTGCCATACAAGTGCAGATCAGTGCCTAAACCCTTACAGAATTATTTTAGCCCCCCTCCCCCTTACACACAGACAGCGCCATCACATAGTCATATTCCCATTTGATTTTAAAATTCATGGGTACCTTTTTTCCCAGTATCTTTGCAAGATATTCACATGCGCAAGGCATTCAAGTCTTCGGCGATGTTTGATCAGCAAGTGGTATCAAGGGACACAATACCTGCAGCAATGCTTGAGCAATACGAGTCATGCGAACAACCACCACCTCTTCATGAACTTAATCCATATCGGTTGGTATTTTCTATAAAAAAAGTTGGTTGATTGAAATGGAAGTGAACTTCCAATTTAAGTTAGGGTGCTTTGAAGAAATTCTTAAAGTGCAAATTTAAAAAATGAGATATAGTGTCAGCTATACTTTAAGGATGTAAGTTGTTGAGTGCTGTGATGGAGATTTGAATAGGTGGGCATATATTGATATATATTCCCAATAAGCAATGCCTGAAAGATTTATGTTAAGTGAGTTGTATTCCGGTATTGCTTTATGCACAGGCACTGTCCTTGGTCTGGGCAATTTCCCATAGACTCCTACCGAATGTGCTCACTTTTCATAAACTGGGGAGATATCACTCTACTCAGGCTCTTTTCCACCTAATCTCTCTAACCTCCTGTGTGTACAAGTTGATGGAGAAATTGGTGAATGTTAGATGGGCTTTTTCCTGGACAGTGTAGGCCACCTGTCTTCCACAAGCTCTACCTCATGTCAGATGCACTGCTCTGACTGGAAAATGTTGTCTGCAAGGCCTTCCTTTTTGACAGCAATACGCCATAGTTTTCTGATCTGGGGAAGGCCTTTGGTATTATGGAGACCCCAAGACATTATGGGGAATAGGGGATCCCTCCCAATTTTCATATTTGAATTTCTATGAGAATAACAAAGGGTTTTATGATTACCTGTTTGTATTAAAACATTACTTCCCCACATATAGACCCTCCACCCCTATTCCTCACAATTATTGCTATTTGTGAATTACATTATCCACTTGTGGGATCTTGTGCTCAATGTGAGGGATGGATGGTGCAACTTACTACTAAAATAGTGATGTTATGGAATGGATCTGCTGGCTGTTATTTTAAAGCTGAAGTGTCTGAGAAATGGAAGAATGCTGTGATAGTGCCATTGTCTAAGGTTAAAGAGGAGAAAGTTGAATGTGACAACTAAAAAGGGATATGCATATATTTAAAAAAATTTTTTTAGTGCGTTTCTAACAAGGCTGTATCATGCTGAAGAGAGATTTGCCCCCCCCAAAAAATAGTGAAGGTAGATGAAGCGAAAATACTAGAAAGTAACAAGGAGTAACAAGGAAAATAAGTACCCTAGAAAACCTTTACGGTCCATTGAATGAGGGTACCTTTGGACTAGCTGTCGAGCAGGCACATCCCCACTCTATTGCCTTACGTGGTCCCTAAAAGGCCACTTTTCAAGACTTTGTCTAGTCTTGTCTTGAACTGGTCAACAGAATTGCTTTTGACAACCTCCATCGGAAGTGCGTTCCAGCTACCGCAGATACTGTACGTGAAAAATTTCCCACACAGATTGTGGTTGTAACGCTTCAGCTCAAGTTTGAAGCCGTGATTTCTTGTTCTGCTCTCTTTAAGGCTGAAAATATCCCTGTAGTCAACATTGTCGAACCCTCAAAGTATTTTGAAAACTTCAATGAGCTGACCATGCAGTCAATGGGTTTCCAACAAGAACAGGTCTAATTCCCTTAATCTATCTTCATAACTTTTATGTCTGATAAAGGGAATCAGTTTGGTTGCACGCGTTCCAATCTCGCAATGTACTTTCGAAATGAACTCCAAAATTGTACAAACAGAGTACTATTTCCTTTTTCAGGTATCCAAACTGTCACTTTATATAACCTAGCATCCTTTAGGCTTTCTTCTCCGCCTCAATACACTGCCTCGAGAACTTGAGATCACAAGTTATAGTTAAACCCAAGTCCTCAGTTTCAGTAGATTCAAGAGCAGTGCCCTTAAGGATATAATGAGATTGGGGGTTTCGGTGGCCGATATGCATCACTTTGCATTTGTTCACATTAAAAGGCATTTGCTACCTGTCCGACCACTCAATCTTCCGAAGATCTTCCTGCAGGCGGATAGTATTTCCATCCTTTGCAATGTTCATACCAAGCTTGTATCTTCGGCAAATTTAGAAATCTTGGCAACCATGTCACCGTCCATGTCATTGACGTAGATGATGAATAGTAGTGGTCCCAGGACAGAACCTTGAGGCACCCCACTAGTAACGGGCACCCACTCAGAAGCCTGTCCATTCACCACCACACATTGCCGTCTGCCACTTAGCCAGTTCTCTATCCAGCCTGCTACTTTTCCGTCTATGCCCAGTGCTCGCACTTTCTGGAGAAGACGGCGGTGTGGTACCTTATCAAAGGCTTTCTGAAAGTCTTAAGTTGACCACATCCACCGCCTTGTCCCGATCGTGCTCACTGAAGACGAAGTGGAAGAATTCCACAAGGTTCGTCAGGCATGACCGTTGCCTTGGGAAGCTGCTGGGAACTCCTCAGTAGCAGGTTTGACTAAATGCGACGCCATTTTGTCCACCATGATGCTTTCCATGAGTTTACCGACTATTGAAGTCAGACTGATAGGTCAGTAGTTCGATGGTTGGCTAGGTCTCCTTTCTGGAAGATAGGAGTCACCTCCACTTCACGCCAGTCTCTAGGAATGCATTCGGTCCGGATTGACATGTTGAAGATTGCGCTCAGGTGTCGTGACACTTGATCACACACTTCTTTCAAAACTTTAGGTAGAAACCCATCCAGGCCAGTTGACTTATTCGTCATTAGGTCAGTGATCTTTTCTATTTCGCCTTCAGTGAAGTCCATATCCTCCAGCTTTTCCCCCAAGTAGAAATCTGTTGGCTGGGGGATGGGACCACACTCTTCAGTAAACACTGAAGAGAAGTAATCATTGAGGAGGTTAGCATTTTCTGCATCTGAGTGCTACTATTTCAGGCTCTTCCGTTGCTATGAGGCCACGAAGTTTAAGAAACTTGTTCCTGATCGACCTTGCATTAAACAAAAGAACTTTCAGGGAGTCCCCGAATGTAGGACTCCTTACGCTCTTCCATTTCCCCGCTTGTTTGTTGGCGAGGAGGCACCCCTCTTTGTGACCTTTGAGAAGGTTGTTTCAGGAGTGACATGGGCGTACTGGCGTACGTCTGCCCTCACTCTGGGCCGGATACTCCTTTTGGTCCTCTCTATGACATCCTGGATCATGTTCGACAGAAAGGTCTTTCCTTTAAAGTAAAGATGTATCCCATCCCTTTGGTAGAGATCATTTCTACCATAAAAGCTACGGTACAGGTCCACAAAAAAAAACCCCTTTGCTGTACACATCTGCCAGGCGCTGGTATATAGCCATTGCTTCTTCTCTAGGCATTGGGGTAGTTGGGGCATTCATCCAGGTTTTAGATGTAGCAGGAGCATTAAACCTGCTCCCCTCCCTCCCTAGGGGGATTAAGAGAAAACAGGAATAAAAAAGTGGGAGATTTGAAAATGATGCATAGGATGCCCTGATAGAGCACTTGGATCATTGGGGGTGGTGGGGCGCTGTCTCTAGGTTTCAATAGTAGCAGGGGCATTAATTACACTTGCCTCACAATCCAGAGGAATAAATCTTTTCAGTGATGTAGGTAAGGTGTGTGAAATTTCTTTGATGGGGTATGTATGAAGAATAACGGATCTATGGATCAAGGGATACCTAAATACTCTGTCAAACTTGACAGTTCTGAGGATGGCTGCCATTGTGTGGTCTTCTCTATTGGTTCTGAGATGGGAGTGTATTTATGGATGAAAGATGGCCTCAGTCAGTAGTTTGATATAGGATGAGGATGTTGATAGTATGTGATGTAGTCATGACTATTTGATATCTTTTTTGGATGGAATACTGAAAAAGGAATTTAAAAGTTGTGTGATTAGTGCAGAATGGGATGTATGTTGCTATATGCTAATGACCTGGTGTCTGTGGCTTAGATTGAGATGGATTTGAAATGTTGATTGAAACCTTTGACAATGTATGAGATGAAGAGCCTGAAAGTAAATACAGAACAGAGTAAAGTAATGGTATTTGGAGGGGTGGGGGTTGTTATCCGAATCTATGGTATCACCCTTGAACAAGTGTGAAGTTTTAAGTATCTAGGATGCATTGTAAGTAATAGTGGTACAAATGCAGTAGGTTGCGACCACAAGGTTTTAAATGGTAGGAAAGTCTATGGGTCAGTTAGACCATTGGTGAATGGTAAAGGTTTGAGTGTGAAATGTGCCAGGAAGATTCAAGAGAGAAATCTAAAGCTGACATATGGAAGGAGAGAGGAAAATCTCAAGTGAGAGTAATGCAAATGGTCAAAGGTGGATAGAATGAGGAACAACTAGATGTGTCAATGGTGTGACTGTGTTTTTAGGTTGTATGTAAGAAGAATGAATGGAATATATTAGCGAGTGTTAGGTGGAAGACTGGGTCAAAGGTGGTTTATTGTGTCGCTTTCAGAGAATGGGCTGACTGAGGAGGAAGAAATGTGTATATTGTAGAGGGGGCACACATGTGGCTCCCAGGATTACAGGGTGTCTACTGCCCTTGAAGTCATTGAAAAGCCCCTGATTTTATTTTTTGCCTTTGGAATCCTTGAAAAGTCCTTGAATTTGATGAAAAAAGTAGATGGTCCTTGAATTTAAAAAATAAATCATTGAGTGATTATTCAAATGATTTTTCAAATTCACTATTTATATACTTGAGGTGACATAACAATCGAGTCCAAGGTCAGACTCAAACTCGAAAGGTATTTAAATCCCGGTATTTGTTTCGTTGAAAGTCAGTTTGCATTTAATATTAAAGTGAGCTGTGTGTCAACCATTACTGTAAATTCAATTGTGTAATTTAGTAAGCCTCACTTAAATTTGTTTAATTCATTTCTGTGTAGTTTGTGTGTTAAATTTCAATCTTGGTTCATGTTTTTAATTAAAGGTCTAGTTTTCTTAGAAACAATTTTTATTCAATCCTCGAAACGCTGAGAAAGGCACTAGGAACCCTCAAAGATAACAAGATTAAAGTGATAATAATAATCAAATATAGCACTCTTAGAGAGAAAACTTAATCAAGTAGTTTTGTACGTAACCAACCCATACATACGAACACCATCACTTGGTCCTTCCTATACCACGACACTTTGCTTATAACCCATTTTTCCTTTAAATATCTCACCTTCATTAATGTCCCATAATGTTTATTGCACTTTTTTTAATTTAAAGAAAAAAAAACAATGGCTAAAACCCAGCCTTGATTATTTTTTAAAAAGTCCTTAAATTCAAAATCACCAAACAAGTAGACACTCTGGGATAAATGCAGATATAGATTGGATGAGGTGGTTACTTCTAATGGCATTGATGTGGGGTTCATTGCAATGTGAAAAATGCCCAAGATTAGATAAAAAAGCCCCCCAACCCCTCCTCCTCTCAAGCTTTTTGCATTCCCTACATTTTAATCAATTTATGAGTTCCTTTCCAAGAAACTTAGGGGAGAAATATTCTCATTGTTTTGTTTTTTTGCTGTTCCTTGTGGTTCAGGTGGGTATCATCATTGTTACCCCTATCTACCTAATGAGTATGGTTAAAAAAAAATCCTGCCTCATATTTTGGAGATAATCTTTATTGGTTATGTTGAGTGCTGCCTACTTCATTAACTCTTGAATTATTTACAGGGATGATGGTAAAGATGGCCTCAAATTCTATACAGATCCTTCTTATTTCTTTAATTTATGGAGAGAAGAAATGAAACAGGAAACAGAAAGGTTAAAACACGACAAGAAACAAAAGGTTTGTGTGGCATTTTTATTTGGACCCTACTGCCAATTGTCCCCTCTATTTTGATTCTTGAACAAGGTTGGAGAATGCTGCAGTGTATGTTGTATAATGTGCTACAATTACCAGGATACAATCATGTGCCAAAACTGGAATATTGGATTGGGAAAAGTCATCAACAGCATATTTCTCATAAAGAGGGTTGGTGTGCATCAATGGTCCTAAAAGTACCCCCTCTTTGTCCTATCAAACGCAAAACGGCCCTTTTTTATGTCAAATCGGCCCTTTGTAGTGATGGATGGAGGCTGTATTTTTGTATCTCATCCAGTAAAGATGAGATAAATAGGCTTCCTGATTTCAGTAGGTAGACAGCCCCATCCGGTCTAAAGCCATGCAATGTAGTTTTTGCAATAGAGTGGATTCCCAACCCATTATCCCCTTATGTGTGGGACCACATTTTCATTTCCTACCACATATAGCTTTAACATTGTGGTAATGGGATTCTTATCCCCAAGGACAATGAGACCCTTTTTCAGTAATATTTTTTCTCCTCAGCCAAACAAACCCAAAGCGGAGGGACGCTCCAAAAAACCGAAGATGCGGAAAGCCCACTTGACGAGAGACAAGTTGAAGCAGAAAGTGATTGATTCTGGCGAAGTTTTAGCCGATAAGAGTAATTACAGATCACCATTGAATGAAGTCAATCAGGTAAACTCGCCATTGGCAAGTAAAACCCATCTTGTTACCACACATCCCCATAAGGGGCGCCGCGATTTGCCTTCCTGGCCGCCCGGCTGACGGGACTCAGCACCCCATCCGGCCCCAGCTTAGCCTCTTCTTTCAGACAGCCTGTATTTCTCCCCTACTTCCTCACTTTCCCTACAACCTCTCCCATAACTTTCTCTGGTGGTCCTCTATTTTCTCAGGATAGATGCCGATCTTCTCCTCAGCCAACTTTCCCGGATCGGGGCTGAGGGGGAAGGGGACAATGATCCATCACCCCTGAGCTCCGGTTTGGGATGGTGGGTTTTTAAATAACGCTTTATCCCCACCCACATCTTCCTCACCTCGTCTTCCTAACTGCCAGGCCACCAGTCGCGGGGGGGGGGGGGCTTGAATAGCGGCACCTGGTTCTGCCAGCCCTGTACGCACCCCTTGCAGGGTGGCCTACTGCGAGGGGTGATTAGCATTTGTATCCCGTAATATAAAAAAAGGGGTCACTGTGACCAATGATGAAAATTTTCACACAAAATCTCCCCATTTCCCCTTCAAGAAAAACGGAGCCGCCCTCACGCAGCTCCACAGAAAAAATGGAAGTCTTCACCCTGTGGTTTCCCAGGGGACCCTCCATAACTCTTCAACCGGGGGGGCTCCCCCTCACCCCCTTCCTTGGAGCCACCACGTGACTCCAGTGACCCCACGACTGCTGGAACCTTCACCATCTAGGCCAAGGACCTTGCAGAGGCTGGAAGCTCCTGCTGAGGGAGGGGAGAAGCGGGTCCATTTCCCGCCCTCCTCTCCTAAAAAGAAAAAGACTTGGGGCTCTTCTCCCTCCACGGGGCCGCTAACATCCTTGAACGCGACCAAGCCAAGATCGGCACATCCGGCCCCGGTGCTCGCCTGGGTGGGAGAACCAAAAATAAGACAAAAAGTGTGCAGAGCGGGAGCCTCAATTACATGAGGGCCCCTCATTCAGAGGTTACCTGGCATTTTTGAGCCCGCTGGCTTCAAACGCTTCTTAGTTATGGCAACATGATCCATCAGAGGAGAGCTTTAGCTGGTATAATTGGTATAAAGTCGAAGGTAACCCGTTTCTCGGACGGGAGCCTTCTGGCGAATGCGGCGGATCCCTCCGAGGTGGCCAAGATAAGGGCTCTTTGGACACTTGATGGCTCCCCGGTAAGCGTGACGCCGCACTCTACCATGAACTTTGTGAAAGGAGTAGTTTATGCGAGGGAACTCGTGGACTACTCCATAGAAGATATCACTCTAGACCTGGCCGACCACGGGGCGGTCAAGGTCGAGCGTGTGATGAGAAAACAGGCGGGGGGGGGGGGGGGGCTCGAGACCCACCCCTACACTCTTCGACATGTTCGACTATGACAAGCTCCCTGAGTCGGTGCGTGCTGGTTGGTATCACTACCGCGTGAAGGCATTCGTGCCACTGCCATGGAGGTGCTATTACTGCCACCGCTTCGGCCATACGAGTCGCTCATGTAGACGTGCAAAGTCAGGGTCATCCGAAATCTGTAAATTGATCCAAGGCCACACACGCTAAGACCAAATCGTGTGTGGCAAAGTGTGTCAATTGCGGAGATCCGCACCCCGCTTCTTGAAGCAATGTGGTGCATATCTCCTTGATATGCACCACATATCATTCGCGAGGCTAAGGACTTGGTCCTGACGCGCCTGGCTCTGTCTGGGATGTCTTGTGACTCAATGGTTAGAAATGCACCCTCTGCTCCTGGCCCATCCAAGCCAAGAGCACGGTTGTTTCCGCGCCCATTTGGAGCCCTTCTGTGGGTTCTATTCAACCCGGGCGCTCTCCTGGTAAAGCTTGCCGCACAAAAGGTTCATACCCAGCCCCGGCTAAAACCAGGGCTCTTACCCCTTCCCCCAGTGTGACCATTTCCCGTAAGGGGAAACGGCCACGCGCCTCCAATGAGTTGTTAGACTCACAGGAGGCAGGACCCCTGAAGTTGGTCGCCAGGCCATCTTCCGGGGCTCTAAAGCTGCCCCCTCCCCCCTGAAAGGAGGACAGCAACAAAGGAGCTTCGGCTCTTTCGCCCATGCCTAGTGGTGGGCTGGGCTCGGAGACGGTGGATCCTCGAAAAGATTGTCCCCCCGCCTCCAAAGCCGCAACGCCCGCCTAAGGTTTCGAGGCGGAGGGAGGAAAAGACTTGCATGGCGAGCCCAACCTCCCCCAATAAGTCCTCGAAGGCGACAGCGCCTTCAGCGTATTGTCCGGCCAAACGCACCCGGAGTTCTGCCCCCAGTAAGCGTACAGCCATTCCCGTGAGGGTCTCCTCTGAGCTAGGCGTGGAGGGCATATTCCTTCAATGGAATTGCAGTGGACTCCGGACTAACTGGGAGGAGCTGCAGAGACTTGTCTCGTCCCCCGCGTACGGGTGGGTGGAGCTCTCTCCGGCCCAAAGGAGCAGGAAGAGGGTGTCCCGCAGGGAAATGTCCTCAGTGTCACACTCTTTGCCCTGAGCATCAACGTCATCACCTCGGTGCTGCCAAAAGATGTTCTCGCTACGCTCTACGTGGACGACCTTTCGACCTCTTTTGGTGCGGCCCAGATGCCAACTCTGGTGCGTCGACTCCAGGCATTGAACCGCGTCTCTCGCTATGCCGAAGCGCACAGGTTTCGGTTTTCTTTGGCCAAGACTAAGGTGGTGCACTTGTGCCGCCATCCACGTCTCTACCCTGACCCAGATTTGTTTCTTAATGGGGTGCGCCTGGATGTGGTTGAATTGCACCATTTCCTTGGTCTTGTATTTGACCAAGGCTTCACCTGGGAGGCTCATATTCGCAGCCTTAGGATATCTCTTATCCGCGCCATGAATATTCTTCGTTCCGTGACGTTCAGCGCTTAGGGTGCTGATAGGGCTACTGCCTTACTTTTTTATCGATCCTTTGTCCGTTCGAATCTCGACTACGGATGTGAGTTTTTATGCATCCGCAGCCGAGCGTCTATTGTGGAAGGTGTTCTTAATCCACTACACCGGCCTTTGCTTGGCGACTGGTGCCCCCCGCACTTTCCCTATTGAGAGCCTGCTTGTCGATGCTGGAGAGATGCCATTATCTATGCGCTGGGAAACAGTGCATTACTCGCTTGTACGCACGAGCGCAGCGTCTCCTTTTGTCGCCAACGGCTCTCAAAGTATCTGCAGCTGATATTGACGGTACCTATGGCGCCGAGAGACGCCAGTCATACCCTAAGCCCTTTGGGTTCAGTGCTAGGAAACTCCATACCCTAACCCCTTTGGGTTCAGTGCTAGGAAACTCCGAGAGCTAGATATACCTCTCGGGCTGGTGGTGCCCCTGGTACTGCTTAAAACGCCAGCCTGAAGGGTACCACCGTTGGCTATTTGTCGCCACGCCTCTGCTCCCAAAGCATCTACAGCGCCGGGAGTATTGCGTTCGGCCTTTTTGGAACACATCTCGTGTCACGCTGGAACAGTGCCAGTGTATATGGATGGCTCCAAGTCCGAAGAAAGGGGCGGCTTCCACGCCGTATTTGCTCTGTTTGAAGTCACCAGGGCTCTATCGGGCGGTGCGTCTGTCTTCACGGCTGAGTTGGTGGCAATACACCACTCGGTACGAGTGATTACGCGACGTGCCCGGTTCGGAGAGCAGATTATGATTTATCGCAACTCACAGAGCGCCCTGGGTGCTCTCGGGGCATTGGAATCTCCCCACCCTCTGGTTCACGATATCCGTGATGCCACGGTTTTAGTGAGCCGGGTGGATGTCGAGATTATCTTCTTCTGGGTTCCTGGACATGTAGGAATTGTGGGGAATGAGCACTCCAAAGAGTCTGCTAGGACCGGGCGACCGGACCAGCTTTTCGCTCTTCCACACACAGACTACATGGCAGGAATACAGGCAGCTCTTCGGACTGCTTGGCAAAGAAGATGGGAGCCGATCCAGGCGAACTCAAAGTTGCGTGCCATTACGCCGCGCCTGTTCCCATGGACCTATCCCCCATTGCTTCAGGTCGCTTTATGTCGTCTCCGAATCGGACATACTCGTGTGACGCATCGCTATCTGATGGAGCGCTCGCCAGTGCCCTATTGCGACGACTGCGTCGGGCCCCAGACTGTTCGCCACATTCTTGTCGAATGTCCCAGTCTGGGTGATCTTCGCGCACGATACCTGTCCCGGTACCGGGATGGGCGGGGTCGCTACCGCCTGTCCCTTGTGCTCGGGACGAGTGCGTGCACATTGACTTGTTGACTTTTGGGGGGAGGCCGGGCTTCTCCCATTTATTTAAAAAGATTCCTTTTTTGTATTTTTTTTTGTTTGTTATTGTTTTTTTGTAGGTTGAACGCTCCGGCACCGGGGTGAAGGGGACTCACCCCCGCTGCCGGAGATTGCTTCCTAATTGTTAAGTTTTTTCATTTTTATCATTATGTTTTCATATTTTTATTTTAAAGTAGCCTAGTTCTAGGCTGTCGTGTTTCCGGCGACTTATGCCCAAGTGGGCAGTCGCCAGATGGGCCATTTAATGGAGCGCTCGCCTGATCCCTATTGTGACGCTTACGTCGTCCCCCAGACTGTTTGGCACATTCTTGTCGAATGTCCCTGCCTGGGTGATCTTCGCGCACGTTACCTGTCCCAGTACCGGGATGCTGTCCCTTGTACTCAGGACGAGTGCGTGCACATTGGCTGGTGGACTTGTAAACTTTTTGGGCGGAGGCCGGCCTTCTCCCTTTTATTTAACCAGTTTTTTTGTTTTTTTAATAGGTCCCCACGTTCCTGCGCCGGGAGGGGGGGCTCCACCCGACGCAGGAGCTTGCTTCCTGCTCGTTGCCTTTTCCTTTTTTTTATTTTTAGTGTTGGGTTTTTTTGGGGGGGGGTTTTCGAATCTTATTTTAAAGTAACCTAGTACTAGGCAGTTTTTAATACGGCAACTAATGCCCAAGTAGGCAGTCGCCAGATGAGCTCTTAGAAAAAAATAAATGTTACCACACATGCTTGCTTTGATTACATGTAGTTTTTATCCCCCAACATAAACTTACTCACCCATGCCCTTACCCTGCACTTCCTAAACCCTAGAAAACTCATGCATAGAAGATTAGGTCCAGATGTACTCCTCACAAACTACCCAGATTCAGAATAGATCACTTAACCAAAACTTTCTAACAAGCATCACACAGCACATTTTAGATAGGGTCAACAAACAAACACTTCTCCCTCATGCACAATGCTAGTACCAATCAACAAAAGCCAAACCTTTAACACACTGCCTGAACATATCCTAGTTCAAAAAAGCCCAAACAGCAACATAAAGGATGACAAACTTCATTATCAGCAGACAAGGACAATTTATACATAAAACACAAATCACACATACTACCACTTCACAATGGTGCTCCCCCCAGGGTGATTTCCTTTTAACCTTTTCACTCATGACATTCCACAAGTACAATATCCAATTATCCTAACAAGCTGCCTGTGTGTGTGTCAACAAATAATATCCATACTGTTTTCCTGTCCATGTGAAAGTCGACTAAACCTTGAATGTTATTTCTATGAGGCGCAGGAAGAATGCGTCTTCCTGCTTTATCCCAGGTGTGAGATGCAGTAACTGTAATCAGTGAGGCTGTTGCAGACCTTGTCCTGTTGGGTTGGTTAATCTGCATCAATGTGTGAATCTAGTGGTATATGTGATGTGTGGAAAAGGGGAATGGTAGCCAATGTTTTTTTTAAACACGGAGATTGCAGATGCTTGTTCTGTCTGACGAACATGAAAAGGAATGAAGGTTTTTTGTGAGATGGAATGCACTCAGGGTCAGAGGAGTAAAGAGGGTGTGGCAGGGTGTAGTTAAATTGGTTTGTGTATGGCTGAGATGATGTGAGATGGTAAAACCCATACCATTTCATTTTCCTTTTATTTCTCAGTGGGGACCTCCAGTTTAATATGGGATCCAGACCACTGTATCTACAGTGTATGGCAGTCGTTGTGAAGTCAACCCAATTGGAACACCATCCGGTGACTAACCACACATAATGTGGCTTAACTTCGCTCTAATCTCATTCACTAATCGCATTATACAAGCAATTCTCCCCCACCTCCATAAATCATGCAGCCCCAGCTTTGCACCCAACACTCGAAAAAATGCATGCAAGCTAGAAACTGTACAAAACAAAGCACTCAAAATTATCTAGGGATGCACGCGCACACACGCACACGGTGAAACCAAAATCGTACTAATTGGAATGCATCTAAGCATGATAGAAACCCACACTTCAGTAGAGCACTACACTACTCCCACCAAACATCCTAAAGGAAGCACCTCTCCAAATAGACAACTCAGTGAAATCACTACACAGGGCACACGCACTCATACACACACACACACACATAAACAAACAAACAAACTATTTCTAGCCCAATTAAGATCAGACCACTCAACTAGCCTCCGAAACACTCAATCTATCAACTCACTGAGACACCTGTGGGCCTGTTCAGGAGATGTAGTTATGTTCCCTGGGTCTGTCCACATCGCAGCAAATATGTAAAGAGGACAAAGAGTAAGGTTTGCCATAGTAGCTGTCATCTTTTTTGCCCTCTTTCACACCAGATAGACGGAATTCAAGTGGAAATAGGTACTAAACACCCTGATACGAATTTTTGCTTTTCCTTGTGTTGCAGAATGAGGGTAGGTGTAAGGGGTTTGCACACACTCCCACTTCTATCATGCCCAGCTGTCTATTTGTACCATGTGCCTTCCATATTTTCACCACTTTTTAAACAAACCTATTAAAAAAAAGTTCAATGTGACAACTAAAAATGGATATGTATATATTTAAAAAAAAATTGAGTGCATTTCCAACAAGGCTGTATCACGCTTTTCTTCAAGACTTAAACATCTACCAGTTTTGCACAAAGTGGGGTCAGTGTACTTCAATACCACTAAAACTACCCCTTTTATGCCCTTGTAAGCACAAGGTCACCCACCCTTAAGTAAAAATGAATTAATCCATTTCTTACACCCTTATAAAATGAGGTTCTTGTATCTATTTGCAGGTAATTTATGACCAGACGACAATCATTGATGGGCGCCCTTTAAGGCCTAATAGTATTGAAGTTCGGAGTCACTATGCCCCAACAGGAAACTTCGTGTCTGATGGCCCCATCTATTCCCACAATACTCATTATTCTCCGTCTGTGGAAAATGCACCCCACAGTGAAAATACGCCTTATCCATCAGGTTACCCAGAGCAGTATCCAGGATATCCCCATGGCTACAACTCTGAACAGCTCGATGCACAAGGCAAGTGCTGCTGCTTTTCAGACTTCCTTCGGCTGTATTGAATAATGCACTTTTTGATGAATTGTGCAGGGAGTGGCATGTAACAATGCCATAGGAAAGTAGAATCAAGCAGCTATCCTTACTCTCCCATACTAGTATACCACCATCTCAGTGGCGGTTAGAATTACAGCGACTTATGCCCAAGTAGGCAGTCGCTAGGTGTCTCAGAAATTAAACAAAAAAAAACTCAGTGGTGAGAAAGTAAGATATTGTTTTGGTAGGGGTTTTTTTTTGCACCATTTATTTAATATCTATCAGTTGCGACCTTTAGTTTAACATGTGGTAGCTGCCACAGTGTCTATCCAATGCTTATTGCTCCCATCCACTGACTAATCATACCCGAGAAGGAATTTCCATTTTGTTCATAGCTGAAGGAATTTAGCACACTACTGTTATCATTTCTCAGTACCATAGGTTAGTGAAAAAAGTGGAATAGAAAATTTGGATACGCTGCTGTAAAGTATGAAATGTGTAGTCACATGTCCATTATGCAGCAAGACATGTTTTTATTTTGTATTATTCAGCATATATTTGTGGGGCCATATCCATGTTTTATGACTTGGGTTATAAAGGGCAACTGAAGCAAATGTGAAACACACTAGTAGTAGTTCTTGAAATACTTGGAACCAGTGCTGGTTTGGAAAGGTATCAGCAGATGATCGTTTTTAAGAAATCAAGATGAATGTGATAGGATCAGAGATGGAATAACTGGGGCTTTTGTTAGAAATTGACTGTGAATAGAATGTGGTAGGTTTCTCTCCTGAGAGAAACTTGTGTATGGCAAATACATTCTTTCAATACAAAGATGTTCACCAGTATACCTTGGTTGGAGAAAGGGTGAATAAAGATTGTTTGTTGAGAAAGAATATGTTGAGTGATGTTTCATGGAAAAGAACAGGAGTCATGTCTAATCACCAATATTATGCTTAAGCAGGAATTAATAATTATTGTTTGTATGCAAAGACCTGAGGGGGGTGGAAAGAAAGGTGATTTAGGAGTGAATGGCTATTAGATCAGTGGGAGAAAAAATTAAGTCTGAACATAAGGATAGAGTAAATGTGAATCAAGTTAATGTAGTGCAAATATGCATGTGGCCATGCTAGAAAGAGAGAGCTGTATTGAAGACGTTTCATAGTGCAGATTTGCATGTCATGACTATGCAAATGAATATTTAAATTGGTTTGTGTATGGCTGAGATGATGTGAGATGGTAAAACCCATACCATTTCATTTTCCTTTTATTTCTCAGTGGGGACCTCCAGTTTAATATGGGATCCAGACCACTGTATCTACAGTGTATGGCAGTCGTTGTGAAGTCAACCCAATTGGAACACCATCCGGTGACTAACCACACATAATGTGGCTTAACTTCGCTCTAATCTCATTCACTAATCACATTATACAAGCAATTCTCCCCCACCTCCATCAATCATGCAGCACCAGCTTTGCACCCAACACTCAAAAAAATGCATGCAAGCTAGAAACGGTACAAAACAAACACTCAAAATTATCTAGGGATGCACGCACACACACACACACACACCCATACCGCACACATTGAAACCAAAATCGTACTAATTGGAATGCATCTAAGCGTGATAGAAACCCATACTTCAGTAGAGCACTAAACTACTCCCACCAAACATCCTAAATGAAGCACCTCTCCAAATAGACAACTCAGTGAAATCACTACACAGGGCACACGCACTCACACACACACACAGACAAACAAACAAACTACTTCTAGCCCAATTAAGATCAGACCACTCAACTAGCCTCCGAAACACTCAATCTATCATCTCACTGAGACACCTGTGGGCCTGTTCAGGAGATGTAGTGACGTTCCCTGGGTCTGTCCTTGGAATCTAACCCCTTTGTATCCAAGGGTACCATTAACCCCCAAATAATCCACACATAAATAACATGCCAAGCCGGCTCACTCCACAAGTAGAATCTCTTCTATCACATGTTAGCTCCGGTGCGCTCTTCATTATCATACTGTTTTGCCACAGTGGCATCGGCGCCCATCATTGCCACTAGAAAACTACCTACCCTTATATGCCCTCAAAGCCACCCATCATTTTTTGCACACCAAACTGTCCCTTCATCTCAAGGGAGTGCTGTAGCATCTCTTTCAATCAGGGTTCATCCATTCACAGAAGTCCCTTAGCACACCACTTCACAGAGCCCTCACTTGCACACTTTCGGTCACCAAACTCATTCACATAATCACTTCACCTTTTATGGGGTTTTCCAACCCTTTCACACCCTGACACACTCTTGTATATTGTCTTCATGAGTCTATCTCCTGCAATTCTTCTTACGTGGCCGAACATCTGCACTCTACCTCTTTTATATACAGGGTGACCAACAAAATTTTAACTGAACTTTGAATTTATATTACTTAAAAAGTAATAGAGATGTTTTGTTCCAATAAATTTTTTCTTGTAACAACTATTTATCTTTCAATTGTGAAAATTTCATTTAATTTATATTTACTATATTGATGGTCATGGTTTGGGTGGAGGCAAAAAAAAAGCGTTTCCGCAAGGAAGTGAAATCATAAAAATCTCAAGTTGAAAATTTTAAAAATTACCTGGGGTAAAATAATTTGACATGTAATTAACATCCCATAATTCTCTTTTATTTTTCTAATTAGTTTTGATACCAATGGAATGCATAAAATAGTATGTTATCTTTATTGGTACAACAAATCCTTTCGACATATCACAGAGAAGACCCTTTTTATCATGCAGTTAACAAAAAATAGAGTGTTATCATATTAGGGCTAATAGAATTAAACAAGTACAAGATTTATTTCAGCTATTTGTAAAAATGTTGAAGTACAAAGGTCATTCGTGTCATAGGAAAATCACAACAACAGGAAATATTAAACATGTTCAGATGGCATATCTTCACATCCAAACATTTCAATTTAAAATGGCATCCATATAAGATGCATGCACCAACTCTTTGAAACTGATTTTCCTCATCATAGACAATTTGTAGGATGGCTTCTCCATAAGCCTGTTCCTTTCTTGGACAACTTTGTGATTGGTGATGAGGCAGCCATTTTCATGAATTGCAAGGTAAATTGTTGTAATATTTGACTGAAAGCTTCTCTGGATTGATGCAGAGATCATCCCAGTACTTCCCATATTTATCGCAATTGATTCAATAGACTCGGGTGGATTCAGGTTGGAACCCCAGTTCATAGAGTGCTTGCTGTAAGAGAAAACCCCCAAACCCCTGAATTTAACACTGTTCGATTTCTTCTAAAGAGGAAAGTCAATTTAGTTAATGAAAATCAACAATTAAAGAGTTGTGCGATGAAATACATTTGTATTACGCATATCTATAGATGTTTCATCATTAATGGACAGATAAGTTTGTTAATTTTCAAGTTAGGATTTTTATTTTGATTTCCTTGCGGAAACACTCGGGGGGGGGGGGGCTCCACTCAAACCATTTATGTATCAATATCGTAAAAGTAAATTAAATGAAACTTTCACAATCAAAAGATGTAGTTGTTAGACAACAAATTTTACGGGACCTTACCATTTCTTAATATTTTTTAAGTAATACTAATCTAAAGTTCAGTTAAATTTTTGTGTGGGTATCCCTGTACATTTACTCTCCCTCCCTCAACATATGCCACCTCACATTCTACATGCCTACTCATTTCACAGGTTCTCAGTTCACTTCAAATCTATTTTGGGGTATGTTCCTTTTTACCTGCAATCTCCCCCCTCGCCCTCGCTGACACTTGCAGCCCACGTCCTATTTATTCACCTTTGCCCGCGCATTCAAAGGAGTCTTGTCAATAGAGTCCAAAACTGTTCGGCGCTCTCATTGAGTCCCGTTTTGTGTTGCAGGAACCGGAGGCGCCATCAGAAACGGGGTCCAACGCGCCGTCTCGAGCCGCCCTTCGCAACCCCCGCCTGCGCCCCCCAGCGGGTCCAACACTCCGACTCCCCCTAGCAGTCTGAGGGGGGACACGCCCACGCGAGTGGGACGGGGGTCACAGGCTCGAGAGAACCTCCCTCCACCCCCGCCGCCACCGGGGCCCCAGGACGGGACAGGGCCTCTTCCAGGAGACTCGACCAGGCTCTCTAACAACCAGGACTTACCTCCCCCTCCCCCGACCCCTGAGAAAATTAGCGTGGACCTGCCCCCGCCGACACCTCCACCACCTCCCCCGCCGAATCAAGGAGCCCCACCTCCGCCCCCACCGCCCCTCCCCAATGGAAACCTCCCAATTGCTCCCCCACCTCCCCCTCCCCTGGCCAATGGGGATATCAAGCAGGTAAGGGCCAAGTCGAGTAAATTTTGTCATTCAGGCATCAGAGTTATTCTCACCTTTTAAGGGAGATTGGTAGACTATAATTTATCGAGGGGAAAGATAAATGAGGGGAACCATTTGTCAAAGCTAAGTGCCAGCGGGGTGGGGGTCACTATTGACCGATGACGATCTTTTACAACTCTTAGAAATGTTGGCGTCATCAAACTACACACTAGATATGTTGGCTTTCTTAAGAAGGATCCCCCCCTACCAGAACATGAAATCAGTATGACAACCGCTAGTGTGCCTGTGGGCATCAGGAACTGGTCTTCGTTTGTTGTTTTAAGGGGGTAGCTGCCGGGAAGTGTGTTTTGCCACCAACTAGCGATTAAGTTGAGATCTTTGTCACCCTTTGGTAATAGCGAGTTTGCTCAGCTTCAGGGTTATGTGGATACTACTACCTATCGGCGACCGAAGAAGCCTTTATTTATTGGTCATGGTACTTAGATAATGGGCATCTCGACCTGTCATTTGCCGAGATAGGGGTTGCAAAAATAAAAGTGGATGGTTGTGACTTGTGTGTCAAAGGCAAAACATTTTCAAGGCTCTCTCCAACAGGGACTTCTTGCATTGAAGAAAGCCAAGACTGAGAACAAGCCCCGCCCAGTTGAAACTGACCCTAGAAGTGATCTCTTGAAGGCAATAAGAGATGGTAAGGAAAATTATTTCTTCAATTTCGGTATTTCGTCATGGAAGTAAGACACTTCTCTTTTTTTTTTTAACCCAAATTGGTGATGTTGAATGTTTTCATCAGATGTTATGACATCTCTATGGTTGTCGGTGTTTTTAATAGAGATTTGACTTAGCTGCTTAGTTAAGAGTTAATTTGCTAAAATATAAAATAAGGAAGAGATAAAGTTTTTGAGAATGCAAAAGCAAACAAAATGTCTATATAAATTCATTTATCTCTGGAGGGGCAATATGTACTCTCAGCCAATTGCACCTTGGGTAAGGTAATAGGTAGTGGTCACCCACCATTCTTCTTAGTGTACCCTACTATCCCTTTTCCTATTATCTACCCAACTATATTTTGCAGCCTTTCCTCATTAATATTTCCTTCCTTCTACCTGAATCATTTTGACTGGCAGCTTTTACTGTGAGGTCTCTTTCCACACTGAAGGCGGCCAAAAAGTCTGGTGGATATGCGAGACGGATTCTATACTATTTCATCATCGATTCTTCATTTCACAGACAGTGTGACCAGACCTAACCCGCCCCTTATGGGACAATATTGTGTGGATGGGTTATCAAGGTCCATCCTAGCTCACTTCCGAGCCCCTAATCGTCATTCTCGGGAACTTTACAACCCTATAAGGACTTTTCCTATACCTACCAAGCTATTAGGAGAGCTTCCATGCATTTTTCTTTTCCATTTTAACACAACCAAAACAGGAAATCCGCTCTGAAGGAACGCCACCTTACTGCTAGCACCCATCAGGCTGGTGGAGAGGCTTTCCACCCAACACGCTTAACTGACACAGGGTCTCTGTTGATGCGAGGGAGAAGGAGTTTCCTTCTCTCCTTAAGAGCCGGGTAAGGGGAGCTTCCTTTAACCTCTTCAAATGAGCCCCTACCCCACGACTTGGCCATTGCCCAGCCAAGTGAAAACATTGCTTTTGATTTCAATGAAGCTAAGCCACATTGAGTGTTGTTGCTGTATTGCATCATGGTTGAGGTAGACGTTACAGTTTCTACCATACACTGCTGATACCCTTTTGTTCAGATCCCATGATAATAAAGGCATTTTAATTAAGTACAGATTGATGGTAAAACTATCACCACTTTCTTTTTCAGCGACTATCCAGTACATCCTGCCCCTCAAGCACAGCATGCTTATTTTGGAGATCTTCCTGACATCTCTGAATTCTCCCAGTGGGGGGGGGGGCTATGTACCATCTCCGGAGTAGAAACAGGCCATATCCCTGAGGCGTTTCTACTCGACCCCTTTGGGGAGGCTCCTTTGCTACCCCCTAAAGGAGGGTAGCAGCAAAGGAGGATGGAAGGAATGCTGTGGAAAGTCGAGCCATCCGAAGGACGAAGGAACCCCTACCCCAAAGCTGTCCTGCTAGCAAGAGGTAAAGGCTTGTATGCCTAGCCAACCCTCCCCCATTAAGCCTTTGAAAGGAGAAAGGGGCTTCTGGCACATTTGGCTGGTAATAGCCTATGTAAGCCTTCATTGAAGAGGCCTATAGGTATTCTGGTGAGGGTCTTGACCTCGGATTACCCTGGCAGCTCCCTTTTAACTAGACTTGGAGGGCTTTTTTCTTGAATGGAATTACCAGATAAATGGAAGGAACTGCGAAGCCTCATATCTTCCAGGTCCCCTTTAGCTATCTGCCTTTAGGAAACTATGTTGGATGCATCTCCTTGCCCACCCTCGTGGGTTATAAGGATCTTGCAGCCCCACCACCACATGATGTAGGCCAATCAAGTAGATGCATAACTTATACCTGATGTGGTATCCTCTCTTGGCTTTAAATAGCTCCTTACAAACCGTGGAGTCTCCAGATGAGATTCCCCTTCAGAAATACAGGCAGTGGAGTCGCCAGATGAGACCCCTCTTAAAAAATGCAGGCGGTGGGGGTGCAGCTACATCTAAATGCGTTACTCTGTAGTCTCTATATTCCACTGTCAGCTGGCCTCGATTGGGCCGATTTCCGTAATGTCGTGGCACGGTTTCCAAGGCTCTTTCTCTTCCCCGGACAGTTGAATGGAGGGCACCCAGTTTTGAGGAGGGGCTGGATCTATAAAATTGGATGAGTTTTCACCACTGTTGTAATAAAACCGCATCATTCTGTCACTGTGCTATCCGGATGCACAGACTGTAGGTGGGAGATGATCGATGACCTTCATGGTAGTGATCACTTTCGCATTCAAATACCTTTTGCCGCTCCACCGCCACCTCGATGGTGTCTGGGTCGAGCTTGGTTTTTTGAGTAATGACTGACTACCTATCTCAGTCGAAAGTTAGGTTGGTTCATGAGGGCATTGAGATCTGTACCCTCATAACCCTAGGCCTGACTACTATAACTACTCAGCAGAGTTGTACTCCATCCGGTAGTCTCTCCATATCGTCTACATACTCCGATCAAATTTGTGTTCATGAATTGCTGGTGTGATATCTACCCTATCCCATTACTCTCACCCCCACCTTCTGATTTGTGATATACAACAGCTCTTACACAAGCTTTCGGTTTCTTCCGCTAAGGTTCTTACCTTCTGCTGGGTGACCTCACTCATTGGGGTAACTGACAATGAAGTCTCCGCTCCAGTACATGTATTCCCTCTTCCATTCAACAATCTTCCACCCATGAAGAAATTCCTTTATTCATAATGGTTGCCACCTGGCAAACTAGGTCAGGAAAGTATTAGGCACAGGGTGTGTTGGACCGTCGAATCTGCTCGCTTTCTTCTTTCAGTACACACATAAAGTGGTTACATCAGCACCATCCTTTATGGTTAAAGCTCGGGGACACTTTTGTCTGAATTGCGGGCTAGGTTGTCAAGGCTCATCTTAGCTTGTACTTATAGATGGAGTTTGTCTAAATGATCACATTCTAGAACCTTCTTAATCTCCCAAGGCATTGGGAGGTCATAGTATATACCTACCATGTATTTTATTGCTACAACAGAGGGAAATAGTGGTCAACGGAGGCTGCATGGAGCTCCACCTCCAAGTGCGGCCTTGCCCTCCCTAGATGTCTGGAAGGATGAGGGGAAAGAGGATACCCCTTTGACCGGTGGGGCGGGCACCCCCCAACCATTTTCATCGGACAAAGGGGCTTCCCGTTTGCCATCTATTGAGCTGCCCAGAGGCAGCTCCACCTCAGAAAAAGAGGTGGCCACGCCTTTGCTTTCTCAGGGGCCCCTCAAACTTTCTTCGGGCACAGAAGAGGTTTACTCCTAAGTCTATGGTTGATGTGGCTTTTCCCTCATCTCCTTTGGAGTCTCCCATGGACGACTCTCCTTTTGCACCAGCGGCGCTCCGCCCTATCCTTTCACAGGGGAATGCCAAGAGAGCACTCGTGCTGCCCAGAATCGACCGCTTCCGGTGGGACCGACTCGATAGGATCAACCCGTATTGGCCGCGTGTCTGCCCCGTTCTTTTCCCCGAGGGACGATAAATCCGGGAACTGTCCTTACTCAGTAAGCCGCTGCCCGCCCCCCTTCACCACAGATTATCGCTGCCCAATGTTACTCCTGAAAGTGAAATCCTTAGGCCCCCGCGGGTCAATCGTGAGGCAGGTGGACTCTGTAAGCGCTCTCTACCTTCTCTCTCCGACTCTTCCTTTCTGAGCCTCTTCAACGACAAACCCACCCGACTCGAGGACGATGTCCCACGCTCCCCGGGAGCAATGAGCTCTTCAGATGAAACGTGGCTTTACGACATTAAATCATATACCTCGTATAGCCCCTCGCAAAGTATATCCGAGAAAATATCTTCACCCGACGAGAGAGATCTTGTAGAGCTCTTGTTCGCTAAGCTACATGGAATCGGTCCGCCAGACCATCCTCACTGTATAGACAAGAACACTCTGATATCACTATGCTTAAATAAAACCGCAGAAACCACCCCAACTACTGACCCTGATCAATCGTGTGATTACTTGGCCGACCCATCACCTTGCCTTATGCCCCTCGTCCTACCTAACCGCCACTCCCTGATTACAGATTATGATCTACTTCCCGGTTGTACAGCTGCCAATATAGCTTCCTACGACCCGACATCATCTCCAAATTCTTCTACGATTACCAAGGAAACTACCCACCAATCACCAGCAAACCCTTTAACCAACGCTCATGATGTACCCACAGATAACGTACCGCCCCCTCTCTGAATACGCCCGGACCGAAATGATTGAACCATACTCCCGCCCCTTTGTGCAATTCACCCTTTAACGCTCTAACGCCATCAACCTTCTGCCTAACATGGAATATCCGCGGACTACGAGCCAATTGCGGTTCGCTGCAGGCCCTCTTAAAACAATTTCTCCCCGAAGTGATTTGCATCAGTGAAACGAAGCTTCAAGATCCCTCTTACTTTTCTCCTGCTGGCTACACCCAGGTCAGCCTTCTACATCCCCAATTTTATGGCAACCTCATCTTGGTCCGCACGGATATACCGTTTACCACCATCCCCCCTCCGCACAAACCTTAATGCCCTCGCTGATCACCATCACCGATCTACGCTCTTAACTGTGTCTCCAATATACCTCCCACCCTCCAAGCTCACCTTTTCCCTACTGAGTGAACTTGTCTCCCAACTCCCAAAACCATTCCTTTTAACTGGAGACTTTAATGCTCGTAACCAGTACTGGTACGACACCAAAAACAACAGCAAAGGACATGTCGTACTAGACGTAGTTTTACAACAAAACCTACAAGTCATCAACGACGAAGCCCCTACCCATTATCATCCTCAGACAGACTCCTTTACCCACATAGATCTCTGTCTGTGCTCAACTGACTTCCCGCCTGATCACTTCTTCAGAGTATTTGATGATCTGTGTGGAAGTGACCATTATCCCTTGCTCCTAGATCTTCTCCCTCTCTCCCCCATCTCCCTAAGACCGTATTGGGTTTATCAGAAGGCTGACTGGGAATCCTTCTTAACATCATCGTCTTCCATAACTGTGTCTGATGATACAACGCAAGGCACATCCTGCTTAAAACAGTTTGTGGAGCTTTTTTCAGCAACGGCTCACAAACATGTTCCACTACGCAATGTTCAACTCAAACCTTCGGTCACCTGGTGGAATAAAGACTGTAGCACCGCTAAGCGTGAACGAAATAGGCTGCATCGGACCTTCCGAGATAATCCCAGCACGTCTTCAAACATCAACTATAAAAGACAATGCGCCCTCGCCCGCCGGACCTTCCGTCAGGCAAAACGCCACTCGTGGATCCAATACACATCCTCTATTTCTTCCCGCACCCGTCTAGCCAAAGTTTGGCGAAGAATACATAAACTCCGCGGCTCGTCACGACACCCACACTTCCCCATCCTCCGTCACAATGACAACCTCGTCAGTGCTCCACAGGACGTTGCACAGCTTATTGTGAATAGTCTCCGCTCAATCTCCCATGGACCCCTCCTTCCCGAATATAACCGTCACAAAGCATTAATGGAATCGCAACCACTAATGTTCAAGACCTCTAGGGAACTGAACGAACTCCAAGAAGCACTCTCATCATGTAATAACTCTACCCCTTCAGAAGATTTAATATACACCCTCATCCAACATGCCCATGTAAATGCCCTCCAGTGCCTCTTAACAATTTTTAATAATATTTTCCTCAGGAACTTTTCCCCAAGAATGGCGCCACAGCATCATCATCCTTTTTCTCAAGCCAGGAAAATACCCTTCTAATCCAACAAATTATCGGCCAATTGCCCTTACCTCATGTCTATGCAAGTTGCTCGAACGCACGGTGAACACCCGCCTGATGTGGTACCTTGAAGAACAGGAGCTTCTCTCTCTGTCGCAATTTGGGTTTCGCCCAAATCGTTCCACACTCGACCCTCTTACCCTACTTGACCATGACATTGGCCTTGCTTTCTCTAGGAAAAAGTTTGTCACCGCAATCTTCTTCGATTTAGAAAAAGCATATGACACAGTCTGGCGGCGCTTGATTCTACAGCAGCTATACGACCTCAGAGTTCGCGGACCCTTGGCTCTGTTTATACAAAACTTCTTAAAAGACCGCTCTTTCCGTGTTGATCTCAGAGGCGCTTGCTCTACAAAGCTTGTACAATATGAGGGAGTCTCCCAAGGAAGCGTGCTTAGCACTTCTCTCTTTGTAATTGCAATCAATGCTTTCTCAAAACATATATTATCACCTGTATACTGCTCACTTTATATTGACGAAAATTGCCATCTGGGTGACGAGCTCGTCCGCGGCGATGGCTACCAACTTGCTCCAGCAAGCCGTAGATTCAATAGCGGCTCATACCTCATTGACCGGATTCACCATCTCCCACCCCAAAACAATGGCAGTTATATTTGCCCGACGCAAATCGATTCCTAGAATAAGCCTTAATATTTCTGGCTCGCCGATCATATTCACCACCCATACTAAATTCCTAGGCCTTATATTCGACCAGCGTATGACATGGTGATATCATATTGAAGACGTCGTGAGAAGACGCGCTCCTGTACTTGACCTTATGGCCTCTTTATCAAAACTACACGGGGGAGCTGACCGCCGCACCCTCCTCGAGATCCACAGGTCGCTATTACTTTCAAAGCTCGACTATGGCTGCCACCTGTATGGTTCTGCTTCCAAAAGCATGCTAAATAAACTACCCCCCTCCCCCGCCTCATCACAGAGGCCTGCGCTTTGCTACAGGGCCATTTAAGTCTTCCCCTGTTCTATCTCTCTATGCTGAAACAGGATTCTTCCCTCTTTCATCTCGCCGTAATGAATACTACCTCCGATTCTACATCAGATCCCTCCGTATGTGATCTAAACTCGCTCGAATTCTCTGCTCCACATCCCCTCCACCAGAGACTCGCCCTTGTACCTTCTATTCATATGCACTGCGTATAGCACAGCTTTTGGAAAAACTCGAGCTTAGGCACCTCTCAGTTGTGGCGGAAAGACCACCAACGCTACCCCCATGAACCCGCAGGAGTGCTAAGTTCTGTGCACTTTTCTTGAGAGGCCCCAAGAATCAAATACCAACTGCAGCTCAACGCGCCATGTTCCAAGAACATGCAGAAACTCACACCGTTGAAACTCCTATTTACACCGACGGGTTGAAAACATACAGGGACTGGATGCGCTGCTGTCCTTCCATCTCATACCTTACGCTCCACCCTACAGCCTACAACATCTATCTTCTCTGCAGAGCTCGTGGCCATAAAAATAGCCTTGCGTGCCCTCGGTCTCCATTCCCGAGGGTTATATACAATATTTTCGGATTCTATGAGTGCGCTGACTTCCCTTCAGCGATTGTCACCCTGTAGCCATAGAAATCTTAGAAACCCTACACCTTTTGATCGGACGCTCGTACTCCATATCATTCTGTTGGCTTCCCGGACACTCAAACATCCAGGGAAATGAAACGGCTGACCTAGAAGCAAAGAAGGCCGCCCTCCATACTGCATTGTCCATACCTCAATTACCGATCTTTCACAGAGACTACATCTCTCTCATACGTAAATTGGTCGGAGAAGAATGGGAATGATATTGAAACTTGTGTGGTCATCCTCACCTACTCCAACTCAAGCAAAACGCTTTCCTGTGGCCATCGTCATACTCTCCTACCAGATGGCATGAAGTTGTGCTGTGCCGCCGGCGAATCGGTCACTGTCGCCTCTTCCATGGCCATTTAATGGCTAACGAAGAATCATCTTGCGAGACGTGTCACACTCGCATCTCAGTGCAACATATTCTGCTCACCTGCCCGCGATACTCTGCCCACCGAAAGAAGTACTTCGGTCTTCACCCCACCTTTTGCTTCTATTCTCGGAGAGTCTTCCCATGTTGTGCCCAACTTATTGGGATTTCTGGAAGATGCCGGCCTTTCTTACAAAATTTGATAACTTCGTTGGTGCTAACCTATGTTTTAATATTTTAGCCCATATATATATATATATATATATATATATATATATATATATATATATACATACAGTAAACCCTCAATATAACGAACTATATGGGGCGGGGTTCGTTCGTTAAAGCCGAAAGTTCGTTAAACCCGATGGGTGTTAAAAGCAATTGAAATAACGAACCAAGTTATGGCTATGTAATACGTATGTAATTACTAATAAAGTTAAGTGGATTACACAAAATAGTATTGATACGAACCTTGCACTGTAGGAGACATGTGACACACCAACACTCACTCAGGCTAGTCATAACGCTTGCCTGTTAAACCCGATGGAGTTCGGCCAGGAAATTTGGTTCCTTATATCGAGGGTTTACTGTATATATATATATATATATATATTTTTAACTTATAATATTTGTTCACATACCCGATACTTTAGCCGTTTCTTTGATGTCCTGTATTTTAACTATAGTTTATTCTAGTCTTGTCTTTCCATATTCTTATGGGAAAGCTACCAATCCCATATTGTCGCTCTTTTTATTGCTTTTAATTATATATGTTTTTTTAACTCATTTTTGTGTTTAGCTTTGGTTTTTATAACTTTTATGACCACTTAAGCCAGATGAGCCTAAATGGCAAAACAGGCTATAAATCCTTAAAATTAAATTCCCTTCCCTGATGGAGGTCTATTTCCTGGCCCATGAGGCTGCCAAAGACAAGCCTGAAGAGCTCTTGATTGGGATCCGTGACAACTTAGGGTTGGATGGCCACTTAGAGGCCATCCCTGAGATGCACATGGTGCCGAAGGTGTCCCAGCCCCTGATGCAGGATTGGCCAATCCTGCAGGGGGAGAGGTCAAAACTTACACTTTTTTTCAAGAAATGAATGCTACTATCATTATTTTATTCAAAATACATATTTATGTTTATAATTTCAACAAATATGTATTAAATTAAGATTATTTCTCTGATACTTACTCATAGTTCATCTCTCCTAAAGGTTATGGGTATCATGGGTACTCAAAATTCTCAATCAGTGATCTGTTCTTACCTTAATATAATAATTAATTAGTTTAATAATTATATTAAGGTAATAACAGATCACTGATTGAGAATTTTGAGTACCCATGATACCCATAACCTGTAGGAGAGATGAATTATGAGTAAGTATCAGAGAAATAATCTTAATTTAATACATACTTATTGAACTATTAAACATAAATATGTATTTTGAATAAAATAATGGTAGTAGCATTCATTTCTTTAAAAAGGTGTAAGTTTTGACCCCTCCCCCCCTCCTGTGTTTTTTCAAATTTCACTTGAAAAAGCCGCCCTAAAAAAACTGGAATAAAACCCGGGTTTTTTTTATTTGCCAACCCTGCCCAGATGGCAGGATCCTCTATAGGGGTGAAACTGGGCTTGGTGCCAAACACCCGACCTGAGTCCACTCATGTACAAGCTTCTTTGACAGTCAGGCCTTCATTTCGGAAAAGATCTTACTAAGGGCTGGTCCATCCGGCCTTGTGCATCCTTCGGCTGGAGAGGGGCACTCCCCGCTTTCCTAAAAGAAAACCAAAGGTTAGAGAACTAGGAGTTCATTTTCTTCCGCGGGGACTCCGGGGAGGGACGAGTCTGCTGCTGCTTCGGCAAGCGACCGGGCAAAGATTGGTATTTCCGCCCGCGCTGCGTCCTCGGGGGCGAATCCCCAGACAAAGAGCAAGTACGCTGAGAGTAGCCTCGATTAATTCAGAGATTACCTGGCCTCTTTTGATCCTGCCTGCTTCTAAGCACTTTCTGGTTATTGGCTCTACTGTAGGCAGCATGTTGGCCAAAGCCAACATGATTCATCAGAGGATGACATTCGCCTTTTGGCAAATGCGTCGGACCCTTCCGAAGCGACCATAATTACTGCCTTTCGGACACTCAATGGCTCTCCGGTGAGTATGACGCCGCCTTCTACCTTGAACTTTGTGAAAGGAGTGGTTTATGCGAGGAGACTTGCGGACTACTACTAACAAGACCACCTAAGAGTGGGCTGATCAGGAAGCGGTCAAGGTCGAACGTGTGATGAGAAAATAGGGAGGGACCTCGAGACCCACCCCTACACTTCGTCACGTTCTATTACGACAGGCTCCCTGAGTCGGTGCGTGCCGGTTGGTATCTACCGCTTAAAGTCATTAGTGCCACTGCCGCGGATGTGCTACTGCTGCCACCGCTTCGGCCATACAAATCGTTCATGTAGATGTGCAAAGTTTGGTTCACCCAAGGTCTGTAATTTACTCCAAAGCCGTACAAGATAAGTCATCGTGAATGGCCAGTGTGTCAATTGTGGAGAGCCGCACTCTGCTTCGCTGATTGGAGCGCACTTGTGTAAATCAGTGGTCACCCTCCTCTCCCAATAAAAAAAAATGCCTTGCATCGTATCAACTATATCCATTCCTTGACACATTGAATAAAATAGCGAAATCAATTGGGTGTGCATCTGTGCTAGTATTTAAAAATAAATTTGTACAAAAATTCGTATAGTTGAGAAGACATTTCCACTTCCCTCTAATTTCACTATCTTTTTCTCCCCGATCCTTCTGCCGAAGATTTACCCCAACACTACAGGGATAATTTTTCTTTTTACTGGTCATTTTTGTTTACACAATGATTGATTTGAGTCGCTTTTTTGTCAGGAATCAAGCTGCGCAAAGTGGAGGAACAGAAACCGAAGCCGAAAGACGAGCACGAGTTCGACGTGGCCTCCATTTTACAACGGCGACTCGTTCTCGAAGTGGTCGATTCCGAATCTTCAGCTGATACCGACTCCGACAGCGACGAATGGGACGAAAACAGCGAATAAAGGCGAAAGGTAGCTCCTTATTTTTCCCGCCCTGTCGATCACCTTTTGTTGACAGGGGTAGAAGAGAAATACGCCTCGTACTTCGCCTGCCTCCAAAATGTGTAATAAAGGTAAGGACTGTGTAATAACAAAGGCTCATTTTAATCAGGTAGATGCAATTTCGCATCTCCCCGACAGTGATCTGCGTACACTTAATATACTAAGTATGCAGTTTTCAGCTTTGTCAATTTTAGTAGGTCATTTATGTATGTTACTATTGCTTTGTTTCTTCTATTCATTCCAAATAGCGAAACATCTTAAAGAGAAATGCGTAGCACAAATGTAGTAAATGTCGGTGCTAGATGAATAAGAAAATTAGTATCCTCTTAAATTATTGATTTATATATATATATATATATATATATATATATATATATATATATATATATATATATATATATATATATATATATATATATATATATATATATATATATATATATATATATATATATATATATATACGAGGATTGTATTAAGATTTTCTCGTTTTTGGAGAAAATTATCACCCTCCCTGTGATGTTTGAGGGTCAGGTCTTTCTTTTGTCTGAGTTGTAATAAACTTTGTAAACTAGTTGTTAAAAAGAAACCATATTGTGTTAAAGCGATAAAATTTAATCTTAACAATTTTTTACCTTTCTAATCAAAAATACTACTAAACATGTTAAATATCCTAATAAATGCACTACTATTGTGTGTTAAGGTAATTAATTTGAATTTTTTCCTCTTGTAATTGGACTACATTTCATTCTTTCAATGAAATTTTACCTTTGCGAACCAAACCTATGGATAAGTTGTTGATTGAGGCCAGTTAATTGATGAAGAACTTATTAAGAGTTTGGTTTCATTGTGGGTGTAAGCTTTAATTCTGAGGTCGTGTAACTTTCCACTTAAATGGTTTGTTTTCTGATGTGATAAACAAGCGATTGGTGAAAACTATTTGTTGAAATTTCCTTTCATTATTTGATGTATCTATATACTGCTGTTTGTAGTAAATGAAGACTAATTCCAATGAGGTTTTTTATGTCTGTTTTAAATGAAATCTTTAAAAAATTGAGAGGCTTTGTTTTGTTTTTTAACTCAAATAGTTGCTCAAACTTGCCAGGAATATAAAATGGGAATTAGTCACTTTTCCTTCTAGACTTATGTTAATTCATTTTTGGACATTTATCGTTGATTGACTTGTAAATTTTTATTTTTGTTTGTGGGAAGATTATTTTTCCTTTTCATACAAAAAAATGCATTGTATTTATTCAGGACAATATTTTGACACCAAGACTTGTTTGGGCTAAGGGGAAACAGGAAATTTCCCTACTTGTATTAGCCTTTTGGGTTAAGGGCTTTTGTTATATATATATATATATACATATATAAATGTCATATTTGCTTTGTATTTAGGCTCACCATAAAGCCATATATTTTCACATAAACACACGTTTGTATCATAGATTATTTTATATGCCAGAATTCTTAAGCTTTGCATATTTATGATTTTTATCCATTCGCCTAGCATGTGCGCATAACTTTGTAGATATATATACGTAAAGGTTTCTAATCTTCCTTCTGGCAGTAAGCTTTTTTTTCTTACTGCTTGTATATTACTGAATTTCAGGACGTCGCCCCCGCCCTCCTTCCCCCCATATATTATTATTATTATTTTGAATGTAGAAAAACATAAGTTTTTCTAAGCTGAAACTAACTATAATAAATGTTTCACTTACAGTTTTGAGGTTTTTGTTTATTTTAGTAATAAGCGGCAATCTTATTTCAGTTGAGTAAGTAAGAAGAATTCTGTGATAATGCTTAGAGCCCTGTGACTATAGTATCTTTCTCAATGGGATATGTTAAAACCGACCTGGCCGGGTCTACTCTGGCAGTTTCTTTCATATTACATTGACCCATGGTCACAAAACCACTACTACGTTTAGAGATTTTGATGATAACCATCTATGGTCAAACATTTTTCAATAGTCATCGACCATTAATGTGTTATGTTCAATAATGAGGGTCGCCTTTAGAACAGCTATCTTGTTTCTTAAGTACATTACCCCTAAGAACGCAAAGGCATATGTACTTTACTGCCATGAGGTAGGTCAGAAGAAGCAATTTGGAAAAATGTTATAAGAGACCACCAAAAGATAAGGTTCTATGTGATGGAAGCCGACATAGACATCCGATAGAATACATTAAATGAGCTTGAATCTTATCGGGGAACTCCCCTACCTTAAGCCATTAAATTCGCCTGCAGCACTTGTGCAAGATCTGAATGAATAGTACTAATGTCCTCTATGGAATGCCACAAAAAAAAATGGGGGAGGAGGGGCTAATTTATAGAAAGTTTAACTTTAATTTGGCAACCATGAAAATGGAATTTCAGTCAAGAGTGGAGTCTACATACGTAAATTTGATAATGAATTTGAGTCTTTGGGTTTTTTCCTCTCCCGAATAAGTTAGTATTATCAAATGATGCGGGTAAACAATGGATAGTGTTTCTTAAACAAGTTGAATTGTCAGTATGAATACAAAGCCTGACTACCAAACATGTAATCGAAATAGGACTGAGTAAACCCCCAAGTTTCTGGCTATGGGTCCTACACCATAAAATTATGTTGTTAGTAGTTAGAATTTCAAGCGGCCAAATTTGAATTTACACGATCACAGTATAATGAACCAACCTATATGGACGAGACAACGCATAGAATGAATGGGTGTTTTAGTGCTCTTATGGGAGAATGAAGGAACGTCAGAAAATTTTCCACCCGACAACGCTCAGGAAGGATGCCTTGGTATGTGCGTTTCCAGAGATCTCAAAGTGGTTCTAGTGAAAGTAGTTTTCTGGTTGCAGCGGAGGTAGTCGGTGTTTAATGTATTCATGTAGGGACTGGTGCCTTCATGGGTGCAGGCGGGCCAGAGAAACTATTTAGGTTGTGCGTTCTGCGGTTAGTTTTGAAGCGTTATCTGGGTAAAGTGGGTGTGTTAGGTTTAATGCATTCTGGTTCGGTTGGATTGAGTAAAGGTTTGTTAAGAGGCTGGTTTTAGTTCGAATAAAGAGTGTTCGATGGACATCGCAACTTGCCGAAGATTTGTCTGTATTATGTTTAGCCGGTCTTCGATGGGAAGGGTTTTTGTTTCAGTGGGGTTGTTTTGGTACGACCACTTAGAATGCCCTGGGAATTATGTTGGACTGTTTTGTATTAGGTGTAGGTTTGCTTTCGAGGTGGATGATCGCCAAGTCGGCTGGGTATGCGTTGTGTCATACAGGCGAAGTCTATAAGATGTTCTGAGTGTTTGAATATAGCTTTCGAGGTAATGTTAGTGTGTGTGGGTTTAGAGTGAAACCCAGTCGTGTGGAGGTTATGGGTTACTTGGAAAGGATGGCATCTTGGCCCATGAGTGTAAGAGTTTACCTCTTACAATCATGAGTCGAGATGCCACCATTTCCAAGTAAATGGATTTTCATTGTCTACATTCCGTTGATATAAAGAAATAAAAGCTCGTGAAACCCGATCCAACGGATTTTCAATGGCTGCGATATTTTTTTTAATGGAAATGATAATAAATAAAAAGTATGAAGAATGGGAAGGGCGAAGCAGAGTTAAGGATAGTGTAGAAGAGGGATAAGATTCGTTTTAGCAATTACGATTTTTTTTTATTTTCAAAGACATAAACATTTTTAACTCTTGAAATGGTGATCACCGATGTTATTTTCAACTTCCGGAACTTAATAATAACGTCCCCGTAAGGGGCGCGGCGATTTGCCATCCTGGCCGCCGTGCTGACGGGATCCAGCGCCTCGTCCGGCCCTAGCTCGGCCACTCTTCCTTCCTTCAAAACACTCGTTTCCTCTCTTTTCATACAACCTCTCGCACAACTTTCTCTAGTCAGCCTCTAATTTCACAGGGTAGATGCTGACCTTCCTTTCAGCCAACCGTCCCGCTGAGGGATAGGGGACAATGTTCCCTAACCCCTGAGCTCCGGTCTGGGGTGGCTGGTTTTTAACAACCTGCTTCATCCCCACCCATACCTCCCTCACATCCCTTTTCCTCTTCTCTTCAAAATCTATTAATTTTTACGCCGTGTTCAAGGTTGAGCCGCCATGCCGATGGACTGCCAGGCCACCAGGCGGGAGGGGTGGTCCCAAATGGCGGCGCCAGGCCTGTAAGCACCTCTTGCAGTGCGGGCAACTGCAAGAGGTGATGAGCTATTGCGTCCCGTATTAAAAAGAGGGTCACCATGCCCATGTATGAAAAAAAACAAAAACCCCAACCCCCAACTTCCCCAAAAACATCTACGGAGCCGCCCTCGGGCAGCTCCACCGAAAAAAATGGAGGTCCTCCCCCTTGTGCTTGCGCAGGGGACCCTCCATACTTCTTTAACCGGAGAGGAGGCTTACTCCTCGCCTACGGGTGTAGGGGACCCCCTCACCCCCTTTTCTGGAGGTGCTTTCGGGCACCTCCCTATCTCCAGCGGCAGTCCCTCCTTTGCTTTCTAAGGGGACTGCCAAGAAAGCCAGCAGGCAGCCCATTGCCGACCGCGGCTCGGTAGGGCAAACCCCCTTAGAGGGGAGAGGGAAGCCAGGCCCCTTCGGTCGCTTCTCTCAAAAGACCTGCTGGCAAGAATTTTAAACCTTGCCGGGGTCGAGGCCTGTGCCTCCCCACACAAGACTGGCGACACTGCCAAGGGGACCTGCGATGTCCTGGGAGGGGATGGCCAACTGGAGGCCCCTCCTGTGATAAACATGGTCCTTGAGGAGACCCAGCCTCAGACGGTAGGGCCTTCCATGGGGGGGAATCCGGGCTCGGTGCTAAGCACCGAAGCCGAATCCGCCACTATGCAAGGTCCCCCTCAAATGGCCGAGGGCTCCGAGGCAGTAAAAGGAGGGGAGGGATCTCCTCCGACAGGTGCCCCTACGACTACCAGGACCTGGCTGAGGCCGGTCCATCTGGCATGGGGGCTTCTGCCGGCGGAGGTGAGAAGCGGGTTCATTCCCCGCCCTCCTCTCCAAGAAAGAAGAAGACTAAAAAGACTCGGGGCTCCTCTCCATCCGCGGGGGCTGCGAGGACGGATGGGTCTGCTGCCACTCTGGCAAGCGACCAAGCCAAGATCGGCACATCCGCCCCCTCTGCCCCCCCGGTTGCGGAGCCCCTGACTAAGACTAATACCAAGAGTGCACAGGGTGGAGTCTCGATGACATCGGGGCCCCTCATTCAGAGGTTACCTAACGTTTTCGAGCCCGCTGGCTTCAAACGCTTCCTCGTTATTCGCTCCACTGATGGCACCATGTTGTCCAAGGGCAACATGATCCATCAGAGGAGAGGATTAGCTAGTGCAATTGGTAGAGAGCCGAAGGTGACCCGTTTCTCGGACGGGAGCCTTCTGGCGAATCCCGCCGAGGCGGCCAAGATAAGTGCTCTTCGGACACTTCATGGCACCCCGGTGAGTGTGACGCCGCACTCTACCATGAACTTTGTGAAAGGAGTAGTTTATGCGAGGGAACTCGTTGACTACTCCATTGAGGACATCACCCTAGAGCTGGCCGACCATGGGGTGGTCAAGGTCGAACGTGTGATGAGAAAACAGGGAGGGGCCTCGAGACCCACCCCTACACTCTTCGTCACGTTCGACTGTGACAAGCTCCCTGAGTCGGTGCGTGCCGGTTGGTACCGCTACCGCGTGAAGGCATTCGTGCCACTGCCGCGCGGTGCTATTACTGTCACCGCTTCGGCCATACGAATCGCTCATGTAGACGTGCAAAATCGGGGTCACCCGAAGTCTGTGTAAATTGCTCCAAAGTCGCACACGATAAGTCCAAATCGTGTGTGGCCAAGTGTGTCAATTGCGGAGAGCCGCACCCTGCTTCTTCGAAGCAATGTGGTGCATATCTCCTTGAGAAAGAAATCCTGGCCGTTCAGGCCCAGGATCGACTCTCATTCCGCTAAGGACTTGGTCCTGGCGCGCCCGGCCTTGCCTGGGACGTCATATGCCTCAATAGTTAGGAAAGCACCCTCTGCTCCTGGCCCATCCAGGCCAACGAGCACGGTTGTTTCCGCGCCCATTCGGAGCCCTTCTGCGGGCTCTACTACACCCGGGCGCTCCCCTGGTAAAGCTGGCGGCAAAAAGGGCTCACACCCAGCCCCGGCTAAAACCAGGGCTTCCCCCAGCGTGACCGTTTCCCGTAAGGCGAAACGGCCACGCGCCTCCACAGAGTCGTTAGACTCACAGGAGGAACACCCCTGAAGATGGTCACTGGCCATCTTCCGGGGTTCCTAAAGCTGTTCCCCGAAAGGAGCTTCGGCCCCTTCGCCCACGCCCCGAGGTGGAGCGAGTGTCTCGGAGACGGTGGTTCCTCGAAAAGAGGGCCCCCCGCCTACCAAGCCGCAACGCCCGCCTAAGGTTTCGGGCAGAGGGAGGAAAAGACTCGCATGGCGAGCCCAACCTCCCCCAATAAGTCTTCGAAGGCGACAGCGCCCGGGGTTCTGCCCCCGGGAATCGTACGGCCATTTCCGTGAGGGTCTTCAATTCGAGGAGGGCCCCCGCGTCTCCTCCGAGCTAGGCCTGGGGGGCATATTCCTTCAATGGAATTGCCGTGGACTCTGGGCCAACTGGGAGGAGCTGCGGAGGCTTGTCTCGTCCCGTTCCCCTTTAGCTATTTTTTTGCAGGAGACCATGCTAGGCGCGTGCCCGCTGCCTGCCCTCCCGGGGTATAAGGGTCTTGCGACGCCACCACCGCGGGATGGCCGGGCTGGGGGATGCGCGGTTTACACCCGGCATGATGTCTCCGTTCTCCCTTTCTCTTTAGATACCTCCTTTCAGGCAGTGGCTGTGCAGCTGCACCTGTTAATAGGAGGTATACTATCATTTCTGCGTACATTCCAGCGTCAGCTGACTTCGACGCGGGGGACTTCCGCCGCGTCGTGGCACGGATGCCGAGGCCCTATCTCTTGCTTGGAGATCTGAACGGCAGGCATCCTCTGGGGAGATTACTCCATAAATCCCAGGGGACAAGTCCTTGCCGATCTGATCGAAGAGCTTGAGATGGGTGTCCTAAACGTGGATGAGTTTACGCATCACTGTCCGAGAACCGCTTCATTTTCTTGCCTTGATCTATCTTTGTGCTCTTCGGATGCACAGCCTGATTTTTATTGGGGGGTGGTCGATGACCTCCATGGTAGTGATCACTTTCCCATTCAAATATCATTTTCAGGGCAACTGCCGCCTGAGAGACCACCTCGGTGGTGCTTTGCGCGGGCGCGGTGGCCTGCATTTCAGGAAATGACTGAATTCTCTATCTCAGTCGAGGAGTTTAGGTCGGTAGATGAGGCCGTTGAGTTCTTCTCCGGCAACCTCATCGCCGTGGGCCTGACTACTATTCCTAGGACGTCTGGCCGTTTTGCACGCCGACCACTCCCATGGTGGTCGGCCGAGTATGAGACGGCCCTCAAACAGAAGCGTTATGCCTACATGCGCTATAAGCGCCGCCCGAACGATTTCACTGTCGCTGAATTTCGTCGGGCTAGGTTCCGGTATATTTCGAAGCACGCCCGTCGCTCTTCTTGGCGGGCATACGTGTCTTCACTTAACGGGAAGAGCCCTTTAGCTGAGGTGTGGAAGCGAGTCAAAAGGATTCGGGGCAAGTTCTCGCAGAACCCCCCTCCCGTTCTCCAGGAGAATCGGACCGCAATCCCGGACCCCGCGTCCGTGGCGGAATCCTTAGCGACCGCTTTTTCCGCATTCTCTAGCCGTGATGCTGCTCCGCCAGCATTCAATGCACGTCGTGATGTCGCGGAAGGCCGCCGGCTGGACTTTACCTCCAGAGGGGAAGAACCCTTCAACGACTGGGAGCGAGTTGCGTTCCGCTCTCGCTTCGTGCGCGGACACCGCCCATGGTCCGGACGATGTCCCGTACGCCATGCTTCGACACCTGGGTGAGCGAGGCATGGCCTTTCTGTTAGATTTGTTCAACAGGATCTGGGTGGAAGGTCTTCTCCCAGACTCCTGGCGAATCGCTACTGTGCTCGCCTTTCGCAAGCCGGGAAGAGATCACTCTACTCCGACCGGTTTCCGCCCAATCTCTCTAACCTCTTGCGTGTGCAAGTTGATGGAGAAATTGGTAAATGTTAGATTAGTCTTTTTCCTGGACATCGGAGGCCATCTGTCTTCTGCACAGTGCGGCTTCCGTAAGTTCCACTCCACGTCGGATGCTCTGCTCCGACTGGAAAATGCCGTCTGCGAGGCTTTCCTTCGTAGACAGCACTACGCCACGGTCTTTTTCGATCTGGAGAAGGCCTATGATACCGCATGGCGATACGGTATCATGGAGACTCTCCACACGATGGGGGCGAGGGGACGCCTCCCAATTTTTATATCTGAATTTTTGCGAGATCGTCGATTCCGCGTACGGGTGGGGGGAGCCCTCTCCGGCCCAAAGGAGCAGGAAGAGGGTGTCCCGCAGGGAAGTGTCCTCAGTGTCACACTCTTTGCCCTGAGCATCAACGGCATCACCTCGGTGCTGCCGGAAGATGTTCTCGCTACGCTCTACGTGGACGACCTTTCGATCTCTTTTGGCGCGGCCCAGATGCCAACTCTGGAGCGTCGACTCCAACAGGCATTGAACCGCGTCTCTCGCTATGCCGAAGCGCACAGGTTTCGGTTTTCTTTGGCCAAGACCAAGGTGGTGCACTTCTGCCGCCATCCACGGCTTCACCCCGACCCAGATTTGTTTCTTAATGGGGTGCGCCTGGATGTGGTTGAGTCGCACCGTTTCCTTGGTCTTGTATTCGACTGACGCCTCACCTGGGAGGCTCATATTCGCAGCCTTAGGGTCTCTTGTACCCGCGCCATGGACATTCTCCGTTCCGTGACGTTCAGCGCTTTGGGCGCTGATAGGGCTACTGCCTTACTTTTTTATCGATCCTTTGTTCGTTCGAAGCTCGACTACGGATGCGAGTTTTATGCATCCGCAGCCGAGCGTTTATTGCGGAAGGTGGATTCGATCCACCACACCGGCCTTCGCCTTGCGACCGGTGCCTTCCGCACTTCCCCCATTGAGAGTCTGTTGGTCGATGCTGGGGAGATGTCACTCGCTCTGCGCCGCGTGCAGTGCATCACTCGCCTGTACGTGCGAGCCCGGCGCCTCCCTCAGTCGCCAACAGCTCTCACTGCATCCGCAGCTGATCTCGATGGTGCCTATGCCGCCGAGAGACGCCAGTCATACCCTAAGCCCTTTGGGTTTAGGGCTAGGAAACTCCTTCGAGAGCTAGATATAGCTCTCGGGCCGGTGGCGCCCCTGGTTCTGCCCAGGACGCCACCCTGGAGGGTACCACATTTGGCTATTTGTCTCCACGCCTCTGCTCCCAAAGCTTGTATTGCGTTCGACCTTTTTAGAGCACACATCGTGTCACGCTGGAACCGTGCCAGTGTATACGGATGGCTCCAAGTCCCAAGAGGGGGTCGGCTTCCACGCCGTATCCCCTCTGTTTGAAGTCAGCGGGGCTCTACCAGGCGCTGCGTCTGTCTTCACGGCTGAGCTGGTGGCAATACACCACTCGGTACGGGAGATTACGCGACGTGCCTGGTTCGGAGACCGGATTGTGATCTATAGCGACTCACAAAGTGCCCTGAGTGCTCTCGGGGCATTGGAATCTCCGCATCCCCTGATTCGTGACGCCACGGTTATGGCGAGCCGGGCAGATGTTGAGATTATCTTCTGCTGGGTTCCTGGACATGTAGGGAATGAGGGCGCCAAAGAGTTCGCGAGGATTCTGCGACCGGACCAGCGTTTCGCTCTTCCTCACACTGACTACATGGCAGGAATACGGGCAGCTCTTCGGACTGCTTGGCAAAGAAGATGGGAGACGGTCGGAGGGAACTTAAAGTTGCGTGCCATTGCGCCGCGACTGTTCCCATGGACCTATCCCCCAATGCCGCGGCGGCTTCAGGTTGCTTTCTGTCGTCTTCGAATCGGACACACTCGTGTGACGCATCGCTACTTGATGGAGCGCTCGCCTGCGCCCTATTGCAACGACTGCGTCGTCCCCCAGACTGTTCGGCATATTCTTGTCGAATGTCCCAGTCTGGGTGATCTTCGCGCATGATACCTGTCTCGGTACCGGGATGGGCGGGGTTGCTACCGCCTGGCCCTTGTACTCGGGACGAGTGCGTGCACCATGACTGGTGGACTTATTGACTTTTGGGGGGAGGCCTGCCTTCTCCCCTTTATTTAAGGTTCCTTTTTTTTGTTATTGTTTTTTTTGTAGGTTGCACTCTCCTGCACCGGGGTGAGGGGGACCTCCCCCCGCTGCTGGAGATTGCTTCGATTGTTAAGTTTTTCCACTTTATATAATGTTAAGTTTTCATATTTTTACTTTAAAGTAGCCTAGTTTTAGGCTGTCTTTTTTTCGGCGACTTATGCCCAAGTGGGTAGTTGCCAGATGGGCTCCATAAAATTAAAAAAAAAAAAAAATCGTGCCCATGGTCCGGACGATGTCCCGTACGCCATGCTTCGACACCTGGGTGAGCAGGGTGAGCGAGGCATGGCCTTTCTGTTAAATTTGTTCATCAGGATCTGGGTGGAGGGTCTCCTCCCAGATTCCAAGCGAATCGCTTGGAATCTGGAAGAGCTCACTCTACTCCGGCCGGCTTCCGCCCAATCTCTCTAACCTCTTGCGTGTGCAAGTTGATGGAGAAATTCCCCGTAAGGGGCGCAGCGATTTTCCACCCTGGCCGCCGTGCTGACGGGATTCAGTACCCCGTCCGGCCCCAGCTTAACCTCTCTTCCTTCCTTCAAAACACTTGTTTCCTCTCTTTTCATACAACCTCTCCCACAACTTTCTCTGGTCAGCCTCTATTTCACAGGGTAGATGCTGACCTCCTTCTCAGCCAACCGTCCTGGATCGGGGCTGAGGGGGGAGTGGACAATGTTCCCTGACCCCTGAACTCCGATCTGGGGTGGTTGGTTTTTAACAACCTGCTTCATCCCCACCCGTACCTTCCTCACATCCCTTTTCCTCTCCTCTTCACATTCTATCTGTTTTACGCCGTGTGTAAGGTGGAGCCGCCATGCCGATGGACTGCAAGGCCACCAGGCGGGAGGGGTGGTCCCAAATGGCGGCGCCTGGCTCTGCTGGGCTTGTAAGCACCTCTCGCAGTGCGGGCTGCTGCGAGAGGTGATGTACGATTGCGTCCCGTATAAAAAAGAGGGTCACCATGCCCATGTATGTACAACAAAAAAAAAACCCAACCCTCAACTTCCCCTGAAACAGCGACGGAGCCGCCCTCGGGCAGCTCCAGCAAAAAAATGGAGGTCCCACCCCCTGTGCTTGCGCAGGCAACCCTCCATATTTCTCTAACCGGAGAGGAGGCTTACTCCTCTCCTTCGCCTACGGGTGCAGGGGACTCCCCCTCACCCCCTTCTCTGACGGGACTCAGCACACCATCCGACCCCAGCTTAGCCTCTTCTTCTTCCTTCAAAACACTTGTTTCCTCGCTTTTCATACAACCTCTCCCACAACTTTCTCTGGTTAGCTTCTAATTCCACAGGGTAGATGCTGACCTTCCTCTCAGCCAACCGTCCCGCATTGGGGCTGAGGGGGTGGGGGACAATGTTCCCTAACACCTTAGCTCTGGTCTGGGGTGGCTGGTTTTCAACAACCTGCTTCATCCCCACCCATACCTTCCTCCCATCCCTTTTCCTCTCCTCTTCATAATCTATATATTTTACGCCGTGTCTAAGGTGGAGCCGTCATGCCGATGGACTGCCAGGCCACCAGGCGGAAGGGGTGGTTTCAAATGGTGGCGCCTGGCTCTGCCGGGCTTGTAAGCACCTCTCGCAGTGCGGGCTACTGCGAGAGGTGTGCGCGATTGCATCCCGTGTAAAAAAGAGGGTCACCTTGCCCAATGATGAAGATAAAAAAAAACAACTCAACCCCCAACTTCCCCTGAAACATCGACGGAGCCGCCCTCGGGCAGCTCCAGCAAAAAAATGGAGGATATCCTGTGCTTGCACAGGATATCCTCCATATTTCTCAAACCGGAGAGGAGGCTTACTCCTCTCCTTCGCCTACGGGTGCAGATGACTCCCCCTCACCCCCTTCTCTGGAAGTGCTTTCGGGCACCTACCTTTTTCCATCGGCAGTCCCCTCTTTTCTTTCCAAGGGGACTGCCAAGAAAGCCAGCAGGCAGCCCTTAGCCAGCCGCTCCCCATCGAAGCAGCTCAGTAGGGCAAACCCCCTTAGGGGGGAGAGGGAAGCCAGGCCCCTTCGGTTGCTTCCCTCAAAAGACCTGCTGGCAAGAATATTAAACCTTGCTGGGGTTAAGGCCTGTGCCTCCCCACAAAAGACTCTTGACGCTGCCAAGGGGACCTGAGATGTCCTGGGAGGGGATGGCCAACTGGAGGCCCTCCCTGTGATAGACATGGTCCTTGAGACCCAGCCTCAGACGGTAGGGCCTTCCATGGGTGGGAATCCGGGCTCGGCGCCAAGCTCCTAATCCGCCCCTATGCAGGGTCCTCCTCAAACGGCTGAGGGCTCCGAGGCACTAGAAGGAAGGGAGGGATCTCCTCCGACAGGTGCCCCTACCACTACCAGGACCTTCTCCATTTCGGAGAGGGACCTGGCTGAGACCGGTCCATCTGGCATGGGGGCTTCTGCCAGTGGAGGTGAGAAGCGGGTTCATTCCCCGCCCTCCTCTCCAAGAAAGAAGAAGACTAAAAAGACTCGGGGCTCCTCTCCATCCGCGGGGGCTGCGAGGACGGATGGGTCTGCTGCCACTCTGGCAAGCGACCAAGCCAAGATCGGCACATCCGTCCCTCTGCCCCCCCGGTTGCGGAGCCCCTGACTAAGACTAATACCAAGAGTACACAGAGCGGAGTCTCGATGACATCGTGGCCCCTCATTTAGAGGTTACCTAACGTTTTCGAGCCCGCTGGCTTCAAACGCTTCCTCGTTATTCGCTCCACTGATGGCACCATGTTGTCCAAGGGCAACATGATCCATCAGAGGAGAGGATTAGCTAGTGCAATTGGTAGAGAGCCGAAGGTGACCCGTTTCTCGGACGGGAGCCTTCTGGCGAATCCCGCCGAGGCGGCCAAGATAAGTGCTCTTCGGACACTTCATGGCACCCCGGTGAGTGTGACGCCGCACTCTACCATGAACTTTGTGAAAGGAGTAGTTTATGCGAGGGAACTCGTTGACTACTCCATTGAGGACATCACCCTGGAGCTGGCCGACCATGGGGCGGTCAAGGTCGAACGTGTGATGAGAAAACAGGGAGGGGCCTCGAGACCCACCCCTACACTCTTCGTCACGTTCGACTGTGACAAGCTCCATGAGTCGGTGCGTGCCGGTTGGTACCGCTACCGCGTGAAGGCATTCGTGCCACTGCCGCAGCGGTGCTATTACTGTCACCGCTTCGGCCATACGAATCGCTCATGTAGACGTGCAAAGTCGGGGTCACCCGAATTCTGTGTAAATGTCTCCAAGGTCGCACACGATAAATCCAAATCGTGTGTGGTCAAGTGTGTCAATTGCGGAGAGCCGCACCCTGCTTCTTCGAAGCAATGTGGTGCATATCGCCTTGAGAAAGAAATCCTGGCCGTTCAGGCCCAGGATAGACTCTCATTCCGCGAGGCTAAGGACTTGGTCCTGGCGCGCCCAGCTCTGCCTGGGACGTCATGTGCCTCAGGAGTTAGAAAGGCACCCTCTGCTCCTGGCCTTTCCAGGCACGGTTGTTTCCGCGCCCATTCGGAGCCCTTCTGCGGGCCTACCCAACCCGGGCGCTCCCCTGGTAAAGCTGGCGGAAAAAAAGGGTTCAACCCAGCCCCGGCTAAAACCAGGGCTCCCCCCCTCTTTCCCCAGCGTGATCGTTTCCCGCAAGGCGAAACGGCCACCGAGTCGTTAGACTCACAGGAGGCAACACCCCTGAAGATGGTCGCTAGGCCATCTTCGGGGGTTCCTAAAGCTGTCCCCCGAAAGGAGGAGAGCAACAAAAGAGCTTCGGCTCCTTCGCCCACGCCCCGAGGTGGAGCGGGTGGCTCGGAGACGGTGGTTCCTCGAAAAGAGGGCCCCCCGCCTCCGAAGCCGCATCGCCCGCCTAGGTTTTCAAGGCGGAGGGAGGAAAAGACTCGCATGGCGAGCCCAACCTCCCCCAATAAGTCCTCGAAGGCGACAGCACTTTGTCCGGCCAACAGCTCCCGGGGTTCTGCCCCCGGGAAGCGTACGGCCATTCTCGTGAGGGTCTTCAGTTCGAGGAGGGCCCCTCGCGTCTCCTCCGAGCTAGGCCTGGAGGGAATATTCCTTCAATGGAATTGCCGTGGACTTCGGGCCAACTGGGAGGAGCTGCGGAGGTTCATCTCGTCCCATTCCCCGTTAGCTATCTTTTTGCAGGAGACCATGCTAGGCGCGTGCTCCCTGCCTGCTCTCCCGGAGTATAAGGGTCTTGCGACCCCACCACCGCAGGATGGCCGGGCTGGGGGATGCGCAGTTTACACCCGGCATGATGTCTCCGTTCTTCCTTTCTCTTTAGATACCTCCTTTCAGGCTGTGGCTGTGCAGCTGCACCTGGATAGGAGGTATACTATCATTTCTGCGTACATTCCACCGTCAGCTGACTTCGACGCGGGGGACTCCCGCCGCGTCGTGGCACGGTTGCCGAGGCCCTATATCTTGCTTGGAGATCTGAACGGCAGGCATCCTCTCTGGGGAGATTACTCCATAAATCCCAGGGGACAAGTCGTTGCCGATCTGATCGAAGAGCTTGAGATGGGTGTCCTAAACGTGGATGAGTTTACGCATCACTGTCCGAGAACCGCTTCATTTTCTTGCCTTGAGCTATCTGTGTGCTCTTCAGATGCACAGCCTGATTTTGATTGGGGGGTGGTCGATGACCTCCATGGTAGTGATCCCTTTCCAATTCAAATATCATTTTCAGGGGAACTGCCGCCTGAGAGACCACCTCGGTGGTGCTTTGCGCGGGCGCGGTGGCCTACATTTCAGAAAATGACTGAATTCTCTATCTCAGTCGGGAGTTTAGGGCGGTAGATGAGGCCGTTGAATTCTTCTCCGGCAACCTCATCGCCGTGGGCCTGACTACTATTCCTAGGACGTCTGGCCGTTTTGCACGCCGACCACTCCCATGGTGGTCGGCCGAGTGTGAGACTGCCCTCAATCAGAAGCGTTATGCCTACATGCGCTATAAGCGCCGCCCGAACGATTTACTGTCACTGAATTTCGTCGGGCTAGGGCTAGGTTCCGGTATATTTCGAAGCACGCTCGCCGCTCTTCTTGGCGGGCATACGTGTCTTCACTTAACGGGAAGACCCCTTTAGCTGAGGTGTGGAAGCGAATCAAAAGGATTCGGGGCAAGTTCTCGCAGGACCCCCCTCCCGTTCTCCAGGAGAATGGGCCAGCAATCTCGGACCCCGCATCCGTGGCGGAATCCTTAGCGACCGCTTTTTCCGCATTTTCTAGCCGTGATGCTGCTCCGCCAGCATTCAATGCACGTCGTGATGTCGCGGAAGGCCGCCGGCTGAACTTTACCTCCAGAGGCGGAGAACCCTTCAACGACAAGTTTACTGTGAGTGAGTTGCGTTCCGCTCTCGCTTCGTGCGCGGACACCGCCCATGGTCCGGACGATGTCCCGTACGCCATGCTTCGACACCTGGGTGAGTGAGGCATGGCCTTTCTGTTAGATTTGTTCAACAGGATCTGGGTAGAAGGTCTTCTCCCAGACTCCTGGCGAATCGCTACTGTGCTCGCCTTTCGCAAACCGGGGAGAGATTACTCTACTCCGTTTGCAAGTTGATGGAGAAATTGGTAAATGTTAGTTTGCGCTTTTTCCTGGACAGCGGAGGCCATCTGTCTTCTGCACAGTGCGGCTTCCGCAAGTTCCACTCCACGTCGGATGCTCTGCTCCGACTGGAAAATGCCGTCTGCGAGGCTTTCCTTCGTAGACAGCACTACGCCACGGTCTTTTTCGATCTGGAGAAGGCCTATGATACCGCATGGTGATACGGTATCATGGGTACTCTCCACACAATTGGGGCGAGGGGACGCCTCCCAATGTTTATATCAATTTTTGCGAGATCGTCGATTCCGCGTACGGGTGGGGGGAGCCCTATCCGGCCCAAAGAAGCAGGAAGAGGTTGTCCCGCAGTGAAGTGTCCTCAGTGTCACACTCTTTGCCCTGAGCATCAACGGCATCACCTCGGTGCTGCCGGAAGATGTTCTCGCTACGCTCTACGTGGACGACCTTTCGATCTCTTTTGGCGCGGCCCAGATGCCAACTCTGGAGCGTCGACTCCAACAGGCATTGAACCGCGTCTCTCGCTATGCCGAAGCGCACAGGTTTCGGTTTTCTTTGGCCAAGACTAAGGTGGTGCACTTCTGCCGCCATCCACGGCTTCACCCCAAACCATATTTGTTTCTTAATGGGGTGCGCCTGGATGTGGTTGAGTCGCACCGTTTTCTTTGTCTTGTATTCGACCGACGCCTCACCTGGGAGGCTCATATTCGCAGCCTTAGGGTCTCTTGTACCCTCGCCATGGACATTCTCCGTTCCGTGACGTTTAGCGCTTGGGGCGCTGATAGGGCTACTGCTCTACTTTTTTTATCGGTCCTTTGTTCGTTCGAAGCTCGACTACGGATGCGAGTTTTATGCATCCGTAGCCGAGCGTTTATTGCGGAAGGTGGATTCGATCCACCACACTGGCCTTCGCCTTGCGACCGGTGCCTTCCGCACTTCCCCCATTGAGAGCCTGTTGGTCGATGCTGGGGAGATGCCATTCGCTCTGCGCCGCGTTTAGTGCATCACTCGCCTGTACGTGCGAGCCCGGCGCCTCCCTCATTCGACAACAGCTCTCACTGCATCCGCAGCTGATCTCGATGGTGCCTATGCCGCCGAGAGACGCCCTAAGCCCTTTGGGTTTAGGGCCAGGAAACTCCTTCGAGAGCTATATCTAGCTCTCGGGCCGGTGGCACCCCTGTTTCTGCCCAGGACGCCACCCTGGAGGGTACCACATTTGGCTATTTGTCGCTACGCCTCTGCTCCCAAAGCTTGTACGGCTCCGTGAGTATTGCGTTCGACCTTTTTGGAGCACACATCGTGTCACGCTGGAACCGTGCCAGTGTATACGGATGGCTCCAAGTTTTAAGAGGGGATCGGCTTCCACGCCGTATCCCCTCTGTTTGAAGTCAGCGGGGCTCTACCAGGCGCTGCGTCTGTCTTCACGGCTGAGCTGGTGGCAATACACCACTCGGTACGGGAGATTACGAGACTTGCCCGGTTCGGAGACTGGATTGTGATCTATAGCGACTCACAAAGTGCCCTGAGTGCTCTCGGGGCATTGGAATCTCCGCATCCCCTGGTTCGCGATATGCGTGACGCCACGGTTTTGGCGAGCCGGGCAGATGTCGAGATTATCTTCTGCTGGGTTCCTGGACATGTAGGATTTGCGTGGAATGAGCGCGCCATGAGTCCGCGAGGACTCTGCGACTTGACCAGCGTTTCGTTCTTCCTCACACCGACTACATTGCAGGAATACGGGCAGCTCTTCGGACTGCTTGGCAAAGAAGATGTGAGACGGTCGAAGGGAACTTAAAGTTGCATGCCATTGCGCCGCGACTGTTCCTATGGACATATCCCCCAATGCCGCGGCGGCTTCAGGTTGCTTTCTGTCGTCTCCCAATCTGACACACTTGCGTGAAGCATCGCTATTTAATGGAGCGCTTGTATGCGCCCTATTGCAACGACTGCGTCGTCCCCCAGGCTGTTTGGCACATTCTTGTCGAATGTCCCAATCTGGGTGATTTTCGCGCACGATACCTGTCCCTGTACCGGGATGGGCGTGGTCGCTACCGCCTGTCCCTTGTACTTGTGGACTGATAGATTTTTGGGGGGAGGCCGGCCTTCTCCCTTTTATTTAACTAGGTTTTGTTGTTTTTTGTTATTCTTTTCTCTTTTAGTCGCACGCTCCTACGCTGGGTGGGGGCGGGGACCTCCCACCCACGCTGGAGCTTGCTTTTTCATTGTCATCTCTTTTTATCGTTTTCTTTTTAAATTTTTATTTTATATAGCCTAGAACTAGGTTGTTTGTTTGCGGCAACTTATGCCCAAGTGTGCAGTTGCCAGATCACTCCTTGAAAAAAAAAAATCGTGTTATGCATTGCTATTTGATGGAGCGCTTGCCTTCGCCCTATTGTGACGACTGCTTCGTCCCCCGACTGTTTGGCATATTCTTGTCGAATTTCCCAGTCTGGGTGATCTTCGCGCACGTTACCTGTCCCGCTACCGGGATGGGCGGGGTCACTCCTGCGCCGGGGGGACCTACCTCCGACGCAGGACCTTGCTTCCTCCTTGCTTTTTTATTGGGGTCGGGTGTTTTTTGTCTTTTTAAATTTTATTTCAAAGTAACCTAGTACTAGGCCTAGGTTTTAATACGTCGACTAATGCCCAAGTAGGCGTTCGCCAGATGAGCCCTTTAAAAAAAACAAATCAACGTCAATAAATGCAAGTAGAGGGAGAGGTGACGCCAACTTGTCGTGGGAATAGAGCTTGTGTGTACCTTTGACTTTTCGGGCTATGTCGGCGGGGGTAACCCTCTTATGAGTACCCCTGGTAGGGCTTCCCTTGTCGATTTGGTCGGAAACGAGGTTCCAGATAAAGTGTTTCCTTCCTTCTTTTTTTCTATTCTATCCTCCTTTTTACTTTTATCCTATCTCTTCCACTTATTATACAAAAAGAAAACAAAAACACCCTACTCCTATCATGTCACTCTTACCCTTTTTTCCATCTATCTACATATAAGGACCTAGCAGCTACCTCATTCGTCAGAAGAGAGGCTTTGGAACCTCTATAAACAATGCCAATCGACGCTCACTGGTTGCGAGAGACTAGGACTAGAGGTGTCCTAGGCGTTGGGGCAGGATGAATGGCATGAGGGTAGTGCCCTATTAACTCCTTCCCTGGCTCGTAATTATCTATCATTCCCAGTGATCGTTGACAGGTGCCTCTGGTAGCATCGGTCCGAGGTGACGGCCCTTTGTTCCCAGGTTTGTTGCCAGGCCAATAAAAAGCCTTGGGTCGAGTCTCTTGGTGTGGCGGGATATACATTGAACGCTGCTTCGAGATCTTGCGTGGGGTGAAGGGAGCTAGGACGAGTTTAGTACGGGGCGTGGTCCGTTTTTCACCTGTTGAGAAATCTATGGCGCCTTCGGGGACAGTCAGTGCTGCTTTGTTGGAAGCCACGGCACGCTGGGGTTTGACGACTCAGTCGGACGAACAGCAACACATAGAGCGTGCCTTCTGAAAGATCCTAAACATCTCCGATCGATGAGCGGGGAGAACTCACCAACCCTCCTTTTTTACTATTGATTGGCCGCAAAGTTTTGAGAGAGAGAGAGATAAAGTGTTCAAAGCGACAGGGAAAAAAGGTCCAGCTGCACTCAAATATACATGTGCGATATGCCAGAAGGACAAGTGGTGCTTGGACTTCCCGGAGGGATGTTTTTCGAAATATCACCCGGGAAGTATATGCATTGACTGCATCCTTAAAAGAGGTCCGAGAGGCAGTGGCATACTGCAAAGAACTGAAGAGATCTCTTCACAACCTCTGAGAAAAAATCTAGGGCACTGAAAAGTAAACTACAGAGCCTAGAAACGGAGCACGAGCTTAAGATTCGGGGTCTCGAGGAGAGAATCCTAGAGCTAGCCTCTGAACTAGAGGCCCAGTCTGCTCAAGCTCAAGACGAAACTCCCACTGACTTGGGTGGTTCGCCTATGAGACTCCAACTCAAGGTACTGAAACTGCAATGGCAGTGCCACTTCAGCCATTCGGAGAAACTAATAAGAGAAAGAAAAAGAAGAAAAACAACGACCTTAATGCAGCTCACCCCAGTGTAGAGGATTCCACTCTGACTGGTGGGCAAGGGACAGTGAAAAGAGAAACAGATGAAAAGACGAATGAAGATCGTAAAAAAAGGGAAATACGGAGACGAAAGAAAGAGTGGAGACAAATGTGCGAGGGTCAACCTTATTAGGGACTCTCAAGCACGGGCCCTGCAACCCCTGCTAGCAGCATGCCTTCGCACGAGTGTGAATGTAAGTTGCCTAGCAGAAAGGGGAAACCAGCAGATCAGAGTAGAGGCTGAGAAATCAGTCGTTGCCCTAATGGTAAGTGTCAACGACCTCTCCTCAGAGGAGGAAGGATATGCCCCATAGAAAAGATTCTCAACACAGTCATGGGTGCTGTGGACGACTGTGGGATGAAAACACGCAGACGTGTAGTGTTCGGAATGCTCCCGAGGAGTACAACCCGGACCGCTCACTCGAGGAACGTCTCCCTTAATCGACTCCTCGGAGATTTGTGTAAGGTGGAGAGGGTTTTTTTTTTGTGGACCCTTACCGCACCTTCTATGGTAGAAACTATCTATACCAAAGGGATGGAGAACATCTTTCCTTTAAAGGAAATGCTGTACTCTGCAACATGATACAAGATGTCGTGGAGCGAACCCCAAGGCAGACGTACGCCAGTAAGCCCGTGTCACTCCTGGAACGACCTTGGAGGTCGCAAAGAGGGAAGCCACCAAACAAACAAATAAGTCGGGAAACGGAAGAGCGTAGGGAGTCCTACACTCGGGACTCCCTGAAAGTTCCGTTCAATGCGAGGTCAATCAGGAACAAGTTTCTTGAGATCCGTGACCTCGTAGCAACAGAAGAACCTGAGATTGTGGCCATAACGGAGTCGTGGATAAAAACCTCAAGCCGAGATTTTGAAGGTGAATTCACGATTCCAGGTTACCAGCTCTTGCTGAAAGATAGACCAGACAGAAAGGGTGGCGGTGTGATGTTGTATGTCAAGGATACTCTCAACCTGACGGATTGCAACATCGTATCCGACCATGTACTACTATGTGTTGCCCTAGAGATAGGTCCTGTCAGATACAGGACCCTTTATAGACCTCCTGCCCAACTCGTTGAAAAGGACAGAGATCTGTACCAGCTACTAGGAGAACTTTTCGAAGACATAGTGTGTATCGTCATGGGTGATTTCAACACACAAGTTGACTGGGAAACCAGAGAACCCTGTGGCGAAAACGCACTACTCCTGGAGTTCGAGAACAACGAGTTCCTCACTCAATTTATGAGGGAGCCAACGAGAGGAGACAATATCCTCGACTTCGTTTTCACCTCTGATGATGACATCGTTGACGACTTCTCAGTTGGCGAAGCGCTCGGTGGCAGTGACCACCGACTAATTAGATTTGTAGTCAAAGTCCCCTAGGCAGAGCCTGCAACTAGTAAATCGAGGAAACTTGATATGAGAAGAGCAGACTTTGCAGGTTTTCATGTTGGACGGACTGACTGACGCGAGGCTAGAAGTGTGCGATGCTGTTGAACTCTTGGAACGGTTTCAAAACCACATTCATGAGTCTTCAATTGCGAATCCTCCCTCTGAAATGCCCCTCGTCGGTCTTCTGTTCAACCAAAGGGGTTTAATCGAGAAATCGGCCAACTGCTTGGGGTAAAGAGAAATGTGTACCGGCAATCGAAGATCTCGGGTGACTTTGACGAATACCGGAGGCTAGCCAGGAGAGTCAAGTCCATCATAAGGGCGGCTAAGCGGTCTGAGGAAATCCGAGTAGCGAGACTTTGTAAAGAAAATTTCTACGGTTTTTTTTGGATATATAAACACCCGTAAACCTATCCGTCAAACGATTGGCCCTTTGAGGAATGAGGAGGGGACATTAAAGCATTCAGATGCAGAAAATGCTAACCTCCTCAACGACTACTTCTCTTCAGTGTTTACTGAAGAGTGTAGTCCCATCCCCCAGCCAACTGATTCCTACATGGGGGAAAAGCTGGAGAATATGGACTTCACCGAAGGAGAAATAAAAAAAGAAGATCACTTTCCTAATGACGAATAAGTCACCTGGCCCGGAATGAGTTTCCACCTAAAGTGTTGAAAGAAGTGCGCGATCAAGTATCACGACACCTGAGCGCAATCTTCAACATGTCAATCCGGACCGAATGCGTTCCCAGAGACCGGCGTGAAGCGGAGGTGACTCCTATATTCAAGAAAGGAGACCGTAGCCAACCGTCGAACTACCGACCTATCAGTCTGACTTCGATAGTCGGTAAACTCGTGGAAATCATCATGGTGGATAAAATGATGTCTACATTTAGTCAAACCTGCTACTGGCGAGTTCCCAGCACGGCTTCCGAAGGCAACGGTCATGCCTGACAAACCTTGTGGAATTCTTCCACTTTGTCTTCAGTGAACACGATCAGGACAAGGCGGTGGATGTGGTCAAGTACATTCAGAAAGCATTTGATAAGGTACCACAGCGCCGCCTTCTCCGGAAAGTGCGAGCGCTCGGCATAGACGGAAAAGTAGCAGGCTAGTAGAGAACTGGCTAAGTGGCAGACAGCAACGGGTGGTGGTGAATGGACAGTCTTCTGAGTGGGTGCCCGTTACTAGCGGGGTGCCTCAAGGTTCTGTCCTGGGACCACTACTATTCATCATCTACGTCAACGACATGGACGGTGACATGGTTGCCAAGATTTCTAAATTTGCCGACGATACCAAGCTTAGCATGAACGTTGCAAAGGATGGAAATACTGCCCGCCTGCAAGATGATCTTCGGAAGATTGGGGAGTGGTCGGATACGTGGCAAATGCAAATTGATGCATATCGGCCACAGAAACCCCCAATCTCAGTATATCCTTAAGGGCACTGCTCTTGAATCGAGTGACACTGAGAAAGACTTGGGTGTAACTATCACCAGTGATCTCAAGTTCTCGAAACAGTGTATTGAGGTGGAGAAGAAAGCCCAAAGGATGTTAGGGTATATAAAGCGACAGTTTGAATATCGGAACAAGGAGATAGTACTGTGTCTGTACTACTCCCTCGTCCGACCGCACCTTGAGTATGCCGTACAAAATTTGGAGTCCTTCGTTTCGAAAGGACATCGCGAGATTGGAACGCGTCCGAGCCAGGGCAACCAAACTGATTCCCTCTATCAGGCATATGAGTTATAATGATAGACCAAGGGAATTAGATATGTTCTCGCTGGAGACCCGGAGACTGCGTGGTCAGCTTATTGAAGTGTTTAAAATACTTCGAGGCTTCGACAGACTGGACTACGGGGATATTTTCCAGCTCAGCGAAGGGAGAACAAGAAATCACGGCTACAAACTTGAACTGAAGCGGTACCACCGTGACCTGTGTGGGAAATTCTTCACATACAGTATCTGTGGTAATTGGAACGCACTTCCGACGGAAGTTGTCAACAGTGAATCTGTTCACCAGTTCAAGTCAAGACTAGATAAAGTCTTGCGAAATCACCGTTAAGATCGTCGCGAGTGATCTTCGAGCTTGCCAACGGACACCTTCGAGGATTGCGCCAAAAGTACCCTCCTTGTATGGACCGTAAGGTCTTTTAGGGTACTCTCCTTCTTCCTTGTAGCACAAGAATTAAATACGTTTTTGTCTTTGAAAATTAAAAAAAAAGTTTAAAGGAATTTGAAAATGTGTTTTTCTTATGCATTTCTGTGTACTTTTTATATTTGAAACTCGTTTCCGCTGGAAATACATACTTTTCCTATTATGGAACTTCAGCCAAATAGGCATCTGTAAACTACCCTAGTCGGTGTCGACTGAACGCGTAAGAGTTAGCGCAAGCAGAACGCCACTATCGGCATAGACTATTTGCATATGATGTGCGAAAAGCACCGCTGGATAGTTGCACCCAAAAATTTTAAATTGGGTGTAATAACCTTGAGATCGATTCGTGAAGCCAAGGAATATACTTGGAACCCATATTTTTGTCATTGTGTTAGCCATGCCAATTTTGAATCGAGGGTTACATCCAAGAATTTGAACCGTTACAAATTTAATCCTAGAGTTATTCAAATGAAGAGAGGGATAAACAACTTTCAACCAGTGCAGGCGCATGACTTAATTTTAGAAACTGTTAAACGATATCCTCCAAAGAGCTTGCATAGATTCTGAGGGAATAGATAATTTTAAGCGGCAGGCTGAGGTGGAAGCAGCGTTGATGCATAGAACAGCATCGGATCACCTACAAATAGAGCGGCTGAAACTCCTGGGATAAAAGATACTAAGCCATTAATAGCGATGCCCCTCAAAAAAAATCCCAGGAAATAATAGCGGTTCCCCTAAGAAAAACCCAGGAAATTTGGTGTGAGTTTATTTAATTGTTGGAAACAAAGCAGTTGTTAACAGAACAACAACTCGAATGTTAGATGTGGTGTTCAAAATGCTATATGGGTGTCGCCAATCGTGGGGTGTTAGGTAAATGGTATAATAGACTACAAGGTTACCAGTTATATAGGTCCTGACGACAGTGAATAAAAGATGTTTCCGTAAACCACCACCTTATGAGGGAGCGACTAGTTCCAGTTTATAGGTGAAAGGTGGTGTTACGGTTAATTATTTATCTGACTCCAAGGATAAATGATCTTACGGTGTTGCTCTACTTGACTGGGCTTATCGAAGGTTCAAGGCAAAGATGGGCATACGAAAATAAACTATTCCAATAACGGAATCTTATGATACAAGCAGCGTGACACAGGGCGTACTAGGCTGGAAACTAATAGTCTATATATTATCAACGTGAGTACGAAGTAAGGGTGTAGATATAGGGCCATCGTGGTATGAACCTAGATAGAAACTTAGCAACAAATTTATATAAATTTTTGATGAGAGTTATTGAATCGTAAAAAAATGACTCGAGCGGCTAATCTTATGGCGAAGTTAGGCTTAATGGTTGGACACGAAATCGTTAAGGAATGGATGAAATAAAACAAAATATATATGAGTATAGATTAACAAGAATGGAACACATTTAAAATTATACAAAACGAACATGAGTTTAAGTGAATTTTGGTCGTGACTAAACTTGGTGTAAGATATATATGGGTAATTAATTAAAATCTAATTAAAATAATTGAAATCACGAATTGCGGGTAAATATAATTGGAATAATTGAAATTTAATTAAAATCACGATGGTTAAAAGGGAAAATGTATGAGAGTCTGGAAAAGGAAATATAAGGAATTAGGCAGTGTTTTTGTTTGTAAAACTTAAGGATGAAATGGAGAAAGAATTCAACTGACCTTGAGTTGGAGCCAGAGAGAGAGAACAAGTGACAATTTTTGTCTCACGTCCGAAATATTTGGAAGCGTTAGTCATGCGTGTAAAGGTTGCCAATTGTTTTTGAAGACTATTTTAAAAATGCATAATATGTAAGAAAAATGATATAAAATTTTAGGTATATATATATATATATATATATATATATATATATATATATATATATATATATATATCATTGTAGCTGCAGAGCTGCTACAAATACTCCCCCCTCCCCCAAGAGAGTTAGTCGCCCATTAAAACAAAAAAATTCTAAAAATGGAATATAAATTTTTAATTCAGATACCGACGAGGTCTCCTAACAACGCGGCCAGAACGTGTTACGATGCCATGTGGCTGATTTCGATCATGGGTACACAATTGACTGGCAGTGCCAATCATTTGCGGCTAAACACTGTCGTGCGCGAGGGCAGACGGGGCGAGAGATATCCGTTCTGTTCCTCCCAAACTGGCGTTGACGGGGGTTGGCCGTTGTGAGACTGGCTCTCCGCTGCTGACGAGGCTCCTGCAACAAAGGACGAGGTAGCAGCAATCGGGAAAGAGAAGTCGGTGTTGGAGAATGGTTTGTAGGATAGTTTTGAAGAAAAGTATGAGAAACCACTGGATCACTAACAATCATAGTGGGGGGAGAAGGCAGGGGCTGTTCAAAGTGAACGGCTTCTATAAAGGAGGGTTTCATGTGATCAATGGAGACAGTATCCTGCTTGGTGCCAAACTGTAGTACAAAGAATTTCGGCTTCCTGGAGATGACGAGAAAGGGTCCGTCGTAGCCTGGTTGCATGGAAGAGCGAGTTGAGTCGCGACGGACAAAAACGTATAAACAGGTTGCCATCTCTTTTGACACGAAAGGTTTCTGATAGGCAGGCACTCTTGGCGCGGTCGGCTTAACTTCAGACATCGCCCGTCCTAAATTACGTACGTATGCAGCAGGATAAACATAAGATGGTAGAGTACGGTCAAAAGAAGAAAAAAATGACCAGGAAGACGAAGTTGCGTATCATAGACAAGTTCCACTGCAGAGCAAGCCAAATCCTCTTTTAAGGATGCACTAATACCCAGGAGAATCAAGGGTAGCTTGTCCACCCAAGTGATGTTGGGATCATTGGAGCGTAAGCTTGCCTTGAGAGTCCTGTGCACCGTACGACATTTGCGTTGCTTTGGGAGTGATAGCTAGTGGTACGAAGACGAAAAGAGCCAAGCAGTGATATTAGTGCATCCCATTGGTGGGATTCAAATTGGCTACCAAGATCAGTCATGATCGTCGAGGGAACACCAAAACGGGCAAACAATGCTAAGACGAAAGCTCGAGTTACAGTGGAAGCTCTGATGTCCGAGAAACTGCCTCTGGCCAACGAGTCAGACGGGCGATCAGGGTGAGAGGATATGTGCAACCACGCGAAAAGGACAGAAGGCCTACCAGATCGATATGAACTGCGTCAAAACGTGCCGATTGAAGAGGAAAAGCAGTCAGAGGGGTCTTTCTGTGGCGTTGAACCTTTGCGCGTTAACACGGCAAACATGCGCGGGTCCATTTGACTACGTTGGCGTATAGGTGTTAAATGAATATTGCGGTAATATCCTAGATAGCTCTTAGATCACAATAAACATAAAAACCTATATTTCGTTATTCAAAGGAATGATTTGTTAAATGCTAACTTGAGTCTAAATTTTGCAGACGAATTCCTTAGGCCTAATCTGGGCGACGTTGGGAAAACGTGAATTAAAAACAAAGTTAAGAATAATTATATTATTTAATAAACAGTTAGATTACTTAAGGGTGAATTTATCAATTAACAAATTATGATTGGATTGAGAATTACATGCGAATTAAATTTGAATGAGTTAACGGAAATGGAATTACAATTGATGAATATGATTGGTAATTAGAGTATAACAAATGATGATTGATAATTGGTAATTGGATAATTTATAAATAGCTAACTGGTGGATAGTAATTTGTAAATAGATTATAAGCAAATTGGATTGGTGAGTAATTAGATGATAAGTAATTGGGTAAATAGATTGGTTATAAATAAATTGGATTGGTGAGTAATTGGATAATAAGTAATTGTATTATAAGTAATTGGATTATAACAAATGATTTGGATTATAACGGAGTTGAATGGGTCTGTAAATGAGAGAAAAAAATTAAACATTAATTCGGTATTCTCTCTGGGAAATATTTAGCTAAACAATTACAATTCAAATATTTACAGACCTGTTCACCGATGTAGCAAAGCTAAGCAAATGAAGCCTCGTGGCTTATTTTTAAGACGCTTGGGAGAGTGGGTGTACCAATCTCCCGATTCAAGTCAGGGTAACCAACCCTTCTTGAAATTATATATATATATATATATATATATATATATATATATATATATATATATATATATATATATATATATATATATATATATATATATAGTCATATGAGTTGCTGCTGAGGTACATGTGATTTATTTATGGAACAACGTTTCGGGCGTATCACCCATCTTCAGGTTCTAAAACATAAATTAATCTAATACAGTTAAAGAATATTAAAAATATTAAAAATAATTAGGTTATGACTATGTATGTAAATCAAAAATTAGAAAATAACTCAGGAATTTAAAAGTCAAGGGAGTCAAATTATCAATCTAATATAACACTATTGAAACGAAAAAAACTCACAAAAAACAAAAGTAAATAATTACAGTATAATATTGCTTACCGATAATTCAGGAATTTAAAAAGCAAGAGAATCAAATTATTAATCTAATGTAATCACTATTGACACGAAAAAAAAAAGCAAAAACACATAAGTAAAAAATTACAGTATAATATTGCTTACCGATGAAGTTCAGGAGAAATCCCAAAGTGAAGAAATTATAAAGGATGTGGCTTAAAGAAGAAGAGGAATTTGATTGGTTGGTTGTTAAATAAGAGAAGGTTGGTTGGTTGTTGAATGAGGTAATTAAAATTAAGAAATAAGAAGAGGAACAGCGGTATTATCTATGTTGAGTGTAGGAGATTTTGTACGTATTGGTAGGGATTCCAAAATTCTTAGACTATATTCATTGTTATTATGACCAATTATTTTGAAGTTATCTATGAAACATTCTGTCTTGCATTGTATACTATGATTTGTAATTACAGAAGCTTCCTTCTTAGACAATATTTTTCCAGTGCGATGGCTTATTCCCCTGTGAGAACAAAACCTCTCTTTCAATGAGCGAACCGTACTACCAATATAGGAACCTATATTGTCTATTAGATTGATAATTTGACTCTCTTGACTTTTAAATTCCTGAGTTATTTTCTAATTTTTGATTTACATACATAGTCATAACCTAATTATTTTTAATATTTTTAATATTCTTTAACTGTATTAGATTAATTTATGTTTTAGAACCTGAAGATGGGTGATACGCCCAAAACGTTGTTCCATAAATAAATCACATGTACCTCAGCCTCCTATGTGTCCTTACCTTCACCGTGAAATTATATATATATATATATATATATATATATATATATATATATATATATATATATATATATATATATATATATATATATATATATATATATATATATATATATATTCGTATATTTAGGCAGGAGATTCTCTTCGCGACATATTTTATACGAACACATGTATAGGGAATGGAAATTCTCAAAAACAAAGAATTAAGACCGCTTAAAGAGGCTAGTTTAAAATGAGCACAATATTAAGATTGGCGGGGATTATTACTTGTGTACGAGGACGCGAAGAAGGCAGGGTAAACTGTATGTTTGTTTGTGTATTTAATTTGGGCTGTTTTTCTTTTATATAGAGATCTTCAAATATGAGTAATTGTTAGCGATTTGGAGCATATGTAAGAATTCCAGGGTTATCTTCGAGTGACTTCTGGTCCAATTGTCTTCCATGTTTTTCAAATAAATGTGTTTTGGGTGCACCGTTGTTTAAATGGCAGCTCATTCTTCGTGTTAATTTTGTTTCTGTCATTCCGATATATGAATGAAGTAGGTGCTCACACTCTCCCATTTTGCAAGTGTATTCATATATTAAATGACTTCTTTGTTTAGGTGTTAGAGTGGGTGTATGGTTATTTTTGAGTATAAGGTTGGATGTCCGTTTATTATTGTAATAGATTGTGAGTGATACATTTTTTGCGTTTTGGGTTAGTTTCACTCCTATGTTCATGATTTCCTTGATTACTCTTTCGTCCGTTTTGTACGCTGTACTCATAATATTCTTGTAAAATAGTTTAATAGTATTTCTTTTTGCTTCCTGTTTGGTGCTGACTGTAGGTGACATGTACCATTTTTCCATCTTCTTCCGTATAGCTGTTTGTTTGTCGCTGTTTGTAAATCCATTATTTATGAGTACTTGGGTAGCCCTCTCAAGCTCTTCGTGTGGCTTTCCATGTGGAGCAGTGGGTGAAAGCGCGGTTGATATATGCATTTATTACACTTCTTTTATAACGGTTGGGACATTCGCTTTTAGCGTTCATACAAAGGCCTGGATTTGTCTTTTTTACCTAAACTTTGGTAGTTATTTTGTCGTCGTGCTTAGTGGTTAAGGTGTCTAAGAACGGGAGTTTATTATCTTAGCTATTTTATACGGTATAGTTAAGTGAGGAGCAGTTCTTGAGTTCTCTTAGTAATTCCTAGATTTCTTTATCGGTTTGTATATTTATACATATACTTGTCGTCTATATATCTGCAGTAAATATGTGGTTTTGGCAGATTTATAAAAACTCGTTCTTCCACGCTTCCCATGTAAAAGTTTGCGAAGAGTACTCTGAGGGAGGATCCCATTGCAACCCCGTCGGTTTGCACGTATAAGTCGCCTCTGGGTCCATAAAAGGGTGCTTCCGTAGTGCAGAACAAGAGAAGTTCTCTTAAATCGTCCCTTGGTAGGTTAAGAGGGGGGGGGGGCTATCACTTTGGTTATATACTTTCTCTATGATTAGGTCTATAGTTTCGAAAACAGGAACGTTTGTAAATGAGGATTCAACGTCCAAGGAAGCGATGAAACTTTGGCGGGAAGTGGACTGGATGAAATCGATGAAATCTGTAGAAGATTTCAGATTAAATATGCTAGGCACGAAGGGGGTGAGGATCTTATTAAAGAACTTACCGAGTTCATAGGTTGGTGTAGGGATTTGGCTGATTATGGGTCCTAGAGGATTGCCGTTTTTGTGCGTTTTTACTGTACCATAGGCGTATCCAGGGGAAAAGTCTCCGATTATTTTCTTGAATTTTAAGTTTCCTGGTTGGCGGTTTATGCGTTCGATAGTTCTGTTCAATTTTTCTTTAAGTCTTCAATGGTGTTTCTTGTTATTTTCTTAAACTTGGTTCGGTCGTTTAATAAAGTGTCCATTTTGGTAAGGTATTCATCTTTTGGTATGATGACGAAGGTTGAGGCTTTATCGGCTTTTCTAGCGGTGATGTTTGGGTTGTTACTAGGCTCTTTGGCAGCCGTAATAAGTTTTGGGAAAGAATCTTACTTTTAAAGTTACCTCTGCACTTGCCCGCTTCGGCAAGTAGTTCAGCTGTTAGTGAAGGTTTAGCAGTAGCTTTTAAATGTCATCTAGGAGAGCGTGTCTTGATCTTGGCTTAAACAGTATTCTGAAAGGTTAAAGTATCCTTTAGTCTGCTCTGGAATCTTAAGTGGGCTTCCATTAAGTTTAGTGAGCTTTTTAAGGGTGCATGTCTTCAAGATATTTCGGTGCTGGTAGAGAATCTGTCGAAGGAATTCTTCCATTTTATGTTTGGCGCGGGGGTTTAGGGCGTTTTTTTCCACACCTTTCAACTTGCTCTTTAAGTTTTGGTTGTAATTCGGTGATGGAAACTTCATTTATGGTGAGTTGGTGGAGGGTGAGATTCCGGCGATAGCTAAGCGTCGGTTCGTCGTTTTAAGCTGCCCGGTCAAGGAAGCGAATATTCGTATATTTGGGCAGGAGATTTTTGTCGTGACATATTTCATAGAAGGCGACTGCGAATTCAGCACTGAATAATTTTCTTTTCGAGTCTCTCGATTTCTCTAATATTCCATTTTAGGTCGTTGGTTAACCCGTGTATAAGCTCGCCAAAATTCATTACAAAAGCACTGATGAACGAGGGCAGTAAAATAATTCAATGGATAAAACGAAACATTTATTGGCATAACGCGTTTCGATACACTCCAGTACTTTTGCAATGAATTTCGGTGAGCTTATACACGGGTTAACCAACGACCAAAAGCGGAATATTAGAGAAATCGAGAGACTCGAAAATAAAATTATTAATGCTGAATTCGCAGTCGCCTTCAATAATATATATATATATATATATATATATATATATATATATATATATATATATATATATATATATATATATATATATTAAGAAATAAATATTTGCATTTGTAGGACTGTAGACCACGACAATACTGCCCCACCGGGTGAAAGCTCGCACAACACAAGGTATTTACATAAATTTTAGTCTATATAGCGGCGAAGCCTCCTTACAACGCGTCCAGAACTGGTTATGGTGCCAATTGGCTGACTCGAATTGCGGGTCAGATGGCGATAAGTAGTGCCACTCGATTGAGGTGGGAGACTGTCGCGAGCGAGGACCGGAGCGTCGGGTGACGATTGTTCTGGACCTCCCGAAGAGGCAACTGTCGGGAGTAGCGCGTTGGTCGCTTGGTGCTCTCCAGCTGCTGTCAAGTGGTCCTGCAACAAAAATGGGGGCTGCAGCAGTTATGAAGAAGAATGGGGCGTGTAGAGATGGTTGGCGGAGGGTTTGCGAGTAAAGAGGTGGGAGGAAGAGTGGCAGTTTGATTTGAAAGAGTCGAAGAAGGTTCGAAAGTGGGGTTGGTAGGTTGAGAAGTGTTGAAGGAATAGTTGGGTGTGGAAGGTAGGCTGGGATGACCATTGGACCTATATTAGTCGAAGAGGAAGGTAGTGGCTGTTCCAGATGAACGGCCTCTATGAAAGAGGGTTTAAGCCGATCGATGGAAACCGTATACTGCTTGGTGAAAAACTGCAGTACAAAGAATTTCGGCCTCCTGGAGACGACGAGAAAGGGTCCCTCATAGATAGATTGCAAGGATGTGCGAGTGGAATCGCGACGAACAAACACATGAGAGCAAATTGCCATCTCCTTTGGCACGAAAGGTTTCTGATTAGCAGGGACTCTTGTGGCGGTCGGCTCAGCCTCAGATATCGAACGTACTAAATTGTGTAAGTATGCAGCAGGATGTATGTCGGAAGAGAGAGGACAGTGAGTGGAAGAAAAGAATTGGCCTGGAAGACGAAGTTGCGTACCATAGACGAGTTCCGCCGCAGAGCAATTCAAATCATCGCCCAAGGATGCACAAATTCCCAGGAGAATTAGGGGAGCATATCCATCCAAGTGATGGGTTCAGTGGAGCGTAAGCTCCCCTTGAGAGTCCGATGAAAACGTTCCACCTTTTAATTACTCTGGGGATGGTAGCTAGTGGTACGGAGACGAAAGGAGCCAAGCACTGACATGAGTGCATCCCATTGGTGGGATTCAAATTGGCTACCTCGATCAGTCATGATCGTTGATGGGAAACCAAAACGAGCAACCCATGCTGAGACGAAGGTTCGAGTTACAGTGGAAGCTCTGATGTTCGGGATAGGAACTGCCTCTGGCCAAGAGGTAAAACGATCGATCATGGTGAGAAGGTAAGTGCAACCACGCGAAAAGAGCAGAGGACCAAGCAGATCGATGTGAACGGCATCAAAACGTGTCGATGGAAGTGGAAAAGCAGCCAGAGGGGACTTTATGTGGCGTTGAACCTTTGCACATTGACAAGGCAGACATGAGGCTGGTTCATTTGGCCTCGTCGGCGTTCATACCTGGACACACATAGCGTTGTGTGATGAGCTTGCAAGTTGTTCGAATGCCAGGATGAGAGAGACCGCGAGTCTGGTTAAAAATGGGCCGACGATAAGCGAGAGTAGTGGACGAGGACAGTCAGGCAATGAATAGTCAACCAGGATGCGCCTGGAGGGACTGTCAGCAAGTCGATTTCGCAAACGATAAGCTGAGTAGAGTGACGTAGTGTTTGCGTGTCTTCATCTAGTTCCTGGGCAATCGCTATAGTCGGGTGGTCGATGAGCGCAGTTTGGGAGATTTGCGTGCCTGAAATCGATGAAATGCGAGTGAGCGCATCTGTTACGATGTTTGAAGAACCAGGAACGTAGAGAATATCGTTCGTCATCTGCATGATGAAGTCAAGGTGACGAGTATCAACTTCAGAGTGCACAGAGGAGGTGCTACTAGAAGCGAGCGCACCAACCAATGGCTTGTGGTCAGTAAAGACAGTGAATTCATGTGCTTCCAAATATTGTTGGAAGTGACGGAGGGCGAGGTTTATGCTCTGTAATTCGCGGGAAAACGTAATGTACCTCTGTTGGGAAGGAAGAAGAGCCTCAGGGAAGAAGGCAAGAGCTGGCCAAGAGTCACAAACCTTCTGCTGTAGCATCTCACCGAGATGAGTAGCGGACGCGTCCGAAGCAACGCTTATGAGAGCTCCTGGGCAAGGATGGGCCAGGGCGACAGCGAAAGTCATAGCCTCTTTGGTATGAGAGAAAGCTTCGCAAGCTTTGGGAGACCAGGAAAGAGGAAGGTTCTTCTTGGACTTGGAAAGCAATTCGTAGAGAGGTTGCATAATGTGGGAGATGTTCGAAATGAACCTGTGGTAAAAGTTTACCATCCCACAGTATCTACGAAATTGCTTTAGCGAAGAAGGTCAGGGGAAAGCCCGGATAACTTCAACTTTGTCCCCAAGAGGACGAATTTCGTCAGGGGAAATGTGGTGTACCCAAAAGGAGAGATATGTGACACCAAAGATACATTTAGAAGTGTTGAGTACGATACCATACTGATCTAAACGTGCAAACACATGGCGAAGGTGAGAAAAATGCTCCTTTAAAGACGAAGATGCTATCAGGAGGTCGTCTATATAAAAAAATACGAAAGGAAGACCTCTTTCAGAACCTGATCACTGAAGCGTTGGAATGTCTGACCACTGTTACGAAGCCCGTAAGGCATTCGGTTCATGATGAAGGAACCGAATGGTGTGGTGATAGCTGTTTTGGGGATATCATCAGGGTGAATCGGGATTTGGTTGAAAGCGCGAACCAAATCGAGCCGATAAAAAAAAGAACAACCGAAGAGAGCGGAGTTAAAATCCATTAGGAAAGGCAGATGATACCTATCCGGAACTGTACAGGCATTGAATCGCCTGTAGTCATCTACAGCTTTGAATTGCCCCGGAGTAGACTTAGGTACGACATGAAGCCGTGAAGCCGAAGGGGAGGCGATCCCGGCCTCCATCATGAACTTGAATTCCTGCTTCATTAGGGAAAGTCTATACGGGATCAGTCGACGGAGACGTGAGAAAACTGGTCATCCTGTCGTCTCTATTATGTGCACCACATTGTGCTTAATAGGTTTGTCCTTAGAAGGAGTCAGACAGGGGCCTCGGAACTCCCGCAAAAGTTGCTGGAAGTGGGAAAAAGTTGCAGGGAGACAAACAGAGAGAAGAGAGCTGGTGGAAGGGGAGAATGAACCGGCAACAGTTAGTGCCGTGGTTCTGAACATACGCTTGCGGTGACGAGAATCGATGAGAATGTCGTCCGCGGAAAGAAAATCTAGGCCTAAAATTAGCATGCTGACGTCGGCAATGATGAACGTCCATGGGAAAACACGACGTAACCTGAGAGAGAGCTCGAGGATACGCCTCCTATAAGTGCTTTCTCGACTGAAGAGGCTGGAATGACACTGCATTGAGTGCCAGTGTCAACCAGGAAGGAGAAACTAGAGAGTGGATCATGAATGTTAAACGGAGGATCGACCTGATGAAGGAATGAGGTTGCAGAGGTGACAGACCCACGTATCACTTGCGAATTCAGTTTAAAGTTCCTTGTGCTAAAGGTGAAAGTTAGGTAAGGAAACACGTAAAGTTTTGTAAGATTTGAGGTGGTGAAGTAAAGTTAGGTTGAGATTAAGGTGCAAGTTGAGCATTTTGCTGGTAGTTGCATGGGGCAGATAATTTTTTTTTGCTCTGGAGCCAAATTTGGTGATATCAACAAAAGTTTGAATGCTGAAAGATAGCAATATGAGCAGCACGGCCAGAATGAGGGTTAAAATGTGGGCATTAGATGATGCACGGTAAAAACTCCAAGGCTGAACACAGCGGACAGCGTTGCTCCCATAATTAGAATAGTACCAGCAGTTACCATGAGAGTTTTCAGAATAGGAGGAATTAGGCCTAGATTGGAAATAAAACGGCTGTGCCTCACCTCTTTTGCTGTTTCCTCGTTGATGTTGCCTTTTTAGGGAGGAGGAACGATGTATGACTCCTCCGTCCTGCTCACGATTGTGCTCTCAGTGAAGACCTGCTCGCACCTTTAGGGCCCGGATATCCATCTCTATCCTCTCCAGAACGGATAAAATACCCAAAGCCCGGGAGGATGCATCCCGAGGGAGTCCTGTCCGGTTATAAGGAGTCTCGCTCGGTGACCTAACCTGTGAAATGGATACATGTAAGTCGTTTTTATCATTAGAGTTGTATGATGTGCTACGCCCCCTACTTAGATTGCTAAACGTCCTGGTGCCTGCATTACCCCAGCTGACGAATGGATTGTTATACAAGGCGTCAGCCGCCTTTGCCATTTTCTCCACGTTCGCAGGGAAGGACATTAGTATAAGGAACTTAATTTGGTCCGGCATTCAACGCATGAATATTTCTGTTATGAGTGGCTCGAGTTGGTCGAGCTGTGCTTCCTTGGCATGTGCCAGAGCCTTGAGATGGTCCAGAAAGTGCGTAGGGCGCCTGTCCCTCATCTCCTGCGTATCAAGAAGGATACGCAGGTCCTCAATTCGTGACCTCCTAAATTCCTCCATGAACGCCTGTAGCGGTCTATACCCCTACAAGTGGAAATATTTAATCATAACATTATATATATATATATATATATATATATATATATATATATATATATATATATATATATATATATATATATATACATAGTTTCAAGAAGGGTTGGCAACCATAACTTAAATCGTGTGGTTGGTACGCCCAATCTCTCGAGCGTTTAAAATAAAATTACATGGGGCTCATTCATTGACTTTGTTCGGCTCATCGGAATCAGGTCTGTAATAATGGAATTGTAATATTTAGCTAAATATGTTCCAAAAGAATCTTGAATTAATGCGTGGTTCTTCTCTCATTAACAGACCCTCCCAACTCCGTTGTAATCTATTTATATGATTTATTTATTTAATCTATTTATGTATCCAAATTATAATCTATTTATGTATTCAATTTAATCCATCTAATCTATTTATCACCCCAATAATCTATTTAATAATTACCAAGCAATTACCAATTACCTTTTATAAATTATCACTCTATTTACCCAATTAATAATTACCACCATTTATCATTTACCAAATTGTAATCTCTTTATCCAATATAATCTATTTAACATACCATTTAACGACAATCCACTTTGTAAGCTATTTACGAAATCTAATTAATATTTACCCCATCTATTTAATATTGACCCAATCCATTTAACTATATAATCTATTCGCTCATATAATCTATTTATCAGTCCATATAAATATTTATCATACATTTATAATATTTACTCATTTAACATTCAACTATAATCTAATTAATATTTGTCAATCTAATTATCCATCATCATGTGTGTACTCTAATTCTCATTAACTCATGCAAAGTTCATTCACCCGCGGAAAATTCAATCTAATCATAAACTGTATAATTTCACTTTTTAATCATAACTGTTCATTCCATAATATATATTTTTTGTAACTCTTTGTCCTTAATTCACGTATTCCCACGACGTCGCCGATTTAGGCCAAACGAAATTTCGTCTGCTGGTATTCAGACTTCACGTGGCCATTTTCATTCCATTGAATAACAAAAATATAGGTTTAGGTTTTTTTTTGTGACCTGAGCTATCTAGTGTATTGGCGCAATAACCACCTAACAGCTATAAATGGTGCCCAGACTAGTTAAATTATCTCCCATCCATTCATTCATTCGTAATAATGAATTCATTTTCACCGTCACGTGTTGCATTTTTTCGACGACTCATTCCACCTCACTCGTTCCATTTTTCTCGCGTGGACTTTCATTTTCGATACGTGCTCGTTTTTCAATCCTAAGTTTGCCTTAACATCCTTAATTTCTCCCTTAACAATTTCATAGAATTAATTATCAATACAGTAATAAGGGCAAAGAGTGATCAAAATTCGATCATTTTTTTCTTCATTTTTTTTTTACTTTCAAGCGGGTGAATTGGAATTGTGCGCGCACACATACACACACACACACTTTTAATATTTTATAAATGGATTATAACGGAGCCCCAAGCTACGCAACGATGACCTATTCGACCACTTTCGCACCCCACGCAAGCATTCTATCGCATTCGCCTCCCACTCCCTCTATGGTTCAGCTGCCACCATTTAACTCACAAAATCCCATTGGCTGGTGGGAAATGGTCGAGCTCATCCTTCAACACCAGGCAGTTCCTGATGACCATAGAACGATCTTCGTAGCCCAGAAATTACCTCTGAGTATCTTTTGCGTTTTTAAGAATATTTTGCCGGATGGGGTAATTGCTGATTCTTGGGTTAGGTTCAAGAGGGCGTTCAATGAGGAATTTGGGAGATTGCAGATAGAGGACCTGCGGATCCTTCTCGATACGGAGGAGATGGGAGACAGGCGTTCCACGCATTTTTTTAACCATCTGAAAGCCCTCGCACATGCTAAAGGAGCACAGCTCGACCAACTCGAGCCACTCATAACCGAGATATTCATGCGTGGGATGCCGGATCAAATTAAGCCCCTCATACTAATGTCCTCCCCAGAGAACGTCGAGATGATGGCAGAGGCGGCTGACGCCCTGTATAACAACCCTTTCATCAACTGGGTAAATGCAGGCCATGGGTCGTTTAGTGATGTAAATAAACACTCACATATATCCATTTATCAGGTTAAGTCACCGGCCGGAGCTCCTTACAACCGGCCAGGACTCCCTCAGGATGAATCCTCCCAGGTTTCGGGTGTTTTATCCGTTACAGAGAAGATTGAAATGCATATTCGTGCCCTAAAGGTGCGAACGGGTCTTCACCGAGAGCAACATCATGAGCAGAACAGAGGAGTCTAGACGTCGTTCCTCCTCCCGAAAAAGGCAAAACCAACGAGAGAACTCCTGCACAAGAGGTGAGGCAAGGCAGGTTCATTTTCAACCTTCGTCTAATTTTCCCTATCCTGACAACTCTCGGGGTAGCTGCTGGTATCAGTCTAATTATGGGAGCAACGCTGTCCGCTGTGTTCAGCCTTGCAATTTTTTACCATGCATCAATTCATGCCTCCAACTTTAACCCTCATACTGGTTGTTCTGCTCATACTACTATATTTCAATCTTCAGGTTTTTGCTGTTACCACCTCAAATTTAGTGCAAGAGCAGAAAAATGCTCAAAGCCATGCTCGTACCATCAAAATCCTAAATCTCAACCTACCCTAACTTCCCCACCTCAAATCTTACAAAACTTTACGAGTTTCCTTACCCAACTTTCACCTTAAGCACAGGGAACTTTAAACGGAATTCGTAAGTGATACGTGGGTCTGTCATATCTGGAACCTCATCCCTTAATCAGGTAGATCCTCCCTTTAGCATTCATGATCCACTCTCTAGTTTCTCCTTCCTTGTTGATACTGGCGCTCAATGCAGTGTCATTCCAGCCTCTTCAGTTGAGAAAGCTTGCACTTCTTCTGATCATGTCCTTAAAGCTGCCAATTCATCGGACATAATGACTTATGGGAGGCGTATCCTCGAGCTCTCTCTCAGGTTACGTCGTGTTTCCCCATGGTCGTTCATCATTGCCGACGTCCACATTCCAATTTTGGGCCTCGATCTCCTTTCCGCGCACGACATTCTCGTCGATTCTCGCCGCCGCAAATTTATCGACAGAACCACGACACCAACAGTGGCTGGTTCTTTCTTTCCTCCCACCAGCTCTCTTCTCTCTGTTCGTCTCCTTGAAACTTCCCCCCCCCCCTTTCAGCAACTTTTGCGGGAGTTCCCAAGCCTTCGTCTGCCTCCTTCTAAGGACAAACTTATTAAGCACAATGTGGTGCACATAATAGAGACGACAGGAAGACCAGTTTTCTCACTTCCTCATCGACTGGCCCCAGATAGACTTGCCATAATGAAGCAGGAATTTAAGTTCATGATGGAGGCCGGGATCGTTTACATATCCATCTCTCCATAGGCTTCACCGCTTCATGTAGTACTTAAGTGTACTCCGGAAGAATTCAGATCTGTAGGCGACTACAGGCGCCTCAAGGCCTGTACAGTTGCGGATAGGTATCCCCTGCCTTTTTTTTACCAGATTTTAACTCCGCTCTCTTCGGTTGTTCCATTTTTTATCGGCTCGATTTGGTTCGCGCTTTCAACCAAATCTCGATTTACCCTGATGATATAACTTTAAAAACAACGTCATCTGCAAATGGATGACCAGCCTTAAAATCACCTAGGAATAAAATCGAAGAGGCAAGCTGGTCCAAAATACCCAGTAGGTCTGATTTGATCACAACCAGATCTTTTGGAATATAAAAAGAACAAACAGTTAAAACTTTTGATATAAAGACCTGCAGAGCTGTACGGAGGAACAGGTGGGTAGAATAGCGAAAGTTCGCTAGTAAGAGACACACCCCGTCGGCTGTTGCCCGAACAGGGGCGGGAGAATTTAAAATACCAAAATAGGTTATATGTGGAAACGCACGAATATCAAGATTGTGTTCTTGAAGACATAAAATAGTAGGATGGATGTCACGTAATATGATCTTTAGTTCTCCCCACTTGGGAAGAACACCCTGACAATAACACTGTAAGATAACATCTATTATCTTACGAGTGTAAACAACTGCGGTTATTTTGCTTAGTTCGGTGGAAGAAGAGAGACAGCTGTTTTATACAGTCCAAAGGGGTCAGGCGGAGGCAAAAATAACCATTCGGCACGAGAAGAACCAGTAAGAGTTAAAGTACCAGTAGATGAGACAGAAGAATAAATGGAGGTTGAAGAGAAAGTTTGAAAAGTCGTTCATGTAACTGAAGAAGGAGAGTGAAAACCCGGAAGAAAAGGCTAAATCAAGTATCGACTTTGCAGCACATTGGTGCAAAAGAAAATCGTTAAGAGCATCAATGAAATTCTTTTTAGAAAACAAGACAAATTGATCGAGCTCAGCAGTCGAACCAGAGGTGGACTCAGACGCCAATGCACGATTATCATGTAAGCTGTCAAGAGCTGGGTCGTCCAGCTATCGGGATCAGAGGCAGATCAGCAGGCACCACATGTACTTTTTGACACATTGTAATGAGCGGTAGAGTCCTCATCCGAAGAGGGGAAGAACTACAACGAGGTTTATATCGGAGGAAGAATCATTCAGGTTATGTACCACAACGACCGATGATTCATTGTCCATCTGCTCGATATCATGCGCCACACGCTTGCTCGCAACCAAGGACTCTTCTGAAGACGAATCCTTCCTCTTGTGGTGGGGCTTAGGTGGTTTGTCACTAGTTATAGGTACTGGGTATTGAAAAAATTCGGGTTACGACGCTCTCAAAAAAGGACACAATTATAGTTTTGATGCAGTTAGACACGTTTTTATTTATTTAATATATAAATATGTGTTTAAATTGTAATATTAATCAACGCGGCCGCCCTCGGCGGTGAGCACGTGCTCCAGACGAGACCTGAAGGTCTTGCACACGTTGCAGACGAAGTCTTTCTTCATGGTAGCCCACAAGCAGTTGATAGCGGACCTTAGCTCGTTGACGTTGCATAGGCGGACCTTGCATGTCTTGCTCGACATGCGCATACAAGCTATAGTCGAAGGAATTGAGGTCGGCCGACTACGGCAGTCAAAAGTTATTCGACCACAAAGTCTTGTTCGACCCCAACTACTCTTGCAAGGTCTTGGCCGTGTAGGCCGGGCAACGTCCTGCTGAAATACGTACTTGTTTTTTTCGTGATCTTTTTCACCCATATAAGGACTTTTGTGGCCAAGATGTCGCTGTAATTCGCCGCGGAAAGCCTGTAACCGTCCGCGAATCACACCGGCGGCATATTCTTGCCATTCGAAGACACGACGCCGAACATCTCAAATGAGAATTCGATTGTTATAAGTATTCAAGTCCTTGAGATGACGACGAAAGCGCTCCCGACGTTGTTCTTGCATACCATCGGTGAGCAAACTCCTTTCCACACACCTTCAGCTTTTACCAGGTAATTCCCGATAACAGAAACTCTAAGTAGACACCAGAAGTAGCCGAAGCAACGCCCCTTAAAAAAATAAAACTTTCACCCAAATAACGAGAATGAATCTGGAAAAAGGAAATAAAACCCCTAACAAGATTACTCCAAGAACAATCCCCTCGCCGAAAAGACAATCAAACTGACTTTAGCTGCAGACCACTCTCCCCCAAATTTTCCCACAATCAAATTGAAAAAGTACAATACCCAAACTACAACGACCCAAGGAAATACACAAAATCATCATCAACCTAACAAACCAATCCATTACCCAGCCAAGGAAAATAACTACAACTATTCCAACTTCAAACAACAAAATTGAGAAACCAGCCTCAATAAACCGTGCAAGCAGCTCCTTTAAAGCCAAAGTCTCTGAACCTCATAAATAGGTCCTAAAATAAAAAAAACAACGGCATTGGAACATTCGTGGTCCCATCGGCAACTATGAGTCATCCCAGGATCTCATCGGAAAGTAAAAATCCTCATGCATCTGTTTCAATGAGACATCACCATAAAAACCCTACTCGCTTTTAGGTAACAACTACAGCTCTCACTTCCAAACGATAAATATTTATAAATGCAAAATTATTTACATCAATTTTCCTTATTACCATTTGTTCGATATATCTATCTCTCAACATAGCTTGGAAGGACTCAACAATGACCAGCAACCCATTACCATCTGCAAGCAAATAGTTTTTCTAATATAGATCTTTCTTTTTATTCTGCAACGTTCCCAAATGACCTCTACTAGCACACCCACTAAGAACCATCATTCTTCGTCTCCAATGGCGCTACCATCGTGCTTAATGGCAAGTCTTCTCAATAGAACACAATCACATCATAACCAAACTAAATCCAACCATAAACGCAACAGATTCCCAACCTTTGATAATAGCCTTACAAACTACTTCGCTCAATAACATTCCGCAATCCTCTCCGATATCCAACAAAACTCCAACACTTTACGGGAATCGCGATTGCTTGGCAGCAAACAGAAACAGACAGATCCCGCCGAAATTTTAAAGCCTCTAAATCCAACATACTAATTACAGTATACACGGCTTTATGCCGCGGTATGCTGAACGTAAAAAAAAAACCCCGGAGAGAATGTGAAAACAATACACCTCAACCCTTTTATCAAAATTTTTGAAGAGGATAAAGAAAATGCAAGCACATGTGCAGAGGACGCATCCAGGGCAATTCTAATGTCGATCTTCGCACTTTCTTTTTTTTCCTAAATGAACAATAACATTCTAGTCATAGCGGTTAGGTAAGGGTAATAAACAATCCGCGGGGAAATACACATTTTCCTTTTTCTATTAAAGTAAACGTTAGCTTATACAAAAAATGCTACTTGAAGTTTCTCTTTGTAAAGAAATGAATGGTTGCCTAGTCGTATATATAACGCTCTTGAAGAGAGTTAAGGTGTAGCGGTCTATACCCCTACAAATTTAAATATTTAATCCTAACTAACTATATATATATATATATATATATATATATATATATATATATATATATATATATATATATATATATATATATATATATATATATATATATATATATATATATATATATATATATAATCAAGAAGGGTTGTAACCATGACATAAATCGTGAGATTGGTACACCCGCTCTCCCAAGCGTCTTAAAATTAACCTTGAGGTTCTTTCGCATTGCTGTCCTCGTCTCGGTGAATCAGGTCTGTAAATATATGAATTGTAATTGCTTAGATAAAAATTTCCCCAAAGAATCCCGTTTAATGCATGATTCTTTTCTCATTTACAGACCCTTCCAACTCCGTTATAATCTATTTATCAATCCATTTAACTATTTATCCAATTTAATCTATATATCCAATTTAACTATTTATCAATCCATTTAACTATTTATCCATTTTAATCAATTTATCAAATTTAATCCATATATTCAATTTAACTATTTATCCAATTTAACTACTTATCCAATTAATCTATTTATCAATCTATTTAACTATTTATCATACCATTTAACTATTTATCTAGTTTAACTATTTATCCAATTTAACTATTTATCCAATTTAACTATAAACTATTAAATATTAAATATTTATCAAAATATTTACCAATTAATATTTATAAAACGAGTTACCACTATTTACCTATTTAACTGTTATCCAATTTATCATCCTATTACTTATAAAACATTTACCAATTTATAATCTATTTAATATTTATCAATTGTAAATACATTCTCGTTAACTCATGCAAATTTAATTCACACGCATAATTCAATCCAATCATAAACTGTTACTGCATAATTTCACTTTTCAATAATAACTGTTTATTCAATATTATATCATTTTCTTAACTTTTTTTTTTAAATACACGTTTTTCCAACGTCCCTTAAATTTAGTCCTAAGGAAATTTCGTCTGCAAAAATTTCAGATTTCGCGTTAGCATTTAACTTCTTTCCCTTGAATAACAAAATATAAGTTTTTGTGTTTATTGTGATCAGATCTATCTAGGATATTTACGCAATATTCATCCAAAAACCAATAAATAGTGCCCAGAATAGTTTAATTATCTCCCATCCATTTATTCATTAGTAAAATTAATTTTCACCGTCACGTGTGTGGTATTTTCGGACGACGCATTCCGCCGCCTCACTCGGTTCCATTTTTTCCTCGCGTAGACTTTCATTTTTCATGAGTGATTTTTCGACACGTGCTCGTTTTCTATCCTTAGTTCACCTTAACATCCTTAAGTGATCCGTTAGCAATTTCGTAAAATTAATTATAATATACAGTTATAAATACAAAGAGTAACCAATTTTCAATCATTTTTTTTCAAATTTTTACGTTCAAGCGCGTGAATTGAATTTGAGCCTACACACACACACACACACACACACACACACACACACACACACACACATACAAACACACACTTTTATTTTTCTAAAAATGGATTATAACGGAGCCCCAAACTACGCCCCAACTTCGGGCACAGTAACAACCAAGCAAGCATCCTCCCCAGCAACAACAACGATGTATTTATCCACCTTCGCCCCCCACGCAAACATTCTCCCTCATTCGCCTCTCACTCAACGCCCTTTCCCCACTCCATATTCGGTTCAGCTTCCGCCATTCGACCGACAGAATCCCATCGGCTGGTGGGAAATGGTGGAGCTCATCCTCCTACACCAGGCAGTTCCTGAGGACCCTAAGACAATCGTCGTAGCCCAGAAATTACCTCTAAGTATTTTTTCCACTTTTAAGAGTATTCTGCTTGATGGGGTAATTTCTGGTTCTTGGGGAAGGTTCAAGAGGGCGTTCATGGAGGAATTTGGGAGGTTGCAAATTGAGGACCTGCGGATCCTTCTCGATATGCAGGAGATGGGAGACAGGCACCCCACGCGTTTTCTGGACCATTTCAAGGCCCTACCACATGCCAAGGGAGCACAGCTCGACCAACTCGAGCCACTCATGACTGAGATATTCATGCCTGGGATGCCAGATCAAATAAAGCCCCTCAAACTAATGTCCTCCCCAGAGAACGTCGAGAAGATGGCAGATGCATCTGACGCCCTGTATAATAATCTATTCATCAGCTGGGGAAATGCGGGCACCAGGTCGTTTAGCGATGGAAATAGGGGGCGTAGCACATCATACAACTCTAATGTTAAACACCACTCACATGTATCCATTTCTCAGGTTAGGTCACGAACCAAAGCTCCTTACAACCGGCCAGGACTCCTTCAGGATGAATCCTCCCAGACTTCAGGTCTGTTATCCGTTCTGGAGAAGATTGAAATGGATATTCGTGCCCTAAAGGTGCAAACCTGTCTTCACCGAGAGCAACATCGTGAGCAGGACGGAGGAGTCAGACGTGGTTCCTCCTCCCGACAAAGGCAACACCAACGAGGAAACTCCAGCACAAGAGGTGAGGCACAGCAGTTGCATTTCCAACCTAGAACTAATTCCCCCAATCCTGACAACTCTCAGGGTAGTTGCTGGTATAGCGTGCGAGAAGTGCAGGCGAGTGGCTTAAAAGCTTCGTTTGAATGAGTCTTTTTTTGAGACTCAGGATGGCCGAGTGGATTCGCTGCTGGTTAACAGTGGTCCAGCGACGCGGGAAGCTGTTCGCAACTGGCCTTCGCTATTATTTTTTCTTTGCCCCTTTTCGTATTCCCCTCTATCTACAATGGTGCCCAAACCCTGGAGGGGGAGCGTTAGCCCTTGGATAAAATTTCCAAACGGGCTCTCTTCATTTCTTCAAAATACGCTCTGCTTCTAGGAGGGGGTTGTATAGCGTGTGGGAAGTGCAGGCGAGCGGCTTAAAAGCTTAGTTTAAATGAGTCTTTTTTGAGACTCAGGATGGCTGAGAGGATTCGCCGCTGGCGAACAGTGGTCCAACGACGCGGGACGCTGTTCGCAACTCGACTACGCTATTATTTTTTCTTTGTGCCTTTTCCTACTCCCCTCTATCTACACTGGTACCATGCTAAATATTAGAGCAACGCTGTCCGATGTGTCCAGCCTTGCAGTTTTACCGGGCATCATCTCATACTTACAACTTTAACCCTCATTCTGGTGGTGCTACTCATACTGCTATATGTTAGCCTTCAGGCTTTTGCTGGTACACTTCAAATTTGGTGCAAGAGCAGAAAAATTTTCAAAGCCATGCTAGGCCCATCAAAATCCTCAATCTCAACCTATCCTTACTTCACCACTTCCGATTTTACACAATCTACGGGTCCCCTTGCCCAACTTTCACCTTCAGCACAGGGAACTTTAAACTGAATTCGCAAGTGATTAGTGGGTCTGCCACACCTTCAACCTTATCTCTTCAGGCCGATCCTCCTTTTAGTGTGCATGATCCACTCTCTGGTTTCTCCTTCCTGGTTGATACTGGCGCTCAATGCAGTGTCATTCCAGCCTCTGTAGTCGAGAAAGCTTGCACTTCTTCTGATCATGTCCTTAAAGCTGCCAATTCATCGGACATAATGACTTATAAGAGGCGTATCCTCGTGCTCTCTCTCAGGTTACGTCGTGTTTGCCCATGGACATTCATCATTGCCGACGTCGACATTCCAATTTTGGGCCTCGACTTTCTTTCCGCGCACGACATTCTCGTCGATTCTCGTCGCCGCAAATTTATCGACAGAACCACGACAGTAACTGTTGCTGGTTCATTCTTTATTCCACCAGCTCTCTTCTCTTTGATCGTCTCCATGCAACTGCTCCACACTTCCAGCAACTTTTGCGGGAGTTCCCGAGCCTCTGTCTGCCTCCTTCTAAGGACAGACCTATTAAACACAATGTGGTGCACATAATAAAGACGACAGGAGGATCAGTTTTCTCACGTCCCCGTCGACTGGCCCCGTATAGACTTGCCCTAATGAAGCAGGAATTTAAATACATGATAGAGGCCGGGATCGCTTCCCCATCCACCTCCCGATGGGCCTCACCGCTTCATCCAGTACCTAAATGTACTCCGGAGGAATTCAGAGCTGTAAGTGACTACAGGCGACTCAATGCCTGTACAGTTGTTCTTTTTTTATCGGCTCGATTTGGTTCGCGCTTTCAACCAAATCCCGATTCACCCTGATGATAACCCTAATACGGCTATCAACACACCATTCGTTCTTTCATCACGAACCGAATTCCTTTCGGGCTTCGTAACAATGGTCAGACCTTCCAATACTTCATGGATCAGGTTCTGAGAGATTTTCTCTTCGTATTTTGTTTTATAGACGACCTCCTGATAGCATCTTCGACTTTAGAGGAGCATTTTTCTCACTTTCGACAGATCTTTGCACGTTTAGATGAGTATGATATCGTACTCAACACTTCTAAGTGTATTTTTGGTGTCACACAGCTCTCCTTTTTGGGACACCACATTTCCCCTGACCGAATTCGTCCTCTCGAGGACAAAGTTCAAGTTATCCGGGCTTTTCCCCTACCTTCCTTGCTAAAGCAACTTCGTAGATTCTGTGGGATGGTAAACTTTTACCACAGGTTCATTTCGAACATGTCCCACATTGTGCAACCTCTCTATGAATTGCTTTCCAAGTCCAAGAAGAATATTCTTCTTTCCTAGTCCCCCGAAGCCACCGAGGCTTTCTCTCGCACCAAAGAGGCTATGGCTTTCGCTGTCGCCCTGGCCCATCCTTGCCAGGAGCTCCCATAAGCGTTGCTTCGGACGCGTCCGCTACTCATGTCGGTGTGACGCTACAGCAGAAGGTTGGCGACTCTTGACAACCTCTAGCCTTCTTCTCTAAAGTTCTTCTTCCTTCCCAACAGAGGTAAAGTACGTTTTCTCGCGAATTACTGAGCATATACCTCGCCCTCTGTCACTTCCAACAATACTTGGAAGCACGTGAAATCACTGTCTTTACCGACCACAAGCCATTGGTTGGTGCTCTTGCCCCTAGTAGCACCTCCTCTGTGCACTCTGCAGTTGATACTCGTCACCTTGACTTCATACTGCAGATGACGAACGATATTCTCTACGTTCCTGGCTCTTCAAACGTCGTACTAGATACGCTCTCTCGCATTTCATCGATTTTAGGCACGCATCTCTCCCAAACTGCACCATCGATCACGCGACTATAGCGATTACCCAAGAACAAGATGAAGACACGCAAACACTGCTTCACTCGTTCGCGAAATCGACTTGCCGGCCAGTCCCTCCAGGCGCATCCTGGTTGATTATACAATTCCTGACTGTCCTCGCCCACTCATTCCTCTCGCTTACCATCGGCATATTTTTGACCAGACTCACGGTCTCTCTCGTCCTGGCCATTTAATATTTATCAATTGTAAATCCATTCTCGTTTACTCATGCAACTTTAATTCACTTGCGTAATTCAATCCAATCATTAACTGTTACTCTATAATTTCACTTTCAATAATAACTGTTTATGCAATAATAGATATTTTCCCTAACTCTTTGTTTTGTTTTTTTACAGGTTTTTCCAAAGTCCCTCAAATTTAGTCCTAAAGAAATTTCGTCTGCAAAAATTTCGATTTCGCGATAGCATTTAACTTCATTCCCTTGAATAACGAAATATAGGTTTTTATGTGCATTGTGATCAGATCTATCTAGGATATTGACGCAATATTCATTAAAAACCTATAGAGGAACTCCAGGAGACTTTTCTAGAGGATTAGGGAATTCTTGTTATTACCCTTACCTAACCGCATTGACTAGAATGTTATTGTTAATTTATCCCCCCAAAATTAGAAAGGACGAAAATCCACGAGGAAATTTACATACCCCGTTTTCTGTCGAGGTAAACGTTAGCTTATACAAAAAGGCTTCTTGAAATTTGTCTTTTTAGAAAAATGGGAGGTTACTGGTTCACTAGTCGTACTCGTATGTAACCCTCCTAAAGAAAGTTAAGGAACTCCAAGGGACATTACTAGAGGACTAAGGGATTCTTATTATTGCCCTTACCTAACCGCATATATATATATATATATATATATATATATATATATATATATATATATATATATATATATATATATATAAGGTTTAGCTATCATGTATCTGGCAACGTTGTTACCAAGCACGCCGCTAGCAAGGAGCCAGGCTCCACCATTTCCTCACGAGGGTTGTGATAAGAAGGTTGGTCAAAATTTTGATGTGCTTAGTACTGCAAAGGTAATACAAGTGACCTGATGTCAAAGATATCCTTTGCAAACAAAGGCAAACAATTTATACTTAACTTTTTTAATATTTTAGACAATTAAAACTCATCCAAATTTTAACCAACTACTCTATATCAAAGCCTATTCGAAAATGCCAAAACCCTGCTCCCTGCGGGATGCGCGCTGGTAACAGAACGTTGTTAGATACATAAGAGTTAAACCCTAATGTGCACGAATCAGTATAAATTGAAATTCGATTTTTGAAACGGAATAAAATTTTCATTTTATTCAGAATAAATAACTGTTACCTGGAGAGCCCCACCCTTCTACACTGCAAATTAGTACTTTTGAGGTGTTTTATTCTGGCACTTCTTCAATATATTGTGTTTCTTTTTCATAATACAATTCCATATTATCTTGCACAGTGTTCGAAACACTTTACTGAAGTATCCCAATGGTGAAAAAATATTCCAAACGTTGGTTTTATTTCACTGAAATAAACAATTACAGAACATAGATATACAAAAAAAATAATACTTATAATAAACACATTCTCGCATTAGTGCGCACACAAAGAGGCACACATAATACATACAATTAATACACTCGATTATTATGTAATTAATTAATATTTTATTTAGCTGAGATAGCAACGAGAATTAATCACATAATAAATTTTGAGATGAAAATAGAATAATGAACTTAGGCCTAATATGCCGGAGAATCGACAGTTAACGCGGTGAAAAATTCGAAGGAATGGAAGAATGAACGTTGACGAAAATAAAATGTATTAAGACTGAACAAATGAAAACAGGATTGATTAAATATAACTTTAGACCAATTGATATACACGAGTGATGGTTTGATGAATATTAATAGGACGTTGAATATGAAGTTAAATATGATTTTAAATAAAAAGGATCCCAATACGATATTAAATTGTATATAAACAGTAGTGTTAATAATAGTGAATAATATTGATATATAAATTAGGATGTACGATAATAGTATGTTAGCTATCACAATGACATATTAAATAGTCTATTAGCTATCACAATGGTAATAGTTAATTGGGGTCTGCAATGAATTAAAAAAAAATTATTAATAAGGTACTCACGCTTGAGATGAATTTATTAACCATAGTGAAGAAGTCTTTTGCACAAACCTTGCAGGGTGAGAGAAGCAAGCTCAATGATTCAGAGTTAAGACGATTTGAATTTATTTTAAACAATGCGGTTCTCGGGGAATTTGTTATATAGGGGAATTATAATTTGTTATATATATATATATATATATATATATATATATATATATATATATATATATATATATATATATATATATATATATATATATATATATATATATATAAGATTTACAGATACCAGTTATATTGAAGTACTCGGAATTAGATAAATATAAATTATTTTTAGAGTAGTGCAGATTTACATAACAATTTATTTTAGTTATTTTGAGTAATACAGAATACCATATTTACCTGCAGATAATCCACTGTGGTCGAAAGACGTCTAGGAATTAAATATGTCCTTTGTGGCTATTTTCTCTCTCCTAGAAGATCCTGTTAAAGAGACTTGGAAGGCAAATCAAGAAATTGCAAGTCAAAATAAAAAACGCTGCCGCTGCTGTTGACTTTAATAACGCATGCATATAACATGGCCTCCTACCTAAATATATATATATATATATATATATATATATATATATATATATATATATATATATATATATATATATATATATATATATATATATATATATGAGGAATTAAACCACATTCTCCGAAGACAATTTAATTCAGAACAGTTTCGGTGTATCTCACACCCTTTTTCAACTGACACTGGGTAGAAAATATAAGAGGAGTGCATATAAGCATAACACAAGATCCCCTCTTTTTTCGCCCAATCCCATACCTGTAGCTAATCTGGGGGGGGGGGGGGGGTTAGGCCTAAACATATTGAAGGGCTGACATTTAACTATTTTGTTTATATGCTTCCTTATTACAGGATTAAAAGAAAATTGACCCTCAGATAGATTTAAATTAGGAACTGACGATATCAAGCTCGATTCTACGATTCTTCTCTTAACATAGTTAGCCGATTTAAATACCATTTTACTTCCATTGAAATCGATCGTATGATTCTTGTCTCTAACATGGCAAAATATTCCACTGCTTTCGCTGCCCAATAATATCTCTTTTGTGTTCCTACAATCACTTGTCTAGATTTCTCCCCGTTTTCCATATATAAACTTTATGGCGAACGTGGCATGGTATTGATGGAGACATGCAAATTATTCAAATTATTAAAAAAGTAAATTTATCGATTTAATTGAATTATGTCTCTCTGACAATGTGTTTCGAGTAAATAATGAGTTTTATAGACAAATATTTGGCCTTAACATGGGAAATAGTTTATCTCCGATATTGGCATGTCTCTTCATGGAATATTTTGAGACTGAACTCCTTCCCACAATTTTTCCCCCTAACTTTATATGGTTAAGGTACATTGCCGATGTATTTTCTGTATGGCCTAATGGCCATGATTTTGATACCTTTTTTAATAATTTGAATAATTTGCATGTCTCCATCAAATTTAAATATGAATGGGAATATGATAATAGATTACACTTTTTAGATGTCCTCATTAATAAAGATCACCATGAATTAAAACTTGACGTGTATAGGAAACCAACCCACTCGAATGCCTATATGTATACATTATTTTTCGTTTCACCATAATATTGTTAAAAAATCGGTAATTTCTAACCTTTTCCTTAGAGCATACAAAATATGTCATCCTTCCTATTTAGATGAAGAAATTGTCATTATCAAGACCATTTTTTCTAATTTGTATTACCCCGATTGGTTCATATCGTCTGCCCATTTTGCAGCTAGGAAAACATTCTATGGTAATAAGCCTTCCCGCACTAACGACTTCAACAAATGTATAACATTGCCATTTAATAATAAATTAAATAGTTTAAAGGACATATTTGGAAAAGCGGGTATTAATCTAGCCTTTAAATATAATAATTCCTTAAACCAATTGATGATGGCCAGGAAACCCAAAGAACATCATGACATAGGAGTATATGCAATACCATGCAACGATTGCCATAAAGTTTATATTGGAGAAACGGGAAAAAATCTAGACAAGAGATTGTTGGATCACAAATGAGATATTAGAGTGGGCAGCGAAAGCAGTGGAATATTTTGCCATGTTAGAGACAAGAATCATACGATCGATTTCAATGGAAGTAAAATGGTATTTAAATCGGCTAACTATGTTAAGAGAAGAATCGTAGAATCGAGCTTGATATCGTCAGTTCCTAATTTAAATCTATCTGAGGGTCAATTTTCTTTTAATCCTGTAATAAGAAAGCATATAAACAAAATAGTTAAATGTCAGCCCTTCAATATGTTTAGGCCTACCCCCCCCTCCCAGAGTAGCTACAGGTATGGGATTGGGGGGAAAAACCGGGGATCTTGTGTTATGCTTATATGTACTTCTCTTATATTTTCTACCCAGTGTCAGTTGAAAAAGGGTGTGAGATACACCGAAACTGTTCTGAATTAAATTGTCTTCGGAGAATGTGGTTTAATTCCTCATATATATATATATGATTTACAGATGCAGATAGCAGTTATATTGAAGTACTCGGAATAAGATAAATTATTTAAATTACCTTTGGAGTAGTGAAGATTTACATGCTAAAAATTTATTTTAGTTATTTTGAGTAATACAGAAATCATATGCACGTACATTATTTTGTTTACTTTTGGAGTACTGCAGATTAATAAAAATCAGGCTCTGCTACACCCTTAATTAACGTCAGTATAAATAACCGGGCATAATTCTAATTAGTTATATATATATATATATATATATTTATATATATATATATATATATATATATATATATATATATATATATATATATATATATATATATATATATATATATATATATATATATATATATATATATATATATTAATATATATCATTGGTGGGTAGGGCAGTCTATCACTGACGGACTCTCGTTTCGCTGGCGGACTGACGACTGACGGAAACTTTGAAACACTGACGGAATAAGCACCAACGGAAGCGATTTTCGGCCGTCACCCGAACCGTCACTAACCCGAAAAGCAGAGCCGACCTCTGGTAAATAATGTTTTGCGGCACACGTTTGGGCATTTTGTTGAATCTAAAGGGGAGTTGAATTTGTTCATGTGTGCTGTAAAACTTTGTTGAATTTTGTTCATGTGTAGCTGGTTTGTTTTTGTATACCCTATTTTTATCTAATTCTGTTTGCACTGGCTTAAACAATATATTTTGTGCAATAACTTATTGATGGAAGAAGGGCATGTCGTTATTTTGCCTAGGGCGCCAAAATGGCTAGGGCCGGATCCATATATATATATATATATATATATATATATATATATATATATATATATATATATATATATATATATATATATATATATATATATATATATATATATAAATTAGGCTCCTTTTTATCGAAATTTGTCACTTTTTTGTAATTTTTCTGCTACTTTTGCTGAAAAAATCTGGCAACCCTGCTGCGTAATATCAGTAGCCTGCTGGCTTTCGTAGTGAAAGGTTACTTTTCGCGAGCTCTCCACTTCTGCGGTGCCGTTATAACTTGTTTCAAAACTTTCAAATTGTTACAAAAGAAATTTCTGTAGTGTGGACGGGGCTTTAGCATTCCAACTTGCGTTTGATCAAGTGAAGTAACATTGTTTAAATTGTTTTTCACCGCATTTCTCGACTTTTATAGATCATAGATAGAAATCTTTGCAGAGACAGGAGCAGGAGTGTTTCTACTGATAGTTTTTTACCTGATAGTATGCTAAGTAGCGTGAACTCCAGAGCCAGCACACCTGTGAGTGACAGAGACAGTGAGTTGGACCAGAGCCAGCACAGTGACGCCAGCATGTCGCTTGGTTCCGAGTCTCTGCGTGACACCCAGCCCTTGGAGCAGCCTGGAAAGGTGGTAGAGACAGGTTGCGATAGAGATCAGGACAACGCCGATGCCATCAGGGTTCTCAAAGGCTACCTCCAGAACTGCGAAATGTAAGGAAGGAAGCTTTCACCTGGGTCCTCTTCCCCAAGGAGCACAGGGAGGCGTGGGTAGACTTGTTCATTAAGTACAGACTCCCCTCTCTAGCTCCGCTGCCGTGGAGAGGATGTTCTTCCCAGCCAGCGACATTCTCAGGCCGAAGAGGGATGTCCTGGCCAGCGCCAACTTCCAGAAGCTGGTGTTCCTCAAGGGGAACATGTCCCTGTTGGGGTACTCAAGCTAAAAAGGGCAGTTTGGGGAGGAGAAGCAGGAAGAGAGTCAGTAATAGTATAAGAATCTATATTTTTGTGTGTAAAGTGGTCTAAACTGTTTCTAAATGACTAAAATCGTGTGCACTTGCCATTGTAGATAGTTTTTTTACTGAAGGTCCCAAAATAGCTGTGACAAACTGTAATTTAGCGATGGCGGAGTGTTATTGACGAACTGGGCCGGTCTGAAATAATGAAAGACTGATGATGACGGACTGTCGGGTCGGCCGCTGGCGAATGACGAATGACAAACCGGCGAAGTTTACTGTCACGCCTACCACTGATATATATATATATATATATATATATATATATATATATATATATATATATATATATATATATATATATATATATATATATATATACGAGGGCAGTCAATAAGTTTTGCAATTTGCATATAGGGAAACGAGATATGAGGAAAAGTGGTTTATTATTTTTCAATATAACTACCCTCGACCTCAATGTACTTGCGCCACTTGTCCCTGAGGCTTCGAATTCCCGATGGCCAGAAATCTCCCGACTGCTGTTCAATCCACTCCTGGACAGCGAGCTGGACATCTTCATCGTCTCTAAACCGGCGTCCACGCAGCGCAGCCTTGAGCTGGCAGAATAAAAAGTAGTCGCTAGGGGCCAGATCTGGACTGTAGGGGGGATGGTTGAGCTCCTCGAATCCAAAGTCGCGCAGGGCAGCTTGTACAACTCTGGCCTTGTGGACTTTGACGACGTTGAAGTTGATCATGTGGCGTCAGGTTTCTAGGGACCCAACGGGCAGAGACCTTGGTCTTGACCAAAGTGTCGAGGATGATGTTGATAACATTTTCATGTGATATTCCAAGTTCTTGCTCGATTTCTTCGATCTTCACTTTTCGAATATCATCCTCTCCACACGGGCCACATTGTCCTCGTTGGTCACGTCTGACGGGGGTCATCTTCAAGGGACTCACGACCAGGGCGGAACTCCCTATTCCACCGAACAATGGTTGCATAGGAAGGGGCAGTGTTGGTGTACACTGCAACCATGCCTTCATGGATCTCTTTTGCATTCTTGCCTCCCTTGGTCAAAAATTTGATCACTGCGTGGTGCTCAACCTTCTCCATTGTTGAAAAAATTGTGACTGACGATCTGCGATCAGCTACTGCTTCTTAAATATACGAGGCGGGAGCGTGCGGCTGCAGGTCCTAACTTGTCATAACTTGTCCTAACACCCCCACAAACAGCCATCCCCCTTACTCTGTTTTGCCCTACCGATTCGCAAAATTATTGACCGCCCCTTATAAGCAGAATTTTCGCATTTGGGCTGATGAAAATCACAGGAAGATTGTTGAAAAGCCACTGCATCCACAAAAAGGTCACTGTTTGGTGTAAATTTTTGTTAACGGAATCATTGGGCCATATTTCTTCGAAAATGATGCCGGAAATTATGTTACGGTGATAGGCCAGCGATACCGTGCCATGATAACCCGCTTTTTATGGCCTGAATTGAATTCTATGGATGTTGAAGATTTGTGGTTTCAATAGGACGGCGCCACATGTCAGACAGCCCATGCAACAATGGCTTTATTGAATGAGAAGTTCCCAGGTCGCATCATCTCTCGAAAGAGCCAGGTCAATTGGCCACCACGATCGTGTGACTTGACGCCTTTAGATTTTTTCCTTTGGGGTTATCTCAAAAGTAAGGTCTATGCCAATGAGACAACAACAATTCAACAGCGGAAGGATGAGATAATAAGGCATATTGGTGAGATCGAGGAGTAACTATGCAGAGACGTCATAAAAAATTTAGCCCATCGAGTGGAGGTGTGCTGCTGAAGCCTTGGCGGACATAATTACCATGACTAAAATAACACGATCTAATAGTGAAATCAATAAATTTTCACCAATAACACTGTTTTATTTATAGTAATATTTTTATTACCTTTTTTCGAAAAATCCGTGCAGGGAAGCGATTCAAACCAGGCACACTGAGGCAGCGAGCACCGCTTTGATCACAGTTAGTGTACTAACGGCATACTTTTAACTGTGATCAAAGCAGTGCCCTCTGCATCAGTGCGCCTGGTTCGAATCGCTTCCCTGCACGGCTTTTTCTAAAAAAGGTAATAAAAATTTTACTGCAAGGAAAAATTATTCCGTTTTCTCTTTCAATGTGGTTTAATGGATTCATTTTCATCATTCTCTCGTGCTACTTATATATATATATATATATATATATATATATATATATATATATATATATATATATATATATATATATATGATTTACAGATACAGATACCAGTTATATTGAAGTACTCGGAATAAGATAAATTATCTATATTACTTTTAGAGTACTGCAGATTAATAAGAATCAGGTAGTGCTACACCCTTAATTGACGTTACTATAAATAAGCGGGCAGAAACATTCGCATCTTTATTCTCATTCTGATTAGTATATTATTAGCATTATTATTAGTAGTATCACCAGTCCGTACCTCGTCCTCAATCCATCCATCCATAGTCACAATAATCTGACGCAGAAGGAGACTTACAAGAAACATTTAGTATTAACACTTATAGTCAGCCAAAGACGCAAGCACATAAACGATCCACGGAAACTCACAATATTATTTCCCCGAACTAAAGTAGCCCTAAACCAAGATTAAAGCATACAAAACCGCCATTTTTCTTCCGGGCCATTTCTTCTGCCAATCCACATCCCAGCCTACAGGCAGATTACCCAAAAGAACACTTTGGATCAGGCCAAACTCGACTGTAAGTTCGCCTTAGCCCGTCCTCTATAAACAGGTTACGCCATCAACAAAACACACACGGACCCACATATTACCACATTGTTTGCATGAGAATAATATTTTTAGGAGGAATAAAAAAAAAGAAGCTTGTATGGAAACTGACATGAGTTCGAAAGTTGAAATTTATCAACCATTGATACTATGAAGTATCAGAATGACAGGCCTTTAAGTCAAGTGAATCTTTCGCTTGCCTAGCGAATAAGCCGCCGGATTTCAACGCATAGGTAACATAAAATAATTTCACGGATAATAAAAGACATAAGGGCCTATCAAAGGTTATCTGCATCCGTCAAAACCCGCCCACACAAAGCATCCATAGGATACATTCAAGTGAAGCTTTTAAACCGCTTGATTGCATTTGTCGTCACGTTACACTGTCACGATCCACATAGTCGCTTTGGAAGTTTTAGTTAAATTCTGTCTGTCAATCTAAAAAAGAAATGAAATTGGTAAAATTTAACTTTTACTGGACTGATACTTTAATAAGGTCAGTAAAGAAGACAAAATAAAAATCTAAAAAAAATTCGGTAAATATTTAGACGAGCGGCCCGGCCGATAAGATGTACTATTTCGTCTGTGTTCCAAAATGTTTCACATTTTTGGAGTACATTTATAGAGGACGGCTCGTGGGGGCAGAGGGGGGGGGGGTTAAACATGATGCGTGGACCGCACTACGATTATTCTGAGTTTCATTAAATTGGGGGTGGTGTGCCCCCCAGTATATAATCCTAATTTTTATAATGTTCTGACGTTTACAGAGGTGAATGCTTTAACTACATCATGTCAGCGCCTTTAATCGTTTTGCTAATTATAATAGAGGTTGGGGTGGGGTATGACGTCAGAAATGACACGGGTGAACGATAATATTTACACAAAATATTTTTTTCTGGCCGGGCCGCTCGTCTACATGTTTACCATAGAAAAACGTGAATTCTTTACAAGATATAGGAAAGCCTACCCTTGAGCAATGACGTTTGAGTTACGTTGGTAAACAACTAACGTAGCTTTTGTAATCGCAAACGAAATTTGAAGAGTTGTACATTCGTTTGATTCGTTTTCGTATAGTCTGGTCACTGGTGTACTTTCTGTTGACATATTTAATCTTTCCTGTTGACTTACTTAATCTTTTATCCCTTGTTAATGCTATAATTTTTCATTTAGTATGTTTTTTATCATCTAATCTGCGTTTGAAAACATTCAAGTTTGGACTCTACCGTCTCAGGTGGCAAACTATTCCAGTAATCTACAACGCTATTTGTGAAAAAATATTTTCTAACATCTAACTTGTACCTCTGTTTTATAATTTTTAAGTGTTGACCCCTAGTCCTATTACTACCTTCCCACTCAAATAACTTGCTAAAATCAAAGTTATCCATCCCAGAACAGATTTTAAAAAGCTCAATCATATCTCCCCTCACATACATCTCAAATGAGAACATATTTAGTACCCCCAGTCTATCTTCATATTCAAGTTGCTTCAGGGAAGGTATTATTTTTGTTGCCCTCCTTTGTACTGACTCTAGCAGATTGATGTCATGTTTAAAATGTGGTGACCATGCTTGTATACTGTACTCTAAATGTGGCCTAACATACGAGTTGTAGAGTTTAAGGATAAACTCTTTACTCTTGTAGCTAACATTCCTGTTAATGTATCCTAGCACCCTATTTTCTCTATTTTTTGCCTCAATACACTGCTTTGAAAACTTCAGTGACCTATCTACTACTATCCCTCACACATCTTCTCTCAAATGAGAACATATTTAATACCTTTAGTCTATCTTCATATTCAAGGTGCTCCAGGGAAAGTATTATTTTTGTTACCCTCCTTTGTACTGACTAGCAGGTTGATGTCATGTCTAAAATGTGGTTACCATGCTTGTATACAGTACTCTAAGGTAAGCATCTAAATGCAGCTTAACATACATTGGCGTCTGCAGGGGGGGGGAGGAGGGGCATTTATGCCTTCCCCCCTTGGAATTCATGAATAAGTGAAATATAGGAATATGTGAGAAATATAGTTGGCTAGCATTTGGTAGCAGTCATTCTTTCCATGTTTTTGTATAAATTATTAAACTATTAAATTAATAGTACTGTAGTTTTGTTTTTACATGTAATAGTTACTGTATATTTAGATATCCTAATGATAAGACATCTAAGATACTTAAAAATAATTTTGTTTAATACTTCAGTTTAGGGGTGCACGATAGGCAGCGCTGTTGCTGGGCTACAATCTAGGTCTTTTGAGGCAAGACGGTAGCTTCAAAAGGGGCCAATCACGGCGTTGTATTTGTTTTATTATTTTGTTTTTCCTTTATTATTTAGTAAATTCCTGCACTTCTACTTAATTATATTATTTAGTAATGCATTGATTTTTTTTAATTACTAATTTATTAAACTTTGTAGTTTTGTTTATTTTTGTGAACTAAACCATTAATTTCACAAACTGGCAATCCTTAATCCAACCTTATTTCAAACATTGGCAACCCTGAAACCGAGCAGTTAAAAGAGCGTGATTCCTGTGAATATGATTTATTCGACTTTGATACGACTTGTATTAATTCCTCTAAAGATCGTGGTCTCATTTAAAAGAAGCGCGGCTAAATTATAATAGTGAAAGGTGGAGATAGGGTAAACCTGAAGATCTGCATCACATGCTCACCTCCGCTGTTCCCCGGTCCTGGCTGCATAATATTTTGTCCATGTTCCAATATGTTTCACCTTTTTTGAGTAAATTCAAGGGGACTGCTCATTGGGGAGATATCCTGAGTTTCAATCAATTGGTGGGCACAGCCCCCCAGTATATACTAAAAAGAATATAAATTTTTGGTGGCAATAGCCTAAATTAGGTGCCGCCATTGTCTTTGTTATTTTGATAAATGTGCGATTGGCTCTGCACATTTATTGAAATAATAAAAATGATAGTGCCGCCTACTTTAGGCTATTTCAACCAAAAAATATCATTTTTAGTTACTTTTGAAATGAGGGCCTTCACCTTATAACGTCTGACCCCTAAATTATAGCCCAGAAACAGCGCCGCCTATCGTGCACCCCTAAAATAGGGCAAAGGAAGATCCTAAAAGTTTTTAGCAATTATACAAAACTAAGGTTAGAGATAAAATAGGCCCACTTATAGATTCCAATGGAGAATTAGTGAGTGATAGGGACTCAATGGCTGGAATGCTAAATGACTTTTTTCTCTCAGTATTTACACAGGAGGATACTCTAAATATACCTGAGGTGTCAATGATCTTTCGGGGTAATGATGAAGAGAAATTAAAGGATATATTGATCACAAAGGAGATAGTGACAAAGGAAATTGATAAAATCAAAAGTAGTAAAGCACCCGGTCCTGATGAGCTCTTTCCTAGAATTTTGAAAGAATGTAAGGATGTGTTAAGTGAGCCCCTAACATGCATCTTTAGAAAATCATTGGAGAGTGGCATTGTGCCAGTGGCATGGAAGAAAGCCAATGTGATACCTATATTTAAGAAAGGGGATAAAACAAATATGTCTAATTACAGACCAGTAAGTTTGACATCAGTGGTAGGGAAAATGATGGAATCTATTATAGCAAGGAATATTAGAGATCACTTGGATAAGCATAAGTTGATAAAAGAATCACAGCATGGCTTTAGTAAGGGTAAATCCTGTCTGACTAATTTGCTGTCTTTTTATAGTAAGGTGTATGAAGCAGCAGATAATGATGAAAACTATGATATTTTATACTTGGACTTTAGTAAGGCTTTTGATCGAGTGCCACACTTACGACTTCTGAGCAAAGTTAAAGCACACGGGATCGATGGCAGTATATTTAGGTGGATTCAGTCATGGCTTGGTGACAGACAGCAAAGAGTTAGTATAGATGGAGTTAAATCTGAGTGGGGATGTGTTAGCAGTGGAGTTCCTCAAGGATCTGTTTTGGGTCCCTTGCTATTCTTAATTTATATTAATGATCTTGACATAGGTATAAGTAGTGACCTGAGTAAATTTGCTGATGATACTAAGCTAGGTAGGGCCATTAGGGCTGATTCTGATGCTGTTGTAATAACTCTATAAAGCAAGGAGAAGGTGAATCATTATGGATAGATATTAAGGTTGGTAAAAATAGGAAAATACACTTGGGAGCTTTTTATAGACCACCAGGACAGACTGATTGTATCGATGAGTTAATGATTAGGGAAATAAGTAAAGGATGCAAAGAAGATACAGTTATTCTTGGTGACTTTAATTTAACTTCTGTAGACTGGGAAAATATGATAGGAAGAGATAGAGCAAGTTGTAAGTTTATGGAGTGTTTTGAGGATAACTTTTTGATCCAATTTGTTAATAAGCCAACAAGGGGTGCCAATATATTAGATCTAATTCTTTCAAATGATGATCACTTAGTTCAAGGATTGAGTGTAGGGGAATCATTGGGAAACAGTGATCATCAGATGGTTCGGTTTAATTTGCAAATAGTTAAGGGTAGAACAACGACAAACTCCACGAAAATTCCAAATTTTTATAGGGGAGATTACGATAAATTACGCAGCATGCTAAATCAGATTAGGTGGGATATAGAATTCCATGGAAAGAATACTTATGAGATGTGGGATATTTTTAAGACTATATTAAACATGGTTCAGGAATAGTGTATTCCGATGAAGTCTATTTGGAAGAAATGTAGGAAACCATTATGGTGGAACCAAGAAATAGCTAATAAAGTTTCAGAGAAAAAAAGGGCATACCAGAGATTACAAAGTGAGAGTAGTTTAGATAATTTAAACCATTATAGGTCAACCAGAAATGAACTAAATAAGATTATTAAGAAGACCAAAAGGACAGCAGAAATTAATTTAGCTAAAAATAATAATAAAGATCCTAAAAAATTCTTTAGCTATTATAGAATCAATAATCAATCTAACAGTGATAAAATAGGGCCTATTAAATATGAAGGGGTTTTGAAAGAATCTGATGAGGAAATAGTAGAGGTCCTTAATGATCATTTTGCTTCAGTATTCACAGAAGAGAAACCAGTTAGATTAATTGATGATAATTCTAGGTCAAGGGAAGTAGTGATAAATTCTATTAATATAGACAGAGAAGAAATTAAAGGGCTTATAATTCAGTTAAATACTAGTAAGGCATCTGGCCCTGACAACATTCATTCTAGGATACTCAAAGAAGGTGTAGAAAGTATTGCAGTAGCTCTCGAGAAGATATTTATTAGATCACTAGAGTCTGGAGAAATACCAAATGATTGGAAATTGGCAAATGTAGTGCCAATTTTTAAAAAGGGAAGCAAAGAGGACCCAAATAACTTTAGACCAGTAAGCTTAACTTCTATAGTCTGTAAAATTCTTGAGAAGATGGTTAAGAAGGGAATTTCTGATCATCTAGAGAGTAGCAGGTTAATTAATGATGCTCAGCATGGTTTTAGAAAAGATAGATCGTGTTTAACTAATTTACTGGATTTTATGGATTATGTAACTAAAGAATTAGATAGGGGTGAGAAAGTTGATGTGATCTACTTAGATTTCAGCAAAGCTTTTGATAAGGTTCCACATAGAAGACTAGTTCATAAATTAAAGCTGCATGGGATATGTGGGAACGTTTTAAATTGGATAACTGAATGGCTGAAAAATAGGAAACAGAGAGTTGTACTGAATGGAGTGAGGTCAGAGTGGAGGAATGTTATTAGTGGCGTACCTCAGGGATCAGTTTTAGGCCCTTTATTATTTATAATCTATGTAAATGATCTTGGGCAAGGTGTAAATAGCAAAGTGTCAATTTTTGCTGATGACACTAAATTGGCAGCTGTAGTCAAAGAGGTTGAGGGTAGCTTTAAAGTGCAGGGTGACTTAGATAAGCTGTTAGCTTGGGCTCAGAAGTGGCAGATGACTTTTAACCTTAATAAATGCAAAGTTATTAACATGGGGAGAGATAATAGGGAATTTAGCTATGAGATGGATATTGGCTTAATTCAGTTGAAGATGAGAAAGACTTAGGAGTGGTAGTAGATAGGTCACTGAAATTTTCAAAGCAGTGTATTGAGGCAAAAAATAGAGCAAATAGGGTGCTAGGTTACATTAAAAGAAATGTTAGCTACAAGAGTAAGGAGGTCATCCTTAAACTATACAACTCTTATGTCAGGCCACATTTAGAGTACTGTATACAGGCATGGTCACCACATTTTAGACATGATATAAACTTATTAGAGTCAGTACAAAGGAGGGCAACAAAAATAATACCATCCCTGAAGCACCTTGAATATGAAGATAGACTGAGGGTATTAAATATGTTTTCATTTGAAAGAAGGTGTGTGAGGGGAGATATGATTGAGCTTTTTAAAATCTTTTCTGGGATGGATAAATTAGATTTCAGCAAGTTATTTGAGTTAGAAGGTAGTAATAGAACTAGAGGCCACCACTTAAAGATTAAAAAACAGAGGTGCAGACTGGATGTTAGAAAATATTTTTTCACTAACAGAGTGGTGGATTATTGGAATAGTTTGCCACCTGAGACTGTAGACAGCCCAAACTTGAATGTTTTCAAGCGCAGATTGGATGATTATATGGGGATGGAGGGTTAATTTCTTACTTTTTAGTATGTGGATATGTTTCTTGACTCATTCCTGTGGATGCAGTTTCTTTTTATTGTATATTTTGGGGGATTTTGATTTTGTTTTTGACAGACTCCTATGGAGGCTTTAAATTATATATTGTAGATGCATGGTTGGACATTCCTATGGATTGTTAAATTGTATATTGTAGCTGCATGATCTGACAAAATCCTATGGATGCATTATATGGGTGGGATTTGATGGATACGGATGACCTTTGATAGGCCCTTGTGGCTTTTGTCATCCGTTAAATTATGTTATGTTATGTTATGTTAGGAGGAATTGACCATTCTGTCCAATTGGGCCGAGAAATGGCAAATGAAGTTTAACATAGACAAATGTAGTGTACTTAGTATAGGTAGAAATAATCCATTGAATAGTTATAAATTAAATGGCAGAATTTTAGGGAGGACTGATTGTGAGAGAGACTTGGGTATTTTGGTAAGTTCAGACCTTCGTCCTAGAAAGCAATGTCTAAATGCTAAGAATAAAGCTAATAGGATATTGGGATTCATTAGGAGGAGTGTAAGCAATAAGAGTGCTGAAGTCATTCTAAAACTGTATCTGGCGCTAGTTAGGCCTCATCTAGACTATGCAGTACAATTTTGGTCACCATATTATAGGAAGGATATTGATTTGCTTGAGTCTGTGCAGAGAAGGATGACAAAGATGATTGGTGGGCTAAGGAACTTACCCTATGGTGAAAGGCTCAGAAAACTAAATCTACATACATTGGAAAGGAGAAGAGTCAGAGGGGAATTGATTGAAGTCTTCAAATGGGTAAAAGGATATAATAAAGGGGATCTGGGTAAGGTTCTTATACTTAGTGAACATGACAGGACACGTAGCAATGGGTTTAAGCTTAATAAGTATAGGTTTAGGAAGGAGATTGGGAGGAATTGGTTTACAAATCGTGTGGTAGATGAATGGAATAGGCTCACTAGGCATGTGATAGAAGCCTCCTCTCTGGGTAGTTTTAAGAATAGATTAGATAAATATATGGATGAAGCTGCTAGATGGGACTGACTTTTTTTTATGTACATATGTATATATTTTTCTAAGGAGTGGGAAGATTATATTTTGCGGTTGCATGAATGGACATAATCCTCTGGATGCATTTTATGTATATTGTAGATTAGATCTGACGAACTCCTGTTAAGGGTGACAATGTTGATGACTTTTCTCTGGTAAGAAATCTTTTGTGTGTTGAATGGAACAGGAGCTGCCAAGTGTAGGCCATGAATGGTCTTTTGCAGTCTCCTTCTTTTCTTATGTTCTTATGTTCTTAAATGAAGTATTACCATAATTTTTATCTGGATAATTTAATATATAATATATATTTCATTTTTTAGGATTGTGAAATGGATATCAGGAGGTTTTTCAAGAATTGTAAATCTGATTACTCAGACGACAATCAAGATACCCCAGGCACATCGGAGATGCATGCTGAACCAGCAGAGCAGCGTAGAGGATGATATGATTGGCAGTTACTCGCAACAACCAATCAGATGCCACCCCAAATACCACTTGCTACAGTGGCCAATGACTTGCCTCATCCTCTGGACATCGGATTATATGTTAACACCAAAGAAAATTTGACTAATAGAAGATATGATTTCCTAATGAACACATATGTCCCCTCACCAACAGATTACAACTATTAGAAAGATTCACAGGGCTCCCGTTGTTTCCTTCACCTGTGGATAAACCAATATTCTCCATGGTTGTCTTACTCAAGTCACTTGAAAGGTGCTCTGTGCAAATACTGTGTGCTGTTTCCTCAACCAGTGCACCGAGGTTTAATGGGTGCTTTTATTGTGACTCCTTTTGTCAAATACAAAGACTTCAATGAGCACACAAGGAAGCACATGCTTTCATCGTGGCACAAAGGCGCACTACAAGAGGCCACCAATTTCCTCGTTATTGTAGCCCGGACCGATCGGATGCGTTAATAGCGAGTTCCTGAATAAGTGATATTTTCTTGGAGGATTAAAATCGAATAATTGTTTATAAACAGTTCTTTATTGAAATTAACTATTACCAAGCGGTTTTCACACTGCAGGAAATTTATTAAGTTCTGTTAATTCTTTATTTTTGTCTAAACAACAAAAATTATCGGCGGCTAACTCATTTTTCATGAATTTGCCGACTTTTTGTTCACCCAATTTTGGACCTAACTAACGGCAATTTTACGAATAAGCTCGATGGCCAAACTCGTTTTTCACGATTTTGCTAAACTTTGGTTACCCAATCTTGACCTAACTAACCATTTCTAAGCAAGTTATTATTCATAAAAAATGAGTTTCGACTCTGACTGTAAATTGTGCAAGAAGGAGGTAGCTGAGGAGAGTTTACGAATAACATGCAGTCGTTGCCAGGACTGGTTTCATGCTAAATGCAGGACTGGTTTCATGCTAAATGCCTCAACTTAACGCAAGGTACGTGTAAGAGTTTGAGCACTCTCTTGATCTCTTAAGAACATAAGAAAAGAAGGAGACTGCAAAAGACCATTCATGGCCTACACTTGGCAGCTCCTGTTCCAGTCAACACACAAAAGATTTCTTACCAGAGAAAAGTCATCAACATTGTCACCCTTTACAGCAGTTCGTCAGATCTAATCTACAATATACATAAAATACATCCAGAGGATTATGTCCATTCATGCAACCGCAAAATATAATCTCCCCACTCCTTAGAAAAATATATACATATGTACATAAAAAAAAGTCAGTCCCATCTAGCAGCTTCATCCATATATTTATCTATTCTATTCTTAAAACTACCCAGAGAGGAGGCTTCTATCACATGTCTAGTGAGCCTATTCCATTCATCTACCACATGATTTGTAAACTAATTCCTCCCAATCTCCTTCCTAAACCTATACTTATCAAGCTTAAACCCATTGCTACGTGTCCTGTCATGTTCACTAAGTATAAGAACCTTACCCAGATCCCCTTTATTATATCCTTTTACCCATTTGAAGACTTCAATCAATTCCCCTCTGACTCTTCTCTTTTCCAATGTATGTAGATTTAGTTTTCTGAGCCTTTCACCATAAGGTAAGTTCCTTAGCCCACCAATCATCTTTGTCATCCTTCTCTGCACAGACTCAAGCAAATCAATATCCTTCCTATAATATGGTGACCAAAATTGTACTGCATAGTCTAGATGAGGCCTAACTAGCGCCAGATACAGTTTTAGAATGACTTCAACACTCTTATTGCTTACACTCCTCCTAATGAATCCCAATATCCTATTAGCTTTATTCTTAGCATTTAGGCATTGCTTTCTAGGACGAAGGTCTGAACTTACCAAAATACCCAAGTCCCTCTCACAATCGGTCCTCCCTAAAATTCTCCCATTTAATTTATAACTATTCAATGGATTATTTCTACCTATACTAAGTACACTACTTTTGTCTATGTTAAACTTCATTTGCCATTTCTTTGCCCAATTGGACAAAATGGTCAATTCCTCCTGCATTACAACAGCATCAGAATCAGCCCTAATGGCCCTACCTACCTAGCTTACGGATGACCTTTGATAGGCCCTTGTGGCTTTTGTCATCCGTTAAATTATGTTATGTTATGTTATGTTAGTATCATCAGCAAATTTACTCAGGTCACTACTTATACCTATGTCAAGATCATTAACATAAATTAAGAATATCAAGGGACCCAAAACAGATCCTTGCGGAACTCCACTGCTAACACACCCCCACTCAGATTTAACTCCATCTATACTTAATAATCTGAATCCTGGACCCATGATGCTGATAAAGATATTATCAATGCTTCATTACCATCAAATTACACTTCTGTCCATTCTCCTCGGTCAGAGAATCCTAAAGACCATGGTGGCGGTGTTGCAATTATTTTTCAAAATGCTTTGTTAATCCCTCCAAAATTCCACATTTTTGCAATACGAACTCATATCAAATTTTAGTTTACGCATTTCAATCCCGAGTCAAACCTTTTCACATAGCCGTAATGTACTGTTCTGACAACTTTGGAACTAATTTGGATTTCTTGGACCAGTTCAGTGATTGCTTGGGGGATTTGATCAACCTTCCTAACCTTATTTTATGTGGAGATTTCAATTACTGGGTGGATTATCCTGAAGGCAAACTGTATTCCAACAAGTTTATTGAAATCCTAGACTTAAATAATTGCTCTAATGTTGTGAAAAGTCCTACTCATATTGGTGGTCATGTGCTGGATCTGGTAATACAGCATACTTCTAGTAAAATTTTAAATACTTTGGTGCACCCTCTAAATTCACTTTTTACTGATCATGCTCCGATTACATTTTGTCTCTCTTTCCCTCCTAAGGTTAAATCAAAAGTAAAAAGCATTAAATTTAGATCATATAATTTTATCGATCTTAATCAACTACAGGAGGACCTCTCTCATATAGCCTTGCCTCAGCACTCTAACCATGGTGTTGATGACTTAGTTTCTGAGTTCAAAAAGTCTCTTTCAGACACATTTAATAAGTATTGCCCATTGGTCAGTAAAGTCATACGTGTAAAAGATGAGTGCCCCTGGTTTAATTCCTCAATTGCTCATCTAAGAAGAAGGCGTCGTCAAGCTGAACGTAAATGGCGTAGATTAAAGACTCCAGAGGCTCGTTTGGACTATATCAATGCAAATAGTTATCTTATCCTAAAAATTAAGCAAGATAAAAAAGCAATATTTCAAGAATAAAATATTATCTTGCAATTCCAATAAATCTAAACTTTGGCTAGTTTTAAATAGTCTACTGGGTTATAATCAACCCCATACTCCTGATACCCACTCAGCCAATAGTATTAATGAATTTTTCATACAAAAAGTCCAAAATATTTGTGATGGAATTGATAACACACTCCCAACCAACAATTATTCTGATATTTACCTTAATCATATATCCAGCAACCCCAATTGTCTTGCTGAGATCAAAGAGTTCTCTGCAATCTCTATCTCAGAGACTAGTTCCATATTAAACTCTATTAATAAAACTTTCTGTGAAGTTGATATATTCAATTTCTCAAGGCTCCCATGTGCCATTGAGCATTTTGTACCCATTTTTGATACAATAGTAAATAAATGTTTTTCTTCTGGCTATTTCCCACAGTCTGAAAAAATTGCTGTGGTCAAGCCCATATTAAAAAAAGCATCATTAGATAAAGATGTATTAATAAATTATCATCCAATATCACATTTATCATTTCTATCAAAAGTCATTGAAAAGGCAATTGTACTTGAGTTAACTCCACACTTGACTAAAAACAAACATATCAATTTTTCAATCTGCTTATAGGCAGAATCACTCAACAGAAACTGCATTATGCCGTATTTATAATGATCTTCTGTATAGCTTTCAAAATCACAACTCATCTATGCTCGTTCTTCTCGATTTGAGTGCTGCATTTGATACCATCGATCATGCACTCCTGATGAAACTGGTAAAAGCTGGAATCAAAAGAAAGGCACTCAGTCTATTCAAATCATATCTGATGGGATGTTCACAAGTGGTCTCTCTAAACAACTCATTGTCTTTTCCACTGGAATTAAAATATGGTGTTCCACAAGGCTCAGTGTTGGGTCCGATACTTTTCTCCTTATATATATCTGGCCTTGTTGATATCATGAATGCACATAGAGTCAACTATCACCTTTATGCTGATGTACAAATCTATATTCCCATCACCAATCTTCCTTCTTGCTTATCAAAAGTGAATGCACTCCTAACTGACCTAAAATTGTGGATGCATGGTAGAAAACTGAAACTTAATGAAGGTAAAACTGAAATTATAATTTTTACAAAGGATAGAACTCAAGTTCCTCTCCCTGTTGAGATCAACTTAATACAGAGTAAGCTAACCTCATCACTCACACTCAAGTATCTTGGTATTATCTTTAATACCAAACTGTCTTTTACTGACCACTTTAATTCTATAATCAAGATCTGTAATTACCACCTTGAAGGATCTCCTTGCTTACTAAATTTCTAGATCGGAAAACTATTGTGATCCTGATACATGCCTTTGTGATCTCTCAAATTGACTATTACAATTCCCTATTTGTTAATCTGCCTAAGAGAGAATTGAAAAGATTGCAATCACTACTAAATCGATCTGCTCGATTGGTATTCAATCTGCCTCCTGGTACCAGTACTTCTTCTTATCTGTTTGATTTGCATTGGTTACCTATAATAGCACGCATTAAGTTTAAAATTTGTTTGCTGACATTTAAGGCACTTAAATTTGGAGAGCCATACTATATTCGTGAGATGATTACTCACTATTCCTCGAACTGAAATGTTGCTCTTCGGACGTTGGACGACCCTACTCATCTGACTGTACCATTTGTAGAGAGAGGAAACTCCTACTCTTGCAGAGCTTTTTCATGTATTGCCCCTAAATATTACAACGAATTGCCAATGGATATAAAGTGTGCTTTATCAGTTGATATATTCAAGAAAAGGTGAAAACGCACCTGTTTCTCTCAGCTTATGACCCTGATTCAAAGACTATGTCATTGGATTATAAGTTATAATATATGTGTGTGTATGCATGTATATATACATATATGTATGCATATGTGTATTTTTGGACACATTAGGTTCCAATGAACTCTATTAATAGCCAAATTGTTGACGGTGGTATGTATATCATAAATTATTTATTAGCCAAACTGTATATGTATATTTTAAACACACTAGCTTCTAATGAATGCTCTTAATTACTGACGGTGGTATGAATACCATAATTTATTTAATCGCTTAACCATAGATGTATGGTATTTCTAAACTGACATTGTGGTTTGCCCACAATTTCTGGGTTGAATCAGACTCTTTGTGCAGTCACTCAGACCTTAATGTACCATCCAGCGCCTTTGAAACTTGGCCAGATTGGCGAATAGTGATAAACGCTCTATATAAATATTATTATTGTCACTGTGAAAAACCCAGAGTTGACCATCGTAAGCCAGATGAACCGAGCAGTTGACCAAGCATTCACTCAAAACCATGACAAACTGTTCCCTATTCTATCTAGTATTCTGTTCTGCTGCAGTCATGACATTGCTTTGAGGGGAAAGGAAAGTACATCAGGAAACCTCTAACATAACATAATTACACAGATGACAAAAGCCACAAGGGCCTATCAAAGGTCATCCGCCTCCGTCAAAACCCACCCACAAAAAGCACCATCACCAGGGGAAGACAAAATCAAAGTCCCCCACAATATAATATAACAGATGACAAAAGCCACAAGGGCTCATCATAGGTCATCCGAGTCAAACGGCCTCTTTTTTAAGGCACCCACACTCCCAGGAAAACTACATCCAGAGGATTGCATCCAGAAACAAGGGTATCACCAATCAAGGCTTGTCAAGAACTAAATCATGCAGCTATAGATATATACAAACAATATTAATATATAAAAAACTTAGGAACCATCACAACCTTCCCTTCCCATAAACTCATCCAACCTACTCTTAAATACATTTAGATTAGGACTACCTACTACCCTCTGCAGCAATTTGTTCCAGAAGTCTACCACTCTATTGGTGAAAAAATATTTTCTTAAATCCAACCTACACCCTTGCTTTTTAATTTTCAAGTGGTGACCCCTCTAGTCCGATTTCCATCATCTAACTCAAAAAACTTGCTAACATCCAATTTATCTATCCCTGAAAATTTTTTAAAGAGCTCAATCATATCCCCTCTCACACACCTCCTTTCGAACGAGAACATATTTAATACCCTCAGTCTATCTTCATATTCAAGGTGCCTCACGGAAGGAATAATCTTTGTTGCCCTCCGTTGCACTGACTCAAGAAGGTTAATATCGTGTCTAAAATGTGGGGACCATGCCTGTATACAGTACTCTAGATGTGGCCTAACATAAGAGTTATAGAGTTTAAGAATAACCTCCTTACTTTTGTAACTGACATTTCTTTTAATAAAACCCAGCACTTTATTTGCCCTATTTCTTGCTTCAATACACTGCTTAGAAAACCTTAATGACTTATCTATTACTACTCCTAGATCTTTCTCATCCTCTACTGAGCTCAGCCAATGCCCATCCATTTCATAGTTAAATTCTCTATTATCTTTTCCCACATTAATAACTTTGCACTTATCAAGGTTGAAAGTCATTTGCCACTTATGTGCCCAGGATAACAATTTATTTAAGTCCCCCTACACTTTAAAATTATCATCAATATCTTTAACTACAGCTGCTAATTTGGTATCATCCGCAAAAATTGACACTTTATTATTAACTGCCTCCTCAAGATCGTTTATATAGATGACAAATAATAATGGACCGAGAACTGATCTCTGAGGAACCCCACTGATAACATCCCTCCACTCTGACTTTACACCATTTAGCACTACCCTTTGCTTCCTGTCTTTCAGCCACTCAGCTATCCAATTTGAAACACCTCCACATATCCCAATCATTTTTAATTTATGAACTAGTCTCCTGTGTGGTACCTTATCAAATGCTTTACTAAAATCTAAGTAAATTATATCTACATTCTCTCCCTTATCTACTTGATCTGTTACAAACTCCAGAAAGTCTAGTAAGTTAGTCAAACATGATCTACCTGATCTAAACCCATGCTGAGCATCGCTGATTAACCCCTCCCTCTCTAGATGTTGGCAAATCCCTTTTTTAACTATTTTCTCAAGAATTTTACAGACTACAGGAGTTAGGCTAACCGGTCTAAAGTTATTTGGATCCTCTTTACTACCCTTCTTGAAAATGGGGACTACATTCGCTCTCTTCCAATCATCAGGTATTTCTCCATATTCCAATGACCTAGTATATAACTTGTCCAGAGCTATTGAGATACTTTCTACCCCTTCTTTAAGTATCCTAGAATGAATATTATCAGGGCCGGAGGCCTTGGTAGTATCTAAATCACCTATTAGTCCTTTTATCATCCTCCGATCCGCACTAATGTTAGTAAACACCTCTTTTCCTGACCCATGAGTACTATACATAGGACTATTTAGTTTCTCCTTTGTAAATACTGATGCAAAATGACCATTTAGTACCTCAACTATTTCCTCATCAGTTTCTCTCACAACCCCTTGATATTTGATAGGTCCTATTTTAACTCTGCCAGATTTGTTATTAATTTTATAGTAACTAAAAAACTTTCTAGGATCTTTGTTGCTATCCTGAGCTAATTTAATTTCTGACACCCTTTTGTTCTTCTTTATAATCTTATTTAACTCATTCCTAGCCATTCTATAATCACTTAAATTTTGAATATTATTTTGTACCTGTAATTTTTTCTATGCCCTTTTCTTCTCTGAAATTTTTCTAGCTATCTCCTGATTCCACCATAATGGTTTCCTACTTTTGTTCCTAATGGCCTTCATTGGGATACATTGTTCTTGGACTACATTTATTATATGCTTGAAAGTATCCCACATCCCATAAGCATTTTTACCTCTGAATTCTATATCCCAGTCTACCAAATTTAGCAAGCTTCAAAGTTTTACATAATCTCCCTTATGAAAATTTGGAACTTTTTCAGCATTCTCAGTTATTTTACCCTTCTCAATTCCCAAGTTAAAACGAACTATCTGATGGTCACTATTTCCCAATGCTTCCCCAACAGTCAATTCTTGAACTAAATGATCACTGTTAGAAAGTACTAAATCTAATATATTGTCCCCCCTCATTGACTCATTAACAAATTGATTCAAAAAATTATTCTCAAAGCATTCTATGAACCTGCCACTTGTTCTATCCCTACCTATCATATTTTCCCAGTCCACAGAGTTTAAGTTGAAGTCCCCAATAATAACTGCATCTGTTTCACATCCCTTACTTATTTCCCTTATCATTAGTTCATCCATATCATCAGTCTGCCCAGGTGGCCTGTAAAAAGCTCCCAAATGCACCATTCTATTTTTACTGAACCTAATATCTATCCAAAGTGACTCAACTCCATCCTGCTTTATTGAAGTAATTTAAACTTGAAACAATGTTGTTTTTTTTTTAGATAATTATTCCTCCACCAATCCTACCTGTCCTTTGACTAATGTACATATTATAGCCCTGTAAATCAAATTCACTTATAGTGTCACTAAATTCTATTTCATTGACCCATGATTCAGTAACGCATAATATATCTATATCCTCATTGCTAATATAACTAAATAGCTCATCCTTCTTGTTTCTAAGACTACGAGCATTTGTATAGAAACGATTTAACCCCCCTATTCCTGAAGCACCTCTTGAAACTTGAATGACCTCACCTCTATCGCCTTGGAACCTATTTCTGTTATCTGCCAAGTCCATTCTACTTTCAGTACTATAATGTCCTCTCATAATTCCCTGACCACTATTAGTATCTAGTTTCCTGCCCGCAAAGACCTAATAACACGATCATACTCCTCCCACAACACATCTACCCCCCTCCTACTCAAATGCAGTCCATCCATCGAATACATTTCTTTCATTCCAACAAACCTATCCCACACATCCACAAACATGACACCTTCCATCTCACACATCCTCCTCACATAATTATTCAGCCCAATTGCACGAGACATCCATTCTACCCCAACATCCATTCTTGGAAGCACACCTGTCACAACACCTTTCATTCTACTTTCTTTTACCTTTTCAATCAACCTCTTGTACCTCTCACGTAACTCACATGCGCCCACTATCTTCACATCATTCACTCCTACATGTGTAATCACAACCGCATCCCTTGCACAGCCAGACACCAGCTAATACCTATCAGACAGATCTCTCACTCCAGCACCCGGCAAACACACCCTCAAACCATTCAATCTACTTGCATTCAACTTCCTATCTAAATATCTAACTCGCGAATCACCCATCACAAGCACTCCAGTCAGACTCCTATTCCTAACCCCCACAGACTTAACTCCATCCCCACTCCTATTCTCATTCAAACTACCAGTCACTCGAACTCCACCCCCACCCTCATCAGTCATATCACTTCCAGTTACTTCCTCTCTTAGCGCACTGAATCTATTAGTCAAGCTAATAGGTTCTGTGTCCCTCTGACTCACACACCTATTCTCCCCCTGGCTAACAACCTCAACAGAGGCAACCCTATTCTCACAAAGAACAGGAGAAGCCTCCCTAGCTTCATGTTTCTTAACCACTCTCCACTGTCCCCCATCCTCACTAGGCCTATTTCTAACTAATCTAAGGGGCTAACTTCACTATCACTAGAACTATCATATCCTACCTCCTCCACCGGCCCTCTACCTTCACCTGAAACATCTAACTGGCCTACCTCACCACCTAACCTATTCCCAAATCTAGGCCTAACACTAAGTTCCCTCCTGAGCTCAGCAACTAACCCCTCCAGCCTACATATCCTGTCTAATTCCTGCCTTCTCATCCCCTCTAAATCTACAATGCATTCACGCAGCCCACATACAACACATGTATACCCCTCACCTAATACACCACAACCAATGCATATATTCCGACACTCATGCTCACTTTCATCCTCAAACTCCATCACTTATTCAAACAAAGAAAGAACTTAAGTAGCAATAAGAAAAAAAAAGAAGAGCAACTTAGCTTTCGCTGATTGTGGTGAGAAAAAAACAAACAAACTATAGAAAAATCTGAAAAATAGATCAACAGACTGAGAGCTCTATGAAACACGTGCTACCTGTTCGAAGGTCAGTCAAAGCCATTTTTGTGCACTGCTCTTCACATTGACTTAATTTGGTGGTTCATGATCTGAATTCTGTCGCAGATATTTGGAATACAACTGGAACTGTGAAATCTATCATAATTTTTTTCTCTGAAAGTCCCAAGCGCACAAGGCTGGTTCCAAATCTACCTTTGTTGTGTGACACTAGATGGAGCGCAAAGTACAAAAGCATCTGCGTCTTTTCAGAGAACTTTTGTGATATCTATGCAAAACTGGAGCAACTAGAGGTAAGCCAACATGAGTTACAGAGTACCCGTCAGACAGCACATCAGCTGAGGAGTACAGCAGGTAGGTACCACAGTATTCCTCATCTGTCTCAAGATTATGGCGAAATACTCAGCGATGTTGGAGCCAGTGACCAAACAGCTACATGCAGTTGAGATGGACATGATGGGATTCCGAGATCACATTGACTTGTTAATGAAGGCTTTCCGAGATCACCAGGATGAAGCGGATTGTGTGTTTTCAGAAGATGTCATCCCTGAGGGGAAAATATTGTCAGGAGAACTTATAGAATTGACTAGGCCTCAACGATGTGCATGCCAGATCAACCGGCCAAATGTAGGAGGCTCCATTGATGAGTACTATCACAGCATCATATTTTCATATTTTTGCATTACATCCAAGAGAAATGAAGAAAATAGAAAGAAGTGAATTTAAGAACCGTTTCATCTATCAAAAAATATAAAAAATTGAGAATCTTGTTGAAGAAGCACTAGCATGGTATCACATGCAGAAACAAGGGCCCACTGGATGACAACTCTCTCTCTCTGGGTATGATTTAGCTGTTGAAGGAGACCACTCTGTTCCCTGCTGTGCGCAAGGCTATCCTTATCGCACTGACTCTGCCTGCAACAACATGTACAGTGGAGAGGTCATTTAGCACAATGCGCAGGGTGAAGACTTGGTTAAGGTCAACAATGACCGATCAATGTTTGTCCGGCCTCTGTGTGCTCAGTGTCCACTGCGGAAAAGCGAACAGCCAGAACACAGATAATGAACAGGGTCATTGACAGGTTTGGAAGAGATCCCCACTGACTCCATTTCCTGTTCACATAGTGTTAATAATAATACTTGAATAGTGGAAAACTGAATAAACAGTTGAACAATGTCCATGGTATTTTATTCATTTTGTATTTTGCATGCATTTTTTTTTATTTTCCATAAATTCTAGTGGGGCAAATGCCCATCTTTGCCCCCTGCGGATGGCCATGAACACAGCCAATGCTCACGACACTACACATCTCTATATTTCCTTCACCCTCCCCCCTGCATTTTTTTCTGCCGATGCCCATGCTAACATACGATTTGTAGAATTTAAGGATATCCTCTTTACTCTTGTAGCTAACATTCCCCTTAATGTATCCTAGCACCCTATTTGCTCTATTTTTTGCCCCAATACACTGCTTTGAAAACTTCATTGAGCTATCTACTACTACGCCTAAGTCCTTCTCATCCTCAACTGAATTCAGCCAATCCCCATCCATTTCATAGCTAAATTCCCTTTTATCCCTTCCCATGTTAAGAACTTTGCATTTTTTAAGGTTAAAAGTCATTTGCCACTTCTGAGCCCAAGCTAATAACTTATTTAAGTCACTCTGCACTTTAAAGCTACCCTCATCAGCAAAACTGACACTTTGCTATTTACAGCCTCCCCAAGCCCATTTATATAAACTATGAATAATGAAGGGCCTAGAACGGATCCCTGAGATACGCTACTGATAAAGTCCCTCCACTGTGACCTCACCCCATTCAGCACAACACTGTTTCCTGTCTTTCAGCCATTCAGTTCTCCAATTCAAAACTTTACCACATATCCCATGCATTTTTAATTTGTGAACTAGTCTCCTATGTGGAACCTTATCAAAAGCTTTGCTAAAATCTAAGTAAATTACATCAACATTCTCTCCCTTATCTAATTGTTTAGTAACATAATCCATAAAATCCACTAAATTTGTTAAACGCAATCTACCTCTTATAAACCGATGCTGAGCATCATTTATTAACTTACTACACTCTAGATGGTCAGAAATCCCCTTTTTAACTATCTTCTCAAGAATTTTACAAACAATAGAAGTTAAGCTTACCTGCCTAAAGTTATTTGGGTCCTCTTTATTATAGGTGGGCGCGATAACAAAAAAATGTATCACGATAATCGATAATGATAACCAATAATCAGTGATTAATTTCTTACCTGGTGAGGCTCTCCTTCATCTCCTCATAGGTTTTGAGGATCCTCCTCCCAGCTCGGACCTTACCTATTTCTGTCTCCAAGGCATGCGTGGCTGCCCCCTGTGCTAAACAGGAACCAAAAATTGAAATTATCGATTATCGCTAATTTGGAACCAAAAGTATTGGCGATAATGGGGAGAATTTTTTTCTGATAACCGATAACCCGATATCATTATCGCGATAATGCCCACCTATGCTCTTTACTTCCCTTTTTAAAAATTGGCACTACATTCGCTAATTTCCAATCATTAGGTATTTCTCCAAACTCTAGTGATCTAGTATATATCTAATCAAGAGCTACTGCAATACTATCTACACCTTCTTTGAGTAACCTAGAATGAATGTTGTCTGGGCCAGATGACTTACTAGTATTTAATTCCAATATAAGCCATTTAATTATTTCCCTGTTCACATTAACGGTATTCAACACTACTTCCCTTGATCTAGAATTATCATTAATTAATCTATCTGGATTCTTTTGTGTAAATACTGAAGAAAAATGATCATTAAGGACCTCTACTATTTCCTCATCAGATTCTTTCAAAACCCCTTCATATCTAATAGGCTCTATTTTATGACTGTTATATTTGTTATTAATTCTATAATAGCTAAAGAATTTTCTTATTTCTTTATTATTATTTTGAGCTAATTTAATTTCTGCTGCTCTTTTGCTCTTCTTAATAATCTTACTTTATTTCTGGTCGACCTATAATGATATAAATTGTCTAAAGTACTTTCTCTCTGTAATCTCTGGTATGCCCTTTCCTTCTCAGAAATTTTCTAGCTATCTCCTGATTACACCACAATGGCGCCCTACATTTCTTCCTAATAGCCTTCATTAGGATATGCTGCTCTTGGACTATATTTAATATAGTCTTAAAAGTGTCACACATCTCATAAGTATTCTTCTTCCTGAATTCTATATCCCACCTAATGGGATTTAGCAAGTTGCATAATTTATCATAATCGCCCCTATAAAAATTTGGAGTTTATGTGGACTTTGTTCATGTTCTACCTTTCACAATTCCCAAGTTAAAATGAACCATCTGATGATCACTATTTCCCAATGCTTCCCTGACAGTCAATTCCTGAACCAAGTGATCATCATTTGAAAGAACCAGTTCTAATATATTAGCAAATTGAGTAAAAAAATTGTCCTCAACGCATTCTATAAATTTACAACTTGCTCTATCCCTTCCTATCATATTTTCCCAGTCCACAGAATTTAAATTAAAGTCACCAAGAATAACTGTATCTACTTCACATCCTCTACTTAATTCCCTGATCATTAACTCCAATACAATGTCTGTCCAGTTGGTCTGAAAATGCTCCCAAGTGCATTATCCTATTTTTACTAACCCTAATATCTATCTCCTTGCTTTATAGAATTATGTAGATTTGAAGAAATGCTATTTCTGATATTAATAATCAACCCATCACCAGTCCTATCTCTCCTTTGACTAATGTAGTTCAAATTCACTCACATTGTCATTAAATTTACTTTCATTAACCCATGATTCTATTACACATATTATATCTTCATCAATAATATAACTAAATAACTCATCTTTCTTATTTCTAAGACTACGAGCACTGGTATAAAGACAACTCAGCCCTCCTATCCCTGAAGCACCTCTTTTAGAATGTATACCTTCCACTCTATCGCCTCTGCATCTCTTTCCTTTCCTTGCCCCACCCTGTACTCTTATATTTTCCTGACCACTATATGTAACTAGTTTCCCACCTGCAAAGACCCAACGACACTATCTAATTCCTGTCCATCCAATGCATACAATGCCTTATTCCCATAAAACCCATTCCAAACATCTACAAACACTAATCCTGACTCTTTACACAGGCTTCTCACATACTCAGATGCATGATCTGACCCAATCCTATGGATTGTTTAAATTGTAGATGCATGATCTGACACTATCCTATGGATGCATTTTGTTGGTAGGTTTTGACAGATGGGATGACATTTGATTGGCCCTTGTGGCTTTTGTCATCCATGAAATTATGTCATTCAGTCAAATTGCATGAGACAACCATTCCATCCCCACATCCAATCTCAGAAGCACACTTGAAACAATGCCTTTCCCTCTACTTTCACTCATCCTTTCAACTAACCTTTTGTACCTCTCTTGCAACTCACATGAACCCACCTTCTTTACATCATTTACTCCAACATATGTAATCACAACTGCATCCCTCCCACACCCAGACACCAGACTATCATACCTCTCACACATCATTTTCACCAGCACCCGGCAAACAAACTCTCACTCCCCTCCATTTGCTTGCACTCAACTTCCTATCTAAATATCTAATCTGAGAGTCACCCATCACAAGCACCGCATTCATCCTCCTAGTCCCCCATAACCTAGCATTACCCTCCCTCCTGTTCTCATTCAAACTACCACTTATTTCAAAATATAATTAAAAATTTCTTTAGTTAACTATCTTCCTGAACTTAAATATATTACACCAAAAAATCCCAATTGAAAAAAATGTCACTGAATAGAGAGCTCGCTGAGAACACACCCGATCGCTACCCATGCTCTCTTTATGTATAGACTCCCATAGTTAAAAAAATAGATCAAGCTCTAGACTTGGGTTTTAATACTGGAATTTCAAGGATGACAAAAGCCACAAGGGCCTATCAAAGGTCATCAGTATCTGTCAAAACCCATCTGCATCTGGCATTGTATGCACTGGATGGATTCCATCTAAGTTGGGCGGGGGAGTTGGTGTTGTGGGTGGAGTTAAATAAAGTCATTAGGTCTTTACAATGGGAAACTAGTTATTGATAGTGCTCAGGGAAATACAAGAGTAGAGGGTTGGGGAGGGAAAGGAAAGAGATGCAGAAGAGATAGAGCGGAAGGTATATGGACTAAAAGAGGTGCTTTAGGGATAGGAGTGCTGAGTTGTCTTTATATCAATGCTCATGGTCTTAGAAATAAGAAGGATGAGTTATTTAGTTATCAATGAATATATAGGGTAAACCTTGCGATCCGTACTCCGGTTGCTTTCCCAATTGCGAGTCTCCTTGTCCCCATAATATTTTGTCCATTTCCCAATATGTTTCACCTAACTGTCTGATTAACTGTCATTTTACTACTTGTTCCTGAGGGTGAGCGTAATGAGCAGGGTGGGCATAGGCCCCTATACCCGATATTGGTAGATATAATATGTGTAATAAAATCATGGGTTAATGAAAATAAATTTTAAGGTAAATTGAGGCGGTGATAGTGCCATCATTTCTGGGGTTTTAGAATCTTCTAATCGATGAAGAGTTATAGATGAAATGTTATTCAGCTCATCAATTAAGTAGGAATATGTACCTGTTTTGGGTGAAATTCTGATGAAATTAAGTTTATTGATACTTTATTATCATGGCTCACCTGATTTGCTACACTATAGCATTTCAGTGTTGACACAAATCAAAGATAGGAACTAAGTAGGGGCAACTCATATCTGCTGGCACCCAGCTCATATTTAGTAATTATGTTACATATAAAAGAAAATTCTTTAAGTACCGTGAGCAGAGTTGTGTGTCACATGCAGAACTCAGTGCACAATATGGAAAATTATTAATTTAACATGTTCAATGCTGTAGCGGGCCGAAAATATATCTCTAATTCCAACCCGCTTCCTACACTGTCTGGATGTGAGAAATCGAAGGAGAATGAAACGGATTGTATATACAGTCCCTTTACTTTCAAAAAAATGTACAAAATATCTACAATAGAGAGGGGCAACTATATTGGAGATCTTGTTACTTTTCACAAAAAAAATCCTATATATATGAAATCAGAAAAAATAAATAAGTCCCACTTATAAATATTATTAATCGATCCTAAGAACAATAAAAAATCAAACAACCCAAATAAAATTTGGGTTACTACAGTCAATGAACAACAAAAGATGGCCTCACATGTTACAACAAAATTTTTGTATTCAAAACGAGCGCCTTCGAGCTTGGACTAAGATAGGTAACCTTGTTAGAGTTGTGTGGCTCTAATAAGCCCTCCTTTGCTAAAGCTAAACTATTTTATACTCAATCAAATAGGACAGAACATGGCCTGGAACCCTTGTCCTATACTAATGGCCTTTGGTATAATAATAATCAATAGTTATAGTCAGCTTCAATTACAGGGGTAATTTACAGGTGCTTGCCCTTTTATCTTTCCAAATTATGGCGCCTGGAAAGATAAAAAACATTTTATAATAACATGCTAATCAATAAAAAAACAAACAAACAAAAACCAAACCCATTCCCATTCACACACACATTCTTCCTTAGGGAGGGAGAGGGTACTGAGAAAAGGGGTGGGAGAATAGCTCTTTTTACACACTCACATTCGCTCCACCACACCCCTCCTTCCTTAAGCCATTCGACCAGTCACTCACAAAACCCTTTCAATCACTCTTCACGGTACTACTTGTGCTCAATCGGACCCTTCTGCACCCATTCACACTCTTCTACTGGTCCATGGCTACACGTAGCAATTAGTCGTCCTGTCAGTCTCATCGTCACTATTGATCATCTCGTCAACTATACTCTTAGCCCTCATTACCAGTTCTCCCATCTCACGACAGAATTCTTTCATACTCTTCCGTTCAAAACCTTCACTCTTCATACCCCCATTCATCAGCTCCTCACTCACAGCTCTCATCCAACTCAAGGTACATTTTTGCGAAACAGACAGGTCACTCACATCCCCTGTATTCTCAACAGGCATACCAGAAACCCCTTCGACTGGTTCCCACCAGAAACCTGAAAAATCAGCCACTTCATCATTCACTACATCAAACTCATCCCTACTATTACCATTCATAAAACCTGAAAAATCAGTCACACCAATGCTTTCAGGCTTCCTACACACTTCATTCATTACCTCCTTCCTTAAATCATCCACACTATCGGGCACTCTCACGTCTGCTCCATCATTCTTCAAATCTTGCAAACCATTCCATACACTTTCAAACAAGGAATCACCACCACCCTTACTCTCTTTTCCATTCATAACCCCTTTCGGCAAATACTCAGGATCACTCACTCCACACACATTTCCATCATTCGTACCAGGATACCTTGACATCAAATCAGCCACTCCATTCCATTCACCAGGCACATATTCAATCACAGAGTCAGTCACTCAAATCTTCCAAAGTCCTTGCAATCCTACTATCAGCCCACTTCATACACTGCAGATACACAAGAGGTTGATCTGTTTTGATCACAAACCTCACACCATACAAAAACAGACGCAACACTCTCATCAATATCTTATCGCAGCCAGCTCTCGTTCCACAGTCAAATACTTTCGTTCTGCAACATTCATAGCCGTGGATACATACCCAATTATTCGCCTGACATTCTCTCCATTTAAACGCTGCTCTTCCATCAGAAAACCTCCCATACAATACCCACTCGCATCTGTATACAATTCAAGCATTTTAGCATTTACACTATAATCTGGGTAAGCTAATTCAACATCTTCAGCCGCTGCCTCTTTCAGTCTCTCATACGCCTCATTCATCTTATCATTCCACTTGACAACCATACTACCTTTCTTGCCCATCCACTCAGTCAGAGGCTTACTCACACCAGAACAATCACGTATAAACTTTCGCTGGAACTCAATCAAACCCCCAAACGACTTCAGTTGCTTCACAGTCACCGGTTTAGGAAACATTCGCACCTTCTCAACATACTTAGGTGATTTTCGCAACCCATTCTCACTCACCATATGCCCAAGGAATTCCACTTCTTTCCCAAACCATTCACACTTCGCCACTTTCACCTTCACACCAACACTCTCCAACGTTCTCAACACATCATTCACCAATCTCATATGCTCCTCAAAAGTCTCAGTCATAATCAAAATATCATCTATAAACGCAATCACATTCTGACTCGCAAACTTACTCAACACAACATTCATTGCCCGCTGGAAGGCTCCAGGAGCATTAGCCAACCCAAAGCTGAGGTTCCAGAACTGGTAATGCCTCTTTGAGGAAGAGAAGGCAGTTACCGGCTGGCTCTCCTCAGCAATGGGCATCTGGTAATACCCCCGTACCAGATACAGCTTCGTAAACCACTCCATCCCATGCATACTTTACACACACATGGGAAACCTTTCTTTCACAGTCCTTTCATTCACCTTTCTATAATCCACACACAGACACAATCTTCCAGCCGGCTTACGTACAGGTACAATTGGACTATTCCATGCACTCTCGCTCTCTTCAATCACCCCCAATTGCTCCAATTCCAAGCACTGCTCCTCAATCTCATCAGCAACTGGAGGTGGGAAATGCCTTGGCAACCCCGAAATCCAGATCACCCTTACTGAGGGCTCCCTTTCGTTCAAATATCATTCGATACACATCCTCCCTTTCATACTCAGTAAAGCATCCATCCAATTCCACCATGCTCTTGACTTCATTATACGTCCATTCACAAGTCTTTTCACCTGCAACATTCACCCTGACATCCGTACTATCATTCATACCTACCTCATTGACAGTGGAGAGGTGACCCAGTACATCTCCGACTTGGATTCCCCTCACCTGCCCTTTCACACTGGGGTCCGCCTGCACACATACAAAAGGATCATTCATTCTCATCAAGCTATCAAACACACAAACAACACGCCTTACCTTATAACACGCATCCTTTCCATCCAATATCACAGTGTCCTCACCCACATTCAAACTAACATCCTTACTCCAACTCACTCTAACAGACACCCTTTCACCCTTCACAAGCCTTACATTCTCCATAGCAGTCACCTCAATACCAGTAAACACACTCCTCAAAATGCTAGCATCTTTCCCTACATACAACTTATACACCCCATTTTTACCAATCTTTCTCTCAATCTGATCACTCGCAGGATGCACAACCATACGATTCATTTTCATAAAATCATAGCCCAAAATCACACCATACTCACTACTCACCTTATCAATCACAGAAAATTCACATTCATTCATTCATCATCATACCATGCATTCGAACAGGTGACCTTATCATTCCAATCACAGGCACTCTCCTATTACCAATACCTACCAAACTACCCTTGCACTCAGTCAAGAGGGCTTTCTCGCTAACCTTGTCATACATATCTTTATACACCAAGCTCGCCTTGCATCCAGAATCTATTAAAGCCAAACACTCAATTCCATTCAATTCCACCTTCACACTCAGACACTCATACTTCCTACCAGACAGCACTTTCACACTAGACAGACTTACCAACACATTACTCACACTCATGCACCCAGAGGATACTTCAGCAGGTACCCTCTTACCATTCAGTTTCCCGCTTCAGACTTCCCATTCACACCTTGCGCTCTCAGTCTAATCCAACACTTTTCACTTGAATGTCCTTCCATCGCACAATAGCTACATACATTCCTCTGGTCACGACACATCCTTGCATAATGACCAGCCTTTCCACAATTACCACATGCATACTTCACACTCCCCCCAGCAGTTGCTCCACCATTCAACCTCGGACAATCTTTCTTCAAATGGCCTATTTCTTTGCACTCGAAGCACTCTTTCACACTTTCCTAGCAATCCTTTATCATATGCCCTTTCTTACCACACCCAAAACATGCACCAGATGTCCACCTACATTCTGCCAACATATGACCTTTCCTTCCACACCGACAACATTCCACAATCTTTCTCCCACCATTCGGTCTCTCGTTTGCTGGGACATACCTCGGCTTCTCTCTCATATATCCGTTCCCACGCTTGAAATTCATCTGACCCCTTCCATTCGACCACCCTCCATTTGCCCATCCATTCTGCCGGCCCAGGAAGTTCGACATCACTCCAGCTGGTGCAGCCTTCAGGGCATCCCTGTAGCTGACAAACTGCTGGGGTGGATGAAAGCTCCTGGGCTTCTTACCCCCAACATTCACACTGTACCATCCATCCTCTTCTAGATCGCTTTCATCATCAAATCATCCATCTTCTAACAGTTCCAACACATCCTCCCACATCAACCGTTCACCTGTCAGTCTCACTCTCTCCTTTCTCTTTCCACTCAGCCATTCACTCACCTTTCGCGGGATCGTGTCCAAAAACTTCCTCATGAGTGGTTTACATTCATTTGCATCATCATCACTATACCTCGTTCGTGCCATACTCTCAAGCCTATGTGCATACATATTCACCCCTTCGTTCTTACCTATACGTGCCTTCTCAAATTCATTCACTTTCTTATATTTCACACTCTCATTCGTTTCACCTGTCGAATCATCCGCTTCTTCACTACATCGTACTTAGGCTCTCCCACACTCGTTATCACTCGCAAGAACTCCAACACTTTCCCATCCAAACAATCTCCCAGAACACTCACCCAGTGACCATTGTTCTGCGGGTACTTGAGCTTGCAGTACCGCTCAAAATCCCTGAAGAACTCATCCATACTCTTTCCCCCATGCAATCTAAACTTATCAATCCTTGGCACTTCCCTAATCAAAATTCCTTTTCCCACATTCACTTAACTCTCCGAAGAGCTACTCTCGATCTCACTCATTCCAATCATATCATCACTCTCTCCCTCATCTGAGTATAGCGAATCCACACTCTTCCCTCTCGCCTTCCTATCCTTAACCTTAGAACCATGCTTACTTCCTCTATTACTTTCCACTCTCTTCCATTCACCCCTTTTCCTACCACTCACAGTATCTTCTTTAGACTCAATCATACTGCCATCCATTCCATTTAGCGGATTCCCTTCAGTAGGAGCAGGGGTCAAGGTTGTAGGTCCTGGGGCTGGTCCAGCCCCTGTCATCATGTTATATAGGTCCTGCATCCATCGGTCAGTCTGATCCTGTTGGTCTCCCATTTCCTTCTTCATCCTATCAGTCTTTTCATTCATCCCTTTTATTTCATTCTCCATTCCCTCCATCATTCCCCGCAACATTTCACATTCCTCTTCTTTCTTTCTCAACTCCAGTCTCAATCGCACTACTTCTTCATTCAAAGTTTCCGCTACAGCCATTGTTCCCAAGTTAGTGAAAAGATAGGAGGAGGGAAAAATCAATCAAACCACTTGTCACGCTAATTGGGTATGGACTGCAATCTAATCCCGTCACGCTCCCGGTTTCGAAGTCTCACGTCCTTATTCGGGCGCCAAATGTAGCAGGCCGAAAATATATCTCTAATCCCCATCGATCCAACCCGCTTCCTACACTGTCTGGACGTGAGAAATCGAAGGAGAATGAAACGTATTGTATATACAGTCCCTTTACTTACAAAAAAATGTACAAAATATCTACAATAGAGAGGGGCAACTATATTGGAGATCTCGTTACTTTTCACCCCAAAAATCCTATATATATGAAATCAGAAAAAATAAATAAGTCCCACTTATAAATATTATTAATCGATCCTAAGAACAATAAAAAATCAAACAACCCAAATAAAATTTGGGTTATTACTACAGTCAATGAACAACAAAAGATGGCCTCACATGTTACAACAAAATTTTTGTATTCAAAATGAGCGCCTTCGAGCTTGGACTAAGATAGGTAACCTTGTTAGAGTTGTGTGGCTCTAATAAGCCCTCCTTTGTTAAAGCTAAACTATTTTATACTCAATCAAATAGGACAGAACATGGCCTGGAACCCTTGTCCTATACTAATGGCCTTTGGTATAATAATAATCAATAGTTATAGTCAGCTTCAATTACAGGGGTAATTTACAGGTGCTTGCCCTTCTATCTTTCCAAATTATGGTGCCTGGAAAGATAAAAAACATTTTATAATAACATGCTAATCAATAAAAAAACAAACAAACAAACAAACAAAAACCAAACCCATTCCCATTCACACACATTCTTACAGAGGGAGGGAGAGGGTACTGAGAAAAGGGGTGGGAGAATGGCCCTTTTTACACACACTCACATTTGCTCCACCACAATGCGATCTGACCCACCCGTGTGTTGCTGAGGAATTTTGTTATGTGTGAAATGACCCACTGGTGGCTCCTATACCAAAAAATACAAATTAATAAAAAATATTAATTAAAATATATCTTTGAGATATTTCTTAGCATTACTTATTAAATATTGTGTATAAAATGGTATATTTTATAAAAACGGTAATAATTAAGACATTTTATTTCAAATACAATACAAAAAAATACTCCTTTTTTGAACACAAAATTTGAAGAACAAAAAAAAGTAGAGCTTGTGTAGGTCCAGTCATCCAACTAATGCTTCAAATTAACCCATTAGTCACCCAGCAAATTGCTTTGAAATCGGCCTCAAACAATTTATCCTTACTACCTCGTTATGGAAAATAATAAAATAAAGTATTTAAATCCTTTATTATAAATCAAATAATATATCATTTTAATCGCAAAGAATTATTCTATTGATTTAACCTAAAAATTATTAATAAGTGCAAATATGGAATAGCAGACAAGGGTCAGGGTTGGCAAATCAAAAAACCCAGGTTTTTTTGGTCTTTTTCTAGTGAAATTTGAAAAAACCAAGTTTTTTTTTTGTTTCTTTTCAAATTTACACTTATCATTATTTTATTCAAAATGCATATTTATGTTATAATTTCAATAAATATCTATCAAATTAAGGTTTTCTCTCTGATACTGACTCAATTGTGGGTACCCACAATTCTCGATCAGTGATCTGTTCTCACTATAATATAATTATTAAACTATTAATTATCATAAAAATTGAGAGAGCTATTCTTTTTCTACATTATTCCAATGCTTGTAGCATTTGCTTTTTGAAAAAAAAAAAACATTTGAAAAACCCCAGAATAAACCCAGGTTTATTTTTTTTTCAAATTATATTTTTTTTAAAGAAATGAACGCTATTTATCATTCTTTTATTTAAAATGCATATTTATGTTTATAATTTCAACAAATATGTATCAAATTAAGGTTATTTCTCTGATATTGACTCATAATTCATCTCCTACAGGTTATGGCTATCATGGGTACCTATAATTCTTGATCAGTGATCTGTTCTTACTATAATATAATTATTAAACTAATTAATTATTATAAAATTAGAGATAGCTTTTCTTTCTCTATGCTATTCTACTAATGCTTGTAGCATTTGGTTTTGAAAAAAAAAAGAATAAACCTGTTTTTTTTTTTTAAAGAAATGAATGTTACTTATCATTCTTTTATTCAAAATGCATATTTATGTTTATAATTTCAAAAAATATGTAGCAAATTAAGATTGTCTCTGATACTGATTCATAATTCATCTCTCCTTCTACAGCCCTGTAAGGGGCGCGGCGATTTGGCATCCTAGCCGCCGTGCTGACGGGACTTAGCACCCTGTCCAACACCAGCTTAACCTCTTCTCCTTCCTTAAAAACACTTGTTTCCTCGCTTTTCATACAACCTCTCCCACAACTCTCTCTGGTCAGCCTCTAATTTCACAGGGTAGATGCTGACCTTCTTCTTAAGCTAACCGTCCCGGATCGGGGCTGAAGGGGGAGGGGACAACCTTCCCTAACCCCTGAGCTCTGGTTTGATGGAGGTTTTTTAACAACCTGCTTCATCCCCCATCCATACCTTCCTCACATACCTTTTCCTCTCCTCTTCACAATCTATCCTTTTACGTCGTGTTCAAGGTGGAGCCGCTATGCTGATGGACTGCCAGGCCACCAGGCCACCAGGCGGGAGGGGTGGTCCCAAATGGCGGCGCCTGGCTCTGCCAGGCCTCTAAGCACCTCTTGCAGTGCGGCAACTGCGAGAGGTGATGAGCGGTTGCATCCCGTAATAAAAAGAGGGTCACCATGCCAATGATGAGTCTAACCCCCCCCCCTTTAACTCCCCCTGTACCAACGACGGAGCCGCTCTCGGGCAGCTCCACAGAAAAAATGGAGGTCCCCCCCCCATGTGCTTGCACACGGGACCCTCCATATTTCTTTAACCGGAGAGGAGGCTTACTCCTCTCCTACGGCTATGGGTGTAGGGGACTGCCCCTCACCCCCTTCTCTGGGGGTGGTTTCGGGCTCTCCCTGCTTCCAGCGGCAGTCCCTCCTTTTCTTTCCATAGTGAACTGCAACCCATCAAAGTGGCTTGGTAGGCAAACCCCCTTAGGGGGGAGAGGAAAGCCAGGCCCCTTCGGTCGATTCCCTCAAAAGACCTTCTGGCAAGAATATTAAACCTTGCCGGGGTCAAAGCCTGTGCCTCCCTACACAAGACTGGTGACGCTGCTAAGGGGACCTGCGATGTCCTGGGAGGGGATGGCCAACTGGAGGCCCCTCCTGTGATAGAGATGGTCCTTGAGGAAACCCAGCCTCAGACAGTAGGGCCTTCCATGGGGGAGAATCCGGGCTCGGCACCAAGCACCGAACCCGAATCCGCCCCTATACAAGGTCCTCCTCAAACGGCTGAGGGCTCCGAGGCAGCACAAGGAGGTGATGGATCTCCTCTAACTGGTGCCCCTGCAACCACCAGGACCTTCTCCATTTCGGAGAAGGACCTGGCTAAGGCTGGTCCATCTGGCCTAGGGGCTCCTATCGGCGGAGGTGAGAAGCAGGTTCATTCCCCGCCCTCCTCTCCAAAAAAGAAAAAGACTAAGAAGACTTGGGGCTCCTCTCCACCCGTGGAGGTTGTGGAGACATATGGGTCTGCTGCCACTTTGGCAAGCGACCAAGCCAAGATCGGCACATCTGGCCCCTCTGCCCCCCAGGGTGCGGAGCCCCTGACTACGACAAAGATCAAAAGTGCACAGGGTGGAGCCTCAACGACATTGTGGCCCCTCATTCAGAGGTTACCTGGCGTTTTCGAGCCCGCTGGCTTCAAACGCATCCTCGTTATTCGATCCACTGATGGCACCATGTTGGCCAAGGGCAACATGATCCATCAGAGGAGAGGATTAGCTAGTGCATTTGGTAGAGAGCCGAAGGTGACCCGTTTCTTGTACGGGAGCCTTCTGGCGAATCCCACCGAGGGGGCCATAATAAGTGCTCTTCGGACACTTCAGGGCACCCCGGTGAGTGTGACGCCGCACTCTACCATGAACTTTGTGAAAGGAATAATTTATGCGAGGGAACTCGTTGACTACTCCATTGAGGACATCACCTTAGAGCTGGCCGACCATGGGGCAGTCAAGGTCGAACGCGTGATGAGAAAACCAGGAGGGGCCTTGAGACCCACCCCTACACTCTGTGCCACGTTCGACTGTGACAAGCTCCCTGAGCTGGTGCATGGCGGTTGGTACCGCTACCACGTGAAGGCATTCGTGCCACTGCCGCGACGGTGCTATTACTGTCACCACCTTGGCCATACGAATCGTTCTTGTAGACGTACAAAGTCGGGGTCACCCGAAGTCTGTGTAAATTGCTCCAAGCCTGCACACGATAAGTCTAAATGGTGTGTGGAAAAGTGTGTCAATTGCGGAGAGCCGCACCCCGCTTCTTTGAAGCAATGTGGTGCATATCTCCTTGAGAAAGAAATCCTGGCCGTTCAGGCCCAGGATCGACTCTCATTCTGCGAGGCTAAGGACTTTGTCCTAGCACGCCCGGCTTTGCCTGGGATGTCATATGCCTCAATAGTTAGAAAGGCACCCTCTGCTCCTGGCCCATCCAGGCCAATGAGCACGATTGTTTCCGAGCCCATTCGGAGCCCTTCTGCGGGCTCTACTCAACCTGGGCACTCCCTTGGTAAAGCTGGTGGCAAAAAGGGTTCACCCCCAGCCGGGGCTAAAACCAGGGCTTCCCCCTCTTCCCCCAGCGTGACCGTTTCCCGTAGGGCAAAACGGCCACGCGCCTCCACTGAGTCGTTAGACTCACAGGAGGCAACACCCCTGAAGTTAGTCGCTAGGCCATCTTCCGGGGTTCCTAATACTGTCGCCCGAAAGGAGGACAGCAACAAAGGAGCTTCTTTGCACATACCTAGTGGTGGAGCAAGTGGCTCGGAGATGGTGGTTCCTTGAAAAGAGAGCCCCCCACCTCTGAAGCTGCAATGGGCGCCTAAGTTTTGGAGGCGGAGGGAGGAAAAGACTCGCATGGCGAGCCCAACCTCCCCCAATAAGTCCTCAAAGGCGACAGCGCTTTGTCCAGCCAACAGCGACCGGGGTTCTGCCTCCGGGAAGTGTATGGCCATTCCCTTCAGGGTCTTCTGTTAGAGGAGGGCCCCTGCGTCTCTTCCGAGCTAGGCCTGGAGGGCATATTCCTTCAATGGAATTACCGTGGACTCCGGGCCAACTGGGAGGAGCTGTGGAGGCTCATCTCATCCCATTCCCCGTTAGCTAGCTTTCTGCAGGAGACCATGCTAGGCGTGTGCCCCCTGCCTGCTCTCCCGGGGTATAAGGGTCTTGCACCCCACCACCACGAGATGGCCGCCTGGGGGATGCACGGTTTACACCCGGCATGTTGTCTCCATTCTTCCTTTCTCTTTAGATACCTCCTTTCAGGCAGTGGCTATGCAGCTGCACCTGGATAGGAGGTATACTATCATTTCTGCGTACATTCCACCGCCAGGTGACTTTGTCGCAGGGGACTTCTGCCGCATCGTGGCACGGTTGCCGAGGCCCTTTCTCTTGCTTGGAGATCTGAACGGCAGGCCTCCTCTCTGGGGAGATTACTCCATAAATCCCAGAGGACAAGTCCTTGCAGATGTGATCGAAGAGCTTGAGATGGGTGTCCTAAATGTGGATGAGTTTACGCATCACTGTCCGAGAACCGCTTAATTTTCTTGCCTTGACCTATCTTTGTGCTCTTCGGATGCACAGCCTGATTTTTATTGGGGGGTGGTCGATGACCTCCATGGTACTGATCACTTTCCCATTCAAATATCATTTTCAGGGCAACTGCCGCCTGAGAGCCCACCTCGGTGGTGCTTGTCACGGGCGCGGTGGCCTGAATTTCAGGAAATGACTGAATTCTCTATCTCAGTCGAGGAGTTTAGGTCGGTAGATGAGGCCGTTGAGTTCTTCTCCGGCAACCTCATCGCTGTGGGCCTGACTACTATTCCTAGGACGTCTGGCCGTTTTTCACGCCGACCACTCCCATGATGGTCAGCCGAGTGTGAGATGGCCCTCAAACAGAAGCGTTATGCCCTCATGCGCTATAAGCGGCGCCCGAACGATTTCACTGTCGGTGAATATCGTCGGGCTAGGGCTAGGTTCCGGTATATTTCGAAGCACGCCCGCCGCTCTTCTTGGCGGGCATACGTGTCTTCACTTAAAGGGAAGACCCCTTTAGTAGAAGTGTGGAAGCGTGTCAAAAGGATTTGGGGCAAGTTCTCGCAGGAACCCTCTCCCATTCTCCAGGAGAATGGGACCGCAATCTCGGACCCCGCGTCCGTGGCGGAATCCTTCGCGACCGCTTTTTCCGCATTCTCTAGCCGGGATGCTGCTCCGCCAGCATTCAATGCACGTTGTCATGTCGCGGAAGGCCGCCGGCTGGCCTTTACCTCCCGAGGGGGAGAACCCTTCAATGACTGGGAGCGAGTTGCGCTCCGCTCTCGCTTCGTGCGCGGACACCGCCCATGGTCCGGACGATGTCCCGTACGCCATGCTTCGACACCTGGGTGAGCGAGGCATTGCCTTTCTGTTAGATTTGTTCAACAGGATCTGGGTGGAGGGTCTTCTCCCAGATTCCTGGCAAAATCGCTACTGTGCTCGCCTTTCGCAAGCCGGGGAGAGATCACTCTACTCCGACCGGTTTCCGCTCAATCTCTCTAACCTCTTCAGTGTGCAAGTTGATGGAGAAATTGGTAAATGTTAGACTAGCCTTTTTCCTGGACAGTGGAGGCCATCTGTCTTCTGCACATTGCGTCTTCCGCAAGTTCCACTCCACGTCGGATGCTCTGCTCCGACTGGAAAATGCCGTCTGTGAGGCTTTCCTTCGTAGACAGCACTACGCCACGGTCTTTTTCGATCTGGAGAAGGCGTATGATACCGCATGGCGATACGGTATCATGGAGACTCTCCACACGATGCCGGCGAGGGGACGCCTCCCAGTCTTTATATCTGAATTTTTGCGAGATCGTCGATTCCGCGTGCGGGTGGGGGGAGCTCTTTCAAGCCCAAAGGAGCAGGAAGAGGGTGTCCCGCAGGGAAGTGTCCTCAGTGTCACACCCTTTGCCCTCAGCATCAACGGCATCACCTCGGTGCTGCCGGAAGATGTTCTCGCTACGCTCTACGTGGACGACCTTTCGATCTCTTTTGGCGCGGCCCAGATGCCAACTCTGGAGCGTCGACTCCAACAGGCATTGAACCGCGTCTCTCGTTATGCCGACTCGCACAGGTTTCGGTTTTCTTTGGCCAAGACTAAGGTGTTGCATTTCTGCCGCCATCCACGGCTCTACCCCGAACCAGATGTGTTTCTTAATGGGGTGCGCCTGGATGTGGTTGAATCACACCGTTTCCTTGTTCTTGTATTCGTCCGACGCCTCACCTGGGAGGCTCATATTCGCAGCCTTAGGGTCTCTTGTACCCGCGCTATGGATATTCTCCGTTCCGTGACATTCAGCGCTTGGGGCGCTGATAGGGCTACTGCCCTACTTTTTTTATTGATCCTTTGTTCGTTCGAAGCTCGACTATGGATGCGAGTTATATGCACCCGCAGCCGAGCGTTTATTGAGGAAGGTGGATTCGATCCACCACACCGGCCTCCGCCTTGCAACCGGTGCCTTCCGCACTTTCCCCATTGAGAGCCTTTTTGTCGATGCTGGGGAGATGCCATTCGCTCTGCGCCCCGTGCAGTGCATCCCTCGCCTGTACGCGCGAGCCCGGTGCCTCCCTCAGTCGCCAACAGCTTTCACTGCATCCGCAGCTGATCTAGACGGTGCTTCTGCCGCCGAGAGACGCCAGTCATACCTTAAGCCCTTTGGGTTTAGGGCCAGGAAACTCCTTCGAGAGCTAGATATAGCTCTCGGGCCGGTGGCGCCCCTGGTTCTGCCCAGGACGCCACCCTGGAGGGTACCAAATTTGGCTATTTTTCGCCACGCCTCTGCTCCCAAAGCTTGTACGGCGCCGGATTATTTTGTTTGACCTTTTTGGAGCACACCTCGTGTCACGCTGGAACCGTGCCAGTGTATACGGATGTCTCCAAGTCCGAAGAGGGGGTCGGCTTCCATGCCGTATTCCCTCTGTTTCAAGTCAGCGGGGCGCTGCGTCTGTCTTCACGGCCGAGCTGGTAGCAATACACCACTCGGTTCGGGAGATAACGCGACGTGCTCGGTTCAGAGACCGGATAGTGATCTATAGCGACTCACAAAGCGCCCTGAGTGCTCTCGGGGCATTGGAATCTCCGCATCCCCTAGTTCGCCATATCCGTGATGCCACGTTTTTTTCGGGCCGGGCAGATGTCGAGATTATCATCTGCTGGGTTCCTGGACATGTAGGAATTGCGGGGAATGAGGGCGCCAAAGAGTCCGCGAGGACTCTGCGACCGGACCAGCGTTTCGCTCTTCCTCACACTGACTACATGGCAGGAATACGGGCAGCTCGTCGGACTGCTTGGCAAAGAAGATGGGAGACAGTCAAAGGGAACTTAAAGTTGCGTGCCATTGTGCCACGACTGTTCCCATGGACCTATCCCCCAATGCCGCGGCGGCTTCAGCTTGCTTTCTGTCGTCTCCGAATCGGGCACACTCGTGGGACGCATCGCTATTTGATGGAGCGCTCGCCTGCGCCCTATTGCAACGACTGCGTCGTCCCACAGACTGTTCGGCACATTCTTGTCGAATGTCCCAGTCTGGGTGATCTTCGCGCATGACACCTGTCCCGGTACTGGGATGGGCGGGGTCACTACCGCCTGTCCCTTGTGCTCGGGATGAGTGCGTGCATATCGACTGGTGGACTTGTTGACTTTTGGGGGGAGGCCGGCCTTCTCGCTATTATTTAAGCAGGGTTTGTTTTGTTTTTTGCATTTGTTTTTTTTTTCCTTTAGGTTGCACTCTCCTCCGCCGGGGGGACCTCCCCTGATGCAAAAGCTTGCTTCCTTTTCCCCATTTGGAGTGTTTTTTTCACCAGTCAATGTGCGTGCACATTGACTGGTGGACTTGTTGACTTCTTGGGGGAGGCCGGCATTCTCCATATTATTTAAGCAGGGTTTGTATTTTGTTTTGTTTTGTTTTTTTGCATTTGTTTTTTTTTCCTTTAGGTTGCATGCTCCTGCACTGGGGGGACCTTTCCCCGACGCACTAGCTTGCTTCCTTTCCCCCTTTTTTTTTGTCTTTAATTTTATTTTAAAGTAGCCTAGAACTAGGCCAGTTTTAATACGGCGACTAGTGCCCAAGTAGGCAGTCGCCAGATGAGCTCTTAAAAAAAAAAAAAATGGATCAATTAATGATATAATTATTAGGAGTTTGAGAAGAATAGACCTTTCTGGGCAAAGGTTGTAAATTGGGGCACCCTATTTGGCATTATGTACGTCCTTTGGAGACCCAGACAAGATGTGTATTAGATATAAAAGAGGTAGTACTCACCTAACTATAAATTTCTTCAAAAATGTTTGAGGCTCTTGCTCTTGCATGTGGATATAGGATCCTCCTGTTGTAGGAACCAGCAGTAGTCACCCATCATATTTTTGTTGAAGCGCCCTTGATACCTGCTTTCCATCATTGCGATATTTCGGTGGAACCTTTTCGCATGTTCATCACTAATATCACCCATATTAGATGGAAATAAATCTAGATGCGAATGCAAGAAATGCATCTTAAGAGACATCAGACACCCCATTCATTGATAGGCCTTTAGCATGTTGTCCACTAGTTCTTCATAGTTTTCAGCCCTATGATTACCAAAGAAGTTCTGCACTACATGGACAAATGAATCCTATGCTGCCAACTCAAGTGAAGTTAGTTTATTTCTGATCTCCACACCTACAAAAATGCCAGCTTTAAATTTAGCATCGGTATTCTTTGCACCAAATTTTTCTTTGAGATCCTGGAATCCATCAGAATCATGGGCCATTGCTTTAACAAAATTCATGATAAGGCCAAATTTGATATGAAGTGGTGGAAGGTAGATCTTCTGTGAATGTACCAAAGGCATGTGCTTCACATTGTTTTGACCAACTATGTGTTCTTCTCTTTCTCGCCACTTTTTGATAATATAATGATTCCTGTCATCACGGCTGTTCCATAGGCATAAGAAGCACATATTCTTTGTATATCCTAGCTGCAGTCCAAGAAGTAGAGAAATTACCTTTAGATCACCACAGATATTCCACTTATGATGCGAGTAATGAACACCTTCCAAAATAAATTTCATTGAGTCATGTCTCTATCATCCCAAGAATAAGTGCAACAGGAATTGAAGGTTTTTGTTACCATTGTGTAGCAACACTGCTTTGAGGCTAGCAGTGCTTGCATTAATGAATAGTCTCCATTCATCAGATAAATGCTCGTTTCCTAGCTGATTCATGAGGCCATTAACATCAGTACAGAAACAAGCACCATCTTATTATTTATAGAAGGCAGCTAAGGCCTCATAGCATTTATAGAAAGTAGATATTTTTGTACCATCCTCTAGAAGATTCCATTGCTGTAGTCTGGAGCCCAACAGTTCTGCGTTCTCCTTTGACAATGACATCCCTCATCAAATCATTCAATCTTTCTTGTTTTATCAACTGGATCTTCTTTTCCTTAGAATCATCCTCATACATTTCATCATCATTGTTATCCTCCTCTTCAGGTGATGAATCATCTTTAACTGCACTAGCTGATGGAGGAACTGAGATTGGCATTTCAATATTATGGGGGACTGGTTTTATAGCTGACTTACAATCTGGATATGCAATTTTTGACTTGTTCTTATTTGAGAATCCCGCAATATTTGTCATACAAAAGTAGCAATCAAAACATGATTTGTTGGCTCATGCCATACCCTTGGTACAGCAAAAGGCATACCCTTCCGTTTGCCATTTAACCACTGTGTGAGCCCTGTATAACACACAGTACAAGATTTGTGAGGTGCCTAGGGCTTGTCTTAGTCACCAACTTTACAACCAAAATAATAATTGTATGCAGTTTTCACTCTTTTAGCTAAATTTTTCCACTGGTTGCTTGAAGTATATCTTCCACAGATATAACAAAAGTTGTCTGGGCTATTTATACATCCTTGCCAATTCATGTTTTCAACTTAATTTGTATATATCCTGTTATATACTTTTGTACAATCTTATTTCATTTACAAATTAATTGAGAGATAAATCTGAAAGAAAAATGCAATTAATTACTGTATGTAAATACCATTTCTACACCACTATTATAATGGCTAAATTAAAAAACGTGATAAGCAGAAGTATAATGCAGGAACCTTACATGCTAGAAGAATTCTGATTACAGATTCGGAATCAGCATACTCGATTTAGTATAAATCACAAGCTAATACCCAAGTAGCAAAATCATTGTTTGCTAGTATTATTATTATAAAAATAGAGATAGCTATTCTTTTTCTATGTTATTCTAATGCTTGTAGTGTTGATTTTTTTTAAAAAACCCGGGTTTTATTGGGCTTTTTCAAAATTTTGGGTTTTTGCCAACCCTGCCCTGTTATTTCAATTATCCTAGGGGAGAAACAAAAATTACTCCTTGGTGAAAAGACAAGGGGTCCAACTCTGCTTCCAGGCAGCTTTGTCCTCCATCCTTCCTCAAAACCTGAAACAAAGGTGGGCACAGGTGAGTTGAGAATAAAAAACAAAACTACCACAAAGAAAACTCCAACCTTTCGGAATGCAGACAACTGCTCAAGTCTACCATCTCTTAAGTTAATTAAATTGTCATAACCGATGGGAGATTAAGGAAACTCCATGCAAGATGTTTCATTTATATAATTTCTGAAATAATAGATAGAATCTGTAACAAACCACTACACCCACCAAGGGGTCCGAGAAGAGCAGCCTTTGCTCAATGAAATTACACGCACAGAAATCATTTGGGCAACGCTTGTAGTGCATATAGGCATAGCTTCTCTTGGAGGGCCATCTCACACTCAGCTAAGCATCAAGGAAGCAGATGGCATGCAAAATGGCCTGGATATTCAAAGAATAGTATTCAAGCACACAGTGGTGAGGGTGCCGAAAGTCATACAGCAATTGCCTCCTCCCCTCCAAATAAAGGTGTGCATCAAGAGAGCACAAGGATATATTGAAGCAGAAAATGAGAAGTGAATTCATTCGCACATAGGATAATGATTTCCAGCTCTTCAATCATGTCTGCCATGACCTGTGCCCTGGCATTGATTTTATAATCACCCAGAAGAGATACGTACCATTCAAGTTCCCAAGGATAAAGGGCCTTAGTAATCATGCCACTATATGGCAGAAGTCCACTACATCTACCAAGGGAAAATGCTTTCCAAGTCTAGCTCAAAGAAGACCATCAAAATGGCCATAGCCTTCCTGGAGAAAGAGCACTGGAAGGGTTGTAGAAAACACCAGTGCCATTAACATGGCTCACTGTACAGTCCTTCCTTACCTAATGCCTCAAAACCTTTTCTGAGTGGGTCAGCTTTGAGGTTGGAATCCTGACTTTCCAAAGAATGGTAGATACTCGTCTTGTATGTATTTCTGAAGAGGACCAGGAGCAGAGGGTGCTTTCTAAACCTGAGAGATATAGGAAGTCACAGGTGGCACTCAGGTTGCCGTGGAGGATACCACCTTTTGATTGGCTTCCATGCCTTCATATACTTGTTTGAAGTTGGTGGGGTTCTTCTGGGCAAAGTATGTTTTCATGACCTAGCTGGTTGCAATCCACTGCTTAGTACTGGAGATTACATGTCATGACTGGTTTGGAGACCAAATTGTGATCTATAGCTACTCACACAGTGCACTGTTTGCCCTTGAGGAATTAGAATCTGGTTCTCAGTATCTGTGATGCCATGGATTTTGTGAGCTGCGAGGATGTTAAAATCGTCTTCTACTGGGTTCTTGGACATGTAGAGATTGCAGGAAATGAGAGATGGCAAGCAGTCTACAGGGACTGGGCCACTGGACCAGCATTTCACTCCTCCCACTGACTGCCTGGTAAAAATCAGGTCAGCCCTTCATGCTACATGGCAAAAAAGCTGAGAGATAGCTGATTGGAAACTAAAGTGGATCTACCTTTCAATGCCTCTGGCTTCAGGTAATTTTTTGTCGCCTTTAATTTTAGTATATTTCTGGGATGGAGGGGGCCCCCCTGAACCTTACTGTGATAAGGGCTTGGTCCCCCACATTCTTGTCAAATGTTGCAGTTTGGGCAATCTTGCACAATATCTGCCCCAGTACCAAGATGAGTGTTGGGTTTTATATTTGTCAATTTCTTTTTCTTATATTAATCTTAATGTATCCTATGGATAGGCTAGTTAGCAATGATGGCAGTTGCCAGTGAAGACATTTAAATTAAAATAATAATACCTGCCTCTCCCAAATGATGTGAGACACATTCAGGGTCTGGGCAACTTGATGTGTAATACTGGCTGCTATCTCAAATCAGTCCTACATCAATATCTGTTGCATTGTGAAATCTTCTCTTGCACTGGTATCATTTTGTAGTTTGGGACACTTTATTTATTTAATTACACATTACTTTCCTCATAACGTTTTATCCGATGTTCTATGATGCGAAACTTGGACAGTAGAGGCAAATTTCAAACAATATTCTGTTGACTTTCATTGAAATTATACCATTATTTTCAAGAAAATATAGATTTTGGTATTATTCTCTAACTTTGGATGGTATTGTATATAAATAGTTTTTTTTGAGAAATCACTTCTTAATATTGAATTACGTGGTAGCCTACCATCCTGTGGAAGACTGAAATGACCTTTATTTGGTGGTCCATTAAAGTCTTCATCCACTCACTTCTTATTGAATTGTTATAATGAAATTTTTTCTAGTTGTATAAATTAAAGTTCTTCAAATGTACATTTCCTTTGATTATTGAATTCATAAAAGTAATTTTTATTTCCAGGTCACTTGTGTAAATTTTGTATAAAAACAAAAGTTACTCTTTAAATTAAGTAAAATAAAAGTATCAAATATGCATTCACAAATTAGTAATTTGCTTGTTAGTCTCTTGAATTTGATTTTGTTTCTCGGTTTTAGTAACTATGGGTTTTATATTTACAAACCCATTCTTGCCTCTGAAGTTCTAAGGCCGAGGGGAGTATCTGTTGCAAGTAAGTATTATTTTTTTCCTGTTAATTAGTTAATAGATTGGATAACCCTTTGGCTGTAAGTTTTGTAAATATCTTGCTGTAATCATTTCTCTTGCTTCAGTCATGCAGATCATTTACATTTGAGCTCTCTTCCAGGAACTTGGCTATGACCTCAACTGAGTTTACATTAATGCTTCCTTATATGAGCAGAACTCAGACACACCACTTATGCCCCCCCCCCCATCAAACATGTTCACTCACTCTCAACCATACCCTTCAAATCAAATTCACAATCTTACACAATCTCCAAAGCATCCTCCCACAACAATCTTTTTCCTGTCCATTGCATTTTCTCCTTCCTTCTTGCATTCACTTATATTCACATCTTCCCCAGCATGACTTTCCCTGTAAGGTGAAACAGCTGTGCACTTCCACCGACTTGTTAAGACTCACAGGAGCAACACCCCTGAAATTGGTTATGAGGCCATCTTCCAGGGTTCCTAAAGCTCCCTCCTGAAAGGAGGACAGCAATAAAGGAGCTTCAGCTCTTATGCCCACACTGAGTATTAGGCTGGGTGACTCGAACGTGGTGGATCCTTTAAAGGAAGGACCCCTGTCTCCAAAGCCGACCCACCTACCTAAGGTTTTGAGGCGGAGGGAGGAAAAGACTTGCATGGCGAGTCCAAACTCTCCCGATAAGTCCTGAAGGTGACAGTGCCTTCAACGCATTCTCCAACCAACAGCGCCCGGAGTTCTGCCTCTGGAAATCCTGTGGACATTCATGTGAGGGTCTTTTCTTCGAAGTGGGCCCCCGTATCTCCGAGCTAGGACTGGAAGGCATATTCTTTCACTGGAATTGCCGTGGACTCATGGCCAGCTGTAAGGAGCTGTGGAGGCTCTACTCCTGTTTTTCCTTAGCTATATTTTTGCAGGAGACTATGCAGGGTGCATTACCCCTCCTCACCCTCTCGGTGTATAAGGGTTTTTCAACCCCTACCACCATGGAGTGGGGGCCGGGTAGGAGGATGTGCCATTTACATCTAGCATGATGTCTCCTTCTCTTTGCTTTAGATACATCCTTGCAGGCAGTAGCTGTGTAGCTGCACCTGGATAGTAGGTATACTGTTATTTGTGTGTACATTACACCATCAGTTGACTTCGAGGCTGGGAACTTTCACTGTGTGGTGTCATGGTTGATGAGGCCATTTCTCTTGCTCAGAGAGTTGAATGGGAGATACCCCCTCTGGAGAGACTACTCGATCAATACCAGGGGTCAGATTCCTTCCGACCTGATCGATGAGCTGGAGATAAGTGTCTTAAATGTGGATGACTTTACTCATCACTGCCTGAGAACCTATTCATTTTTCTATCCTGATTTTTCTCTGCTCTCTGGATGCACATCCTGATTTTGGGTGGGGGTAGTCGATGTCCTCCATGGTAGTGATCACTTTCAAATCCAAATATCATTTTCTGTGCCATTGCTACCTGAGAGCCCACCCAGGTGGTGCTTAGCGAGGGTGCGGTGGTCCGTATTTCAGGAAATAATTGATTTCTCTCTCACTTAAGGAGTTTAGGTCAGTGGATGAGGCTGTTGAGTTCTTCTCCGGCAATCTCATCGTGGTTGACCTGACTGCTATTCCTAGAATGTCTGGCCATTTTGCATACCAACTGCTTCTGTGGTGGTGAACTGAGTGTGAGGCAGACCTCAAACAGAAACGTTAGGCCTACAACCCTTATAAGCGCTGCCTGAATGGTTTCACTGTCAGTGAATTTCATCAAGCTAGGGCTATGTTCCAGTATGTTTCGAAGCGCACACGCCACTCTCCCTGGCTAGCATAGGCACATGTCTTCACTTAATTGGAAGACCCCTCTAGCAGAAGTGCGTGAGTCAAAAGGATTCAGGGCAAGTTCTTGCAGAACCTTCCCTCCCATTCTCCAAGAGAATGGGACTGCAATCTCAGATCCCATGTCTGTGGCAGAGTCCTTCGTGGCTGCTTTCTCCACTTTCTCTAGCCGTGATGCTGCTCTGCTAGCATTCAATGCATGTTGTGATGTCAGGGAAGGCTGCCAACTGGACTTTACAGAGGCAGGGTAACCCTTCACTGACAGTTTTACATTGAGTGAGTTGCTTTCCATTCTTGCTTCATGCACAGACACTGCCCCTGTTCTGGACAATGGCCCGTAGGCCATGCTTTGACACCTGGGTGAGCAAGGCATGGACTTTCTTAGATTTTTTCAACAGGATCTGGGTAGAGGGTATCCCCCCAGACTCCTGGCAAATCGCTACTGTGCTCTTTTTTCACAAACTGGGGAAAGGTCACTCTACTCCTGCCTGTTTCTACCCAATCTCTCTAACCTCCTGCATGTGCAAGTTGCTGGAGAAATTGGTGTTAGATTAGCCTTTTTTATGAACAGCGGAGACCATCTCTCTTTTGCCCAGTGCGGCTTCCACAAGTTCCACTTCAGATTGCATGCTCTTCTCTGACTCGAAAATGCTGTCTGCAAGGCCTTCCTTTGTAGAGAGCACTACGCCATGGTGTTTTTCATTCTGGAGAAGGCCTATGATAAAGCATGGTGATACGTTAACATGGAACCTATCCAGGCGATAGTGTGGAGATGCCTCCTAATATTTATATTTATATCAGGACTGTACAGATGAGATCAACTCCCAATAAAATTCTCACAAAGTTTACTTTGAAATATGACTTCTGTGAAGATTTTCAGGGTATTTCTCCAGTATTCCCTTTTGAAGTTTACTCAAAATACTTATGTAATTGGTAGCATTGATTTTCACCCATTGAGAAAGTTAATAAGTATCACACCTTTCTTCCCAATCCTTTTGACTTTACTTTAACCCTGTAAGGTTCACTGTCATTCCTTAAGAATTTTGGAAAATGCTCAGGATTTTAACTACATGATATTTTTACTCCTGTACATTTTTAAAAATTCTTCTTTTTTTTGTGTGGTTAGGTTAAGTTAAGTAATGATAAACTTACCTCCATTTGTATTGGTGTAAGAAAATCAAATGTAGGAAAAATTTCACATGAAATGTTAACCTCTTCAGCATTTGCATAGGATTGGTAAATTCTGCACTCTAGTCCTGCAAGTTGAGGAACATTACTGAAACCTGATTGGTTGGATTTGAAAGACGATGAGTTCTTATTTGCCCAGAGAGCAGAAAATCAACCATCTGAGCATTACAAAAATTTTGTTGGTCATTTAAAAATTGGTGCAATTAAGTATCCCATTTGGGATATTTGGGTGCTAAAGGGTTAATGAGTTCTCTTCCACCTCTTGGTAACCATTATTTAGTCAGGTCATATTGGTAAATTCAAGTCTCATCCCCAGTTATATTTCTTTACAGATTATTATTTATAATGGTTTATTAAGCAGGGTTGGCAAAACCCCCCAAATTTTGAAAAAGCCCAATAAAACCTGGGTTTTATTCTGGGTTTTTTCAAAAAACAAATGCTACAAGCATTAGAATAACATAGAAAAAGAATAGCTATCTCTATTTTTATATAATATTAATAATTACTTAGTTAAATATTATATTATAGTAAGAATAGATCACAGTAACAGATCACTGATCGAGAATTTGGGGTACCCATGTCCCATGATAGCCATAACCTGTAGAAGGAGAGATGAATTATGAGTCAGTATCAGAGAAATAACCTTAATTTGATACATATTTGTTGAAATTATAAACATAAATATGAATTTTGAATAAAATAATAAGTAACATTCATTTCTTGAAAAGAAAAGTGTAATTTTTTAAAAAAACACTAAAACCTGGGTTTTATTCTGGGTTTTTCCAAATCTTGGGTTTTTCAAAAAACAAATGCTACAAGCATTAGTAGAATAACATAGAAAAAGAATAGCTATTTCTATTTTTATAATAATAATTAATTAGTTTAATAATTATATTTAGGTAAGAACGGAACACTGATTGAGAATTATGGGTACCCATGATAGCCATAACCTGTAGAAGGAGAGATGAATTATTATGAGTCAGTATCAGAGAAATAACCTTAATTTGATACATATTTGTTGAAATTATAAACATAAATATGAATTTTGAATAAAATAATGATAAGTAGCATTTATTTCTTGAAAAAAAGTCCCGGGTTTTTTCAAATATCACTTGAAAAAAGCAAAAAAAACCCCTGGAATAAGAGCTGGGTTTTTGATTTGCCCACCCTGTTATCAAGTGCACTGAGTGTCATCAATTTGCTGGAATTTCCACATACCTTGGTGGCAGTATTCGTGATGGCATAGTTGTTGTGATTGAGGAGGATGTTAAGATTTTCTGCTGGGTTCCTGGCTATTTAGATTGTAAAGATTGTGGAAAATGAGTTCACTGAGGACACCAATCTGTGCAAGGACTGTGTGACTGCACCAGTGTTTTGCTCTTCCCCACTCTGACTATATGGCAGGAATCTTGTCAGTCCTCCAGGCTCCATGGCAAAGAAGATAGGAGACAGCCAACAGGAATCTAAAGTTGTGTGCCATTGCACAACCTATTTTCCCATGGACCTACCCCACAATGTCTCTATAGAGCTTCAGGTCATTTTCTGCCACCTGTGAATTGGGCAGATTTGCAGGATGCAATGTCACTACTTCCCTGAACCTTATATCAGCCACTGCTGGGTCTCCCAGAATGCTCAGCCCATTCTTGTACAATGCAAGTCTTTGGGATCTTTGCACATATTACCTGTCCCAGTACCAGGAGAGTGGTGTCACTACCGCTTTTAAAGTTGCAACTGGGATGGATTCATGTGCCTCTAATTGTACCATTATTGAGTTCTTGGAGGAGGTGGCCCTTCTCCATTGTATATAGCTTTTGGGGAGTTTTGGTTGCATGCTTATGCCTTGGCTGGAGCAGCCCTCCATCTGACACATGATTATATTGATGGGTTTTCTTTTATCTTATTTTTTTTTGTTTGTTCTCTGTGGTTTTAAGTTTTTGTTAATCTTTTAGCCTATTTGTGGGCTAAAAAAAATGAGTACCTTGAATTTTTTAAAAATCCATCTCTGCAGACCAACAACCCATAAATCATTGCAATAAAAATGTTTGTCATGTTGGTAGACCAATCATTGATCTTAGGCACCTTCACAACCCAACACAGCATCGTGACAAATGGTCTCAAGCATTTAAAGTTTGCTTTTATCTCCTTTTAGCTTACTTTAATGATCTATCACACCCTCTAATGGATGTTGGTCTTCTCTTTTAAGTATTCTGTACTTATACTCTTACCTTCCACACACATCCGCTTTCTATCTTAACCTCTTTTTCAAAGGTTTTCTGAGAGAAATGCCCATGTTTTTGTCGCTCTTTTTAATATAGTGTTCCCTTTCTAATCTTTATTCAGTAGTAGCAATTAAAATAAGGACCTTAGTATTCATTAGTGGCATTGAAGATGAAGACCGAAGACCTTAGCTCAATTTGAAAATATTGAATCACAGGCAAGAATATTTTATCTTTTTCAGTGTCACCATTTTATGATGCCAGTCAACCATTCAGCTGCTTTGATGGGTCTGGGACAGTTCCTTTTCATCATGTCAATGATGACTTCTGTGATTGTAAGGATGGTAGTGATGAACCTGGTACTTCAGCTTGTCTAAACGGTGAGTTTTATTTAATTTCCTATCTGCTCCTGTTCTATTAATTCTTTCCTTTACCAATGGCTCCATCCACCAGAAAGTTTGGGAGTATTGTTTCATAAAAATTGTACTAAATAAAGTTTTGTCCTTTTGATTATGCACACTCTAGAATTGTATTTGTAGAAAAATCAATATTTCAATGATTTGAGTTTGCCAATCTGCTGGACCAATTACCCCTTGAAACTCTAAAACCATTCCCTTTAGTTTAGCATCACTTCCTTGACTAGCTTCATCTTTAGATTGCTAGATTTGTGTACTAGTGTGAAAATTACTTTGTCGATAATGGTAAATTACTGATAAAATTCTCAAATTACCAGTTTTTAGTTGAATCTTTTTCCCTAGCAGAAACCTCTGATGTAACTGTTGTGGACATTGTTTCCTGTTATACATTTTCTTGTCACCACTCTGACAACATATTATTCACTTCCCTCCTTTTCATTACATGCTTCACCCCCCAAATAAAATGAGCCTTTATGGAAGTCTCTTGAATAAAAATAAAACTACATGACAAATGCACTAGCCACAAAAGAAGAATGGTGTTGAGGAATAATATACAATAATCTTAAGTTTTATGTTTAATAGCCAAAATATACATCACACATTCAGCCTACTACGTTGGAAAAGTTTTTCTTCACTTCTTGGCACTCAAGAAGTTTGATCTTAAAAAAAAGCATAAAACATCTGTTTATGGTGACAATTTATTTAAAATTTTTGAAACAAAGTTCCCTGCAGATGAAAATTCCCTTTCAAATTCAATGCTCTGGTAAAGTTGTTCCAAATGCTCACTCCACTTTCCCTTTTGCCTTGGTTAAATGAACAAACCAAGTAGTGCAAAGCAGACTAGATATACAAACAACCACATGACTGCAAATGCGGCCATTTTCTATATAGCTTTAACAGCATTAAACACTGGCTGGCCTGGTCTCTCTCTCCCACACAGAATAAAAATGGAGGGGGGCAATCACAGCAACCTCAGTCACACCACACGCTGCTGACACTGGAGCTGCAAACTTTGTGATTAGGCAACTGGTCCTAAGTAGCTGGAAAAAAGGAACAGAAATTACCCCCCTTTTCAAAATTTAAATGCTATTTATCCCCTCCCTCCCTTGCTAATATACACACATTCATACACTTTGCTCACCCATATTTGGACTTCCTTTCCAGCTCCACTTCATGAATGCATTTCAATGATCACCTTAACATTTTTACACTTTCACTGTGATAATCTTTGATAATCTCATCCGTTACAAACTTCTCTTATGGGGAGGAGAGAGAGAGACTTGCACTTCAGCCATAATGGGTTTCACTCAACTTCCATGCAACTTTCCCATCTCCCACAATTTTTAAGAAAATGTGCAATCAAAAATTATTTATACCCTATACAATTTGATAACTAATAGTCATTAGTATAAATCACTTTAGAATTAATGACTCCTTAAACGATCATTTTTCCAAAACTTATATAATTCATCAATGATTTCGTTTTGGGGATATCTTGCATAGATATATGGACCTTCAGTTCATGTCATAAATCTTTTATCGCATTAAGGTCTGGCAACTGTGAAGGCTATTTCAAAATGTTTTCCTTCAACATGGAAGAAACTAATTTTGTTGTGTGTTTGGGGTCATTTACATATTCATCGTTCTGTTGATTTGATGGTGTACCAATGTCTTTTGGACAGAAACTGCCCCATAACATACCTAGTAGATCCATCTCACATGTTTTGCTTGTGAGATAGTGAATTTTGATTACCAACCTCACCACTTTTGCACCAAACATATTTGCTTTCATTTGTGCCAAACAATCTTTGTTTCATCTGACAAGAGCACATGTCTCCAAAAATTGAAATCATTCTCTAATTGATCATTCGCATACTTCTGACAGGCTTTCAAATGAATTTTTTTCATTAGAGGCGTATTTGAACAATGTCCATGCATTTGTTTTATCCAATATATTGGATACTGTTCAAACTAACATCGGTCTTCCTCTCTTAATGACTGTTCACCTCCCTTTTAGTCATTCTTGGGTTATTTTAACCGATCTACCTTTGTTCGTTCGAAGATCGACTACGGATGCGAGTTTTATGCATCCGCAGCTGAGCATTTATTGCGGAAGGTGGATTTGATCCACCACACCGGCCTTCGCCTCGCGATCGGTGCCTTCCGCACTTCTCCCATTGAGAGCCTGTTGGTCGATGCTGGGGAGATGCCACTCGCTCTGCACCGTGTGCAGTGCATCACTCGCCTGTACGCGTGAGCCCGGCGCCTCCCTCAGTCGCCAACAGCTCTCACTGCATCCGCAGCTGATCTTGATGGTGCCTATGCCACCGAGAGACGCCAGTCATACCCTAAGCCCTTTGGGTTTAGGGCCAGGAAACTCCTTTGAGAGCTAGATATAGCTCTCGGGCCGGTGGTGCCCCTGGTTCTGCCCAGGACACCACCCTGGAGGGTACCACATTTGGCTATTTGTCGCCACGCATCTGCTCCCAAAGCTTGTACGGCGCCGGGAGTATTGCATTTGACCTTATGGAGCACACCTCGTGTCACACTGGAACCGTGCCAGTGTATATGGATGGCTCCAAGTCCCAAGAGGGGGGCGGCTTCCACGCTGTATCCCCTCTGTTTGAAGTCAGCGGGGCTCTGCCAGGTGCTGCGTCTGTCTTCACGGCCAAGCTGGTGGCAATACACCACTCGGTACGGGAGATTACGCGACGTGCCCAGTTCGGAGACCGGATTGTGATCTATAGTGACTCAGAAAGTGCCCTGAGTGCTCTAAGAGCATTGGAATCTCCACATCCCCTGGTTCGCGATATCCGTGATGCCATAGTTATGGTGAGACGGGCAGATGTCGAGATTATCTTCTGCTGAGTTCCTGGACATGTAGGAATTGCGGGGAATGAGCGCGCCAAAGAGGCCGCAAGGACTCTGCGACCGGACCAGCGTTTCACTCTTCCTCACACCGACTACATGGCAGGAATACGGGCAGCTCTTCGGACTGCTTGGCAAAGAAGATGGGAGATGATCGAAGGGAACTTAAAGTTGCATGCCATTGCGCCCCGACTGTTCCCATGGACCTATCCCCCAATGCCGCAACGGCGTCAGGTCGCTTTCTGCCATCTCCGAATCAGACACATTCGTGTGACGTATCGCTATTTGATGGAGCACTCGCCAGCGCCCTATTGCGACGACTGCATCGTCCCCCAGACTGTTCGGCACATTCTTGTCAAATGTGCCAGTCTGGGTGATCTTCGCGCACGTTACCTGTCCTGGTACTGGGATGGGTGGGGTCGCTACCGCCTGTCCCTTGTACTCGGGTCGAGTGCGTGCACCATGACTGGTAGACTTGTTGACTTTTGGGGGGATTCTGGCCTTCTTCCTTGTATTTAACTTATTTTATTACTCTTGTTTGTTTTTGGTTTTTTTGTAGGTCGCAGGCTCCTGCGCCGGGAGGAGGGGGACCTCCCCCTCCCCCCGACGCCGGAGCTTGCTCCCTGATTGTCATCCCCTTTTTATTGTTTCTGTTAAAATTTTTATTTTAAAGTAGCCTAGAACTGGGCTGTTTGTTTGCGGCGACTTATGCCCAAGTGGGCAGTCGCCAGATAGCCCCTTGAAATTTTTTTAAAAAATTAACCGATCTAAGGATTATCTGAACACTGCAAAGTGGAATTTCCAAGCATGACCCAAATAAGGGAGATTTTCAGTTATCCCCAATTACTTCAATTTTCTTATTACTGACTTCACTGTAGATTTAGAGACATTTGGTTATTTAAGAATCTTCTCATAGCTCATCTTAGATTTAAATTTCATAATTATTCTCTATTTGATGTCTGAAGACAAAGTTTGTGATGCTGATGAAAGGGTTATTAAAATGTTGTCACAGAAACTACCTGTGGGACTGTAACTTTTATAATTTAAACCATATAAATTAAACATGAATGTAAAAATGATGTATGGATACTTTTTGGTTTGTAAATATTTGTAAGTGTTAGTAGTCCTTCATTTATCTATCAAACTTTTTGAAATTTTAGGGGCATATATTAATATATTAGTCTAATTTTATCCTGCAATAAATGGTTCATAAGCTATGGAAAAAAAATTTATTAGGAAGGGGCATGAATGCTTTCTAGAGCAACTGTAAATGACATTCATCCCCTATCAATTCTAGTGCTCCAGTAATGACTATACATTATCCATTGGATATACCACAATATGTCTAATAGCCTAACAACAAGAGCACAGTAACACTAATTTAGACCCAACAAAATCAGTGTTTATCTAAGAACCATACATGCCCGAATCAAAATGTACAACATAGCTTGGAAGCCATTTACAAATCCAGTGCTGAACACTGCCTAAATATGTTATAATTTGTATAATTCAATGCATTAGTGAGATAATTATTTGTAATTTGTTCACATATGACCATAATATAATCTTAAATGTAATTATTTCAATTTCAAACATAACTCAAGCTAAAAGCACAGAATAGGGGGCAGTATACTGAAATAAATTGAAGACATACTGGAAAACCATCGGCAGTTGTTAATGGAAATAGTTCCTTATGGGCATTGGTCATTAGTCGCATTCCTTATGAATCTGTTCTCAGACCCTTGCTTTAATATATATAAATGATCTTAACCCACATTTATGTAAAATTTTAAAATTTGCTGATGTTACAATACTAGGTATTAGGACAAATATCATAGTGACTGTGTAACTTGTAAAAAGACTGATAGAGTAGTCAAACAATTGGAAAGATGACAGATGCAATCCACTGTTGATAAGTGCAAGGTGTGAAGAGATAACATTATGGTTGGTCAAATCTTAAACACGGTCAACATGGGAAAAATATCTAGATTTCTTAATCTCAAACAATCTAAAATTGTTGAAATAATGTCCCATAGTATCACAAAAGGTGAATATGGTTCTGAGAAACATAGCTAAACATTTTTCATTTAAATGGAAAGATTTTTTTTTCTTATATAAAGCGCTTGCAAAACCTCATTTGGAATATTGGGTGTAATTTTAGTCTTCATACATGTGAAAAGACATTTTAATATTAAAATGCATCCTGCTTAAAGCAACAAAATTAATTCCTAAACTTAGAAATTGATGTACAAAGAAAGGCATCTCACTTTACTTTCATTGGAATATCGATATCTGAGAGGCCAACTTATTGAAGTCATTAAAATACTAAAGTGGTTTACTAATATAAATTATTATTTAATATTTGAGCTACATATCTGTATAGCCAGTAGAAATAATTATTTCAAGCTAGTAAACATGATTTAACACTGCAATATTACAAAATTGTTTTTCTTATAACACACTTGTAATGGCTTGCATGGGGATGTCATTGGGAGGTCCACAGTAAGTGTTTAGGAATAAAATCGCTAGATATTATTTTAAAATATGACTTTACAGAAATAAAAAAAACCATTCTTTATTCTTATCCTCTCTTCCTTTTACCTATCCTTCACCTCTGACTTCCACCCTTTCCTTCTTTTTTTATGTGATCACCTCGTAGTGAGCATCAAGGGACTTGCATGCAATCCATCCATCCTTCCATTTTAAAATTTTTTTACTGGCATCAAGTGGTTCTTAGGGTCTCTACCTGGTTTGTAATTTTTTATGCAGATAATATTGCGCACACACTGACCTCCACACTATACAAACAAATTCCACTGATCCACGTGGAGTAAATACAATGATCTTCATTTACTGTTTATCGTGCCAACTCAGTTCTTAGAGAAAATACCTGTGATTCAATATGAATAAAGGCAAGAAAATAAAAATGTACTCACTGTGGTAATGTTATTGGTAGAATGAAAGGGCATAAAAATTAAGTAGGAATAATGAAATTATAATCAAAGCTGCCTCTTTGTTGTATAGACTAGTACTAGGTTGAAGCGTGATTATGGCTACTTTTGCCCTAGTAGGCAGTGACCAGATGGGCTCTTAAAATTAAGAAAAAACAACAATAAACTGCCTCTTAATTCAAGTATAATCTGGAATAAATGGAACTTTAAGGTAACAAAAATATTTTTTTAAGCCAAAGGGAAAATCTGCTAAAACTATTAGTATTATGTAAGGAAAAGGAATTAATATAATACAAGGGCATATTTGCAGCACAAATGACCCACAAGGAAATATCAGATGAAATCTTGATGATTATGTACCCTCCAGCCCCAACAGTTACAGTTTGCCCTCCTAGCTCCAATGCCTGCAGGAAGATCTGTGGCTCTTTCTCTTTCACACATTTTCACTTTCTTTAGCAATCTTGCCTTACAAACTTTCTGTATCATATGGCCTCATTGCGCTTTAAATAAAAAATAAAGCTGAAATGGAGGGTTAGAAAAAAACTACTAAGGAACAGCAGGCGTAATAGTGAAAAAGAAGAAAAGTACCATTGCAAACCTAACTTTATATTTTTCCCATCCTATGGTATTGATCCTTGCTCAGCTTATGATGATCATTACTTTTTCTTTGATACAGGTGTTTTCCACTGCAATAATTTAGGTCATGTTGGGAAGGACATTTCATCGTCATTCATCAATGATGGTGTTTGTGACTGCTGTGATACTTCAGATGAATACTTGTCAAATGTGGATTGCCTCGATGTGTGTCTTCATCTTGGAGAGGCTGCCAGAGCAGAGGCCAGGCACAAAGCAGAGGTGCAACTAGAAGGATATCATAAGCGACAGAAAATGGCGGAAGAAGGCATGAATCTTAAAAAAGAAAAGCAGGTATGTGATGATCTTGATTGTTTCCTTTATTCTTGATATGACCAGGGGCTTCAAGATTATACTGTGCTCTTTGTACATACTAGTTGCTGTAACCTTATATTAGGCAGGCCATCTACCTTAAGTTTATTTGATTCTTTCCTAACCCACTCACTGCAGTCAGGAACTAAGAAAACTACCATTGTGGTTGCGGCTACATAATATAGGGGACTAAATGTAACTGTACCCTTGCTTGAACTGGGCACATACTCCCTTATATTAAGCCTATGAATTCATTAAATACCATCAGTTTGGTTCAGACATTTTACTTTCCCCAGCCGGCCAAAGTACAGTATATTCCTCTACTTTTTTAAATTCTACCCATCTAAAATGATTTTCCATCTAGAATTTATGTTTGCTAATTCCTAGGTTTGCTTGACCATTATATAATAATCAGCACCATGCCTATGGAATGTGAATTGGCATGTGTCATTGCCTAAAGAAAAAAGGAAAGATTGTATCTGGAAATCATCCCTTATACAGTCAAGGCAACCAGAGCTAATGCCTCTTGTGCCTGGAGTTTATTCCCTGAATCATACATTGCATATGCTTCTTTACACATCATCTAGTATTCTTATCATCTGATTCTTCCTGCTTGAAGAACCTTATTCTTACACATGCTCACTGTTTTATTGCAGTTGAGCTACTCTTCTTTTGCCATTGAAAGCACTATTATACACTATTTCTATTCATTCTAAATTTATGTGTAATTTGGGCAGGTCATGCCTGGAAAATCCCTCAAGCCAACCTGATGTCATTGAATGTATTCATGCAATTATAAGAGTAAATTTCCCACATTTAATCCACCTATTTCCTTCATCTTTTTCACTCTTATGGAAAGATGCCATCATTAATTACACAGCATCCTGCGCAAGGATAATGTCACAGAGGTATCACTTGCTTGTCTTAAAATGCGATTGTGACCACATCTCAATTGTGAAGTGGATTTTTCTGTTCCATTCTATTGCATTGATACATGCATAAACAAATGTGTGCTAGGTGGTGGTACTAATGAGAATTTTAAGAGCTATGGAATTATTCAGTTTGCTTGTTGCACTAAAAAGTTTTTGTCTATACTTCTCTTAACCAATTAATTTTGCTAAATATTAATCTAGTTATCCATAAAACTATACTCACTATGCATATAGAAAGAAAAATCTGTAACTTTTCTTTTTTAGGGGGCTGTTTGTTTTATGCACTTTCCTCCAACAATATTATTTGGGCATCTGAAGCTCTCATTTTGTATTTTTGTACAATAAATAATTTTTTGGTGGTTATACCACTAACCTGCACTTTCCCACTGGGGACCTACAGTTTAACTTGGGATCCAAGCCATAGTTCAGGGAATTGTGACTTCTTTAAAATACCCCTGCAAAGAAGATGGCTACCTTTGTAGAACAGGGTCATATTCAAGAGAGTTGCATACCCTCCAGGTTTCTAGTGCCTAAGTATTCTATTTGGTTAGCTAGTTTATATTTTCACCACTTACTCAATCATTAATTTTTTTTTTAATAATTCATGGACCCCCGGTAATTTTAAACTCTGAAAAATATATATATTTTTTTCTCAGGCTCGCATTGTAGAATTTACTAAGGAAAAAGAAAGGGCAGATCTGGAGCAAGCTGAAAAATTAGCCTTAAAAAATGCGGCAGAAGAACCTGAAATGGCAGCTTTAGAACAATACAAAGCAATAGAAAAAGAAATGAAAGCGATGAAGGAAAAAGAGGAAAATGAGAGGGAGAAAAATGATGCTCAGGAAGCCTTTATTCATTTGGATGCTAATGGTGATGAGATTCTTACCATTGAGGAAATCCAGTCTTCAGATATTTTTGATACTGCTACAGAAGAAGAAATTAAGGTTAGTTCTGCGTGGTGTCTTCGTCTCTTTGGAAGAATTTGGTTTAAAAGATATTTGTTAGATGCCACTATAAATAATATCCATAGTCATTATTTAGGCAGCATATTCTAGAGACATGCAAAAAGTAAATAGAGCCTCAGTTTTATGATGAAATGTTTTTCCTAACACACTGGAGAACAAAACTTTGTTACATTAATACTTACACTTGTTCCTACCTAATTTGGGTGTGTTGCAATTCAATTGTTTAGTCATAGATTATTTATTTTTTCTCTACAGCATATATATTTATCACAATGTGTACTAAAATATGAAATAAAAAATACATTAAAATATGTATTACTACAGTCAAATCTAAAGTCTGTATCCATTACATACGAATATCAGTGTGCATAGATGCGATTCAGAAAAAATTATGAAATAAAACTCATTGTTATTATGGCAAGAATTTGCATTCTAAACTGTTGGGGTCATCTCATTTGATACTCCAGCAGTAGTCTGCCATTATGTCTCTCCCATTGCCCTTGATAGTGCTCTTCCATCATCATGAGGTCTTGGTGAAAGCACTCTCCATGTTCATCTATTACAGCTCCAAGTTACTCAGGAAAATGAATTTGATGAGGAAATGAAGCTTACTTATGTTGCATCCAAGATTACAAAAAGGCAACAGCATTCTAAAACCAAATCATTATTGTTATCAGCCTTTTTGTTACCCAGAAAGTTTTGTATAATCACCGTGAATGACAATCACACACTCATCTTGTCATTCAACTTTCTGACAAATTCCATATCATATACAAAGGCACAAATTTGAGGTCAATCATATAGGCCTGTTTTGATTTTCTTAAAAGACAAAGCAGGTAGGGCACAAACTATGTCCTGAACGTATTCCCTGTCAGTACTCATTGCCTTCACAAACCTTCACAGGCGGGTATGCTGTATAGCCGGTTACATTAGGTACCCAGAAGGGCTGCATGCCCTCATGGCCTGGATGCAAATTAGGGAAGCCCTGTCATTAGGTTGATATGAATTCTCTGATTGGCCCTGGGAATGGCATTAGTGTGCTTCCCCCTTGCTCCCTCTCAGCACTACTTTATTATTTTTTTTTTACTCTACGACTATCCCCTCAAAACTTTTGTCTACCTGCACTTGGTACCAGGAGGAACTGCTTTCACCCAGGGCCCAGGGTTAGTTGGTGGCTTCCTCCTTGCTCTCTCTCAGTATTCCTTTTTCTTTTTGACTCTCCCCTCAACCCTTAAGAACTTGACCAGTTAGCTACCTCATGCTCTCAGAATAGAGGCTTTGCAACCTCTATAAAAAATACCCTTTAACACCTGCAGGCTGCAAGAGACCAGCCCTTGAGGGGACATTGACCCTGGTCTGGATGTTGTCCTGTATGCCATGCTTTGACACCTAGGTCAGTGAGGCAAGACATTTCTCCTAGATTTGTTCAACAGGATCTAAGCAGAGGGTACCCTCCCATATTCCTGGTGAATAGCTACTGTGCTCACTTTTCGCATATCAGGGAGAGACTGCTCTACTATGGCTGTTTTATGCCCAATCTCTCCAACCTCCTGCATGTGCAAGTTGATGGAGAAATTGGTAAATGTTAGATTAGCCTTCTGCACAATGCTGCTTCCTCAACTTCAACTCTTATTTTTTATCCTCTACTCTGTCCTTAAAATCCTGTCTGTGAGGCTTTTCTTTGTACACAGCACTACGCCACTATATTTTTTTTATCTTGGGAAGCCCTATCTATGATATTGCATGTTAATACTGTATCATGGGGTCAATGGGATGCCTGCCAATTTCTGACTTTTTGTGAAATTGTCAATTCTACCTACACTTGTGGCAAAGCCTCTCTGGAAAACAGAAAAACTCAAGTTCATCAACTGCTGGGGAGAATTCATGACCCTGGCCATGAGGTACCCCATGCGAAAGGATGCAATTTGGCTAAAAATGGAAAAGGACTTATGTAGAAGCAGCACCAGCTAACTCAACCCGAACAAACCCTACAGAACCGGCCAGTACTTACTCCGAAATTGCTATTGCCAAGCGAAAGCTAGGAAATAATGGCAATGGTTATCTTTGCCCACTTGACAAATCTGGCAAAACTGGGTACATTTGCAGATGAATGGCATAAAGAAAAAGCTGTGGTTCCCCCCCTCCCCAAGCCCTCTTCTGAAGAAATTTTGAACATCAAATTTATAGAAGACCAGACAGAGAAGGAAAAGGAACAACCACTCACAGAAAAAGAAAAATCTAATGAGGAGAAGGAAAAGGAAAATAAACTAAAAAAAGAAGAAAAAAAAAACAGTAATCAAGGAGAAGGAATGGAATCCCAGCAAACAGACGAAAAAGAAGAAGACATATTAAAAGAAGTCGCACCGGTCTCCCTGAAGAAATCAGTGCTGGACAAAGGCTACCTCTGCTAGGGGAAGGTCATGGTCCTTAAGGTCTTCTGTTCATCTCTGTGCAAGCCACAGAAAGAAGGCGGAGCAGTTACTCAGAGGTATTCAGTGGGGCAAGTACAAGTGGACCTTGGAGGGGCCATACTCTTCAAAAGAAATCAAAGGACTAATAGAGGAAGGAGTCATCTACATCCCTATGCAGATGTATAAGTGGGTAAAAAACTAATCAAGGAGAAGGAATGGAATCCCAGCAAACAGACGAAAAAGAAGACATATTAAAAGAAGTCGCACCGGTCTCCCTGAAGAAATCAGTGCTGGACAAAGGCTACCTCTGCTACGGGGAGGACATGGTCCTTAAGGTCTTCTGTTCATCTCTGTGCAAGCCACAGAAAGAAGGCGGAGCAGTTACTCAGAGGTATTCAGTGGGGCAGGTACAAGTGGACCTTGGAGGGGCCATACTCTTCAAAAGAAATCAAAGGACTAATAGAGGAAGGAGTCATCTACATCCCTATGCAGATGTATAAGTGGGTCAAGAAAACTCAGAGATCCCAAAGTTAAGGCAAAAAGTGTAATAATAAATTAGTAAAAGTGACTAAACTCAAAAGAAAGTAAATACATAAATAATCAAATAATTATAAATAGAAATATGTGATTAAAGTGACTATACAAAATAAAGTAACAAAAGTGAATAAGTATTATAAGTGAATAAATACATAAATAATTATAAATAGTAATATTAGTGATTAAAGTGTCAAAATATATAATAAAGTAGGTATAAGGTAAATAGTAGAAATATAAGTGATTAAAGTAACAAAATTGACTCGGCATTAAATATTTAATTAATAATTCAATTTTAAACAATAGAATAATAAAAGTGCCTAAATACAAACTTGTAACTAAGTTACAAATAACTATAAAATGAATTTATATATAAGTAAAATGATAGAATAATAAATGTAATATATTTATAATTAATTAATAGAAAAAATAGAATTACTTAAATATTATACAATAATAGAATAAGTATGTATCCTTGTATTATATTTATATTTAATTGTTAGAGATGATTAATTTTAAAATGTATTGTTATTATGTTCAAGTATAATGTAAATTATGTAAATATCTGATTTCTGCATTCTCCTGCAATTTTTACTTCATTATTCAACTTATAACCTTGCATTCTCCACTTAATTTCATGTTATTTCCCCACTATTATCTATTTATTTTACATATATGTAAAATCTCATATGTATATTCACTCCTTAATAAATCATTGAATCAGGAAGAGTGTGTCCAGAAGGAAAGTGGTTAGAATTTTTCCACTTTCTGAAGGTAATTGGTGGGCAGACTACTGGTCATCCAGTATTTAAAGCCCTCTTCCCCTAGTTATCTCATGGCAGTAACTACTACTTGGTGTGAGGTTGTTTATTAAGATACATCAATATATATATATATATATATATATATATATATATATATACAAAGGTGTATAAAAATATTAGATTGTATAGTGACGAAGTTCGCAAAAATCTATCATGTAAATACAATGGGAAGAATGTTGTGACATCAGTGTTGGCAGGAAACTCTTGGTGCGCTACTTGTAGGTTGCGGTATGTTAGTAGGTTTTGGAAGTTTATGGTAGTAGGTTGTCTGGTCAGATATTTGGAGTGGATAACCAGTGATGCGGATAGAGCTAAATGCACTAGGCAGATTATATATATTGTGGTAGGGTTATTTCTTTGTGCTTTGTGTGTGAGTTGTGGGATATTCGTTAAGAATCCTAAAGCTTGAGCATGCTGACTAAAGGAAAGGTAATTATAGTTTCTCCCATTTATTATTGTTACAATTTGTGTATAGCATGGACAGATAGAATAATATTAACAAACTGGTAGCAGAGCATGATTCCAGGCATGTCTTCTCTAATTAAAAATCCTCTGCTGTTGAATGATCTCGAGAAATATGAATAATGGAATTCCGGAAGATGTGTTAATGTGGACAGAGTTAACAGATATAGACAAAAAGAAGCAGGTGCTAGCTATACATCTGACATTAACTGGTCAACCCAGGGAGGTATCTAATCAAGTATCAACGGAGGATAAGAAGAAAGAGAATGGAGTTGAACTTCTGCTGAATAAATTAGATGTAGCCTTCATGAAAGAACCTGAGAGGAGGAAATTCATGGCATATCAGAATTTTGAGGAGTGCATGAGGAAGGATGACATGTCTATTTGTGATTTCATGAGGGAATTTGACATGAAATACTACAAAATGACTGAGAAGGGTATGGTATTGCCAGATGAGGTGTTAGCCTTCCGTTTATTGAAGAACTGTAAGTTAACATATACAAAGGGAATATGTTATGGCTTCAACAAAACCCCTATCATTCAAGGAAGTTCGGTCAACATTAAAACGTATGTTTGAATCAAGCATTGGATCCAGTAGTGAGGTGACTCAGGGGGTTAAGGTGAAAACTGAACCTGTATATATGATGAAAGTTGATAGTAAGGACTTGAGGAGTAGAAAAGCAGTTTTGGAACAAGAACTAAAAGAAATAAGTTACAAGATGGAAGAGACCTCTGTACCTTCCAAGGACAGTAATGTAGAGGAAGATGTTATGTGGACAACTAAGTATGGTAGCTATGCAGGTGGTTATCAAAGGAACTTGAATAGTGGTAGGTACAATAGAGTTTATGGTAGATACCTGACAAGAAATTGGAGGAGGAACAGGTTTGATGGTAGATGCTTTTAGTGTGGATCTAAAGAACATTGGGCAAGGAATTGTGATAAGGTAAAGGAAGGAGATAAAAGGGAAGTATGACTAGACAGTTTTTTTTAAGATAATGATGATACTAAAATATTAAGGAAGGAAACCATAGGCTGTGCTGTACTTGATACAGGATGTAATGCTAATGTATGCAGTGATAAATGGCTGGAGGAATATGAAGAAATGTTGAACAGGAATGATAAAGACAGAGTTAAGTGTTCTACTACCAATAAGTCCTTTCGCTTTGGTGATGGCAAATCAGTAAAAGCTCACAAAAGTGTCAGCATTCCTGCTTATATTAATAGAGTAAGGCTCATTATTTATATAGAAGTTGTAGAACCAGTCATACCACTCTTGCTGAGTAAAGCATCAATGAAAAACATGGGCATGGTGTTGAATTTGGGTGAAGACAAAGTTGAATGGAAAGGTGGTAAAATCATTAACCTGAAGATCACAAGCACTGGTCATTATGCCATACCTATAAATAAAGGGGAAAGCTTCAGAGAAGACAGGAACTTTATGAAGTATGTTTTGTACAGCTATGGCAAAAATGATGCAAAGGAGAAAGCAATGAAGCTCCATAGGCAGTTTCTCACCTTACCAAGGAAAAGCTTCTCAAACTGGTAAAAGAAGCCGGTATCAAAGACTCACTTAGAAGGTGAGATAGGGAAGGTTGGAGAGTCATGTGACACACGTAGCAAATTCCAAAGGACACCACCTAAACCGATAGTTAGCATGCCATTGACGAGGAACTTCAATGACATCGTAAGTATGGAAGGATAAGTATTTCCTTGTAATGATTGACCTTGCCACAAGATGTTGTAATGCATGCATGATCAAAAACAAAACCCCCCAGCGTGATTATTGATGCTCTAATGAGGTACTGGGCAGCGATATTTGGATTACCCAAGAAGATACTGACAGACTATGGAGGAGAATTTAACAATGAAGATTTCAGGAGTATGGGTGACAATTTCAACATTGAAATAATGTGTACTGCTGCTGAGAGCCCCTGGAGCAATGGGATATGCAAGAGACTGAATCCAGTATTAAAGTCCAATGTGTTGAAGATTACTGAGGAAAGTCAATGTAACCTAGAAACTGCTCTAGCTTGGGCTGTGGCTGCCAGGAATGCCCTCCATAATAATAATAATGGATCCTCCCCTAATCAACTGGTGTTCAGTTTTAACCCCAACCATCCAAACATATTGGTGGGTAACCCTCCAGCATTTGAGAACATTACTTCCTTGCAGATCGTAGCTAACAATCTGAATGCTTTGCATAAGTGCTGTGAGGAATTTATGAGGTCTGATGCTAATGAGAGACTAAGAAGGGCCTTGTCTCATAACATCGGTAAAACAAGGGATGAAGACGTTAAGATAGATTACATTTATTATAAACGTGAAGGTGAAGACAGCTGGTGGGGTCCTTCAAGAGTTATAGGGAAGGATGGGAAGATCAACATCTTGTGCCATGGGGTCATATACAGTGCTCAACAATGTTTAAGCCGGGTGCGTGTGAGACAAGTTGCAGCATGATAAAAGTGTTATAAAAAATATTAATTTTACCCTTAATACTTTGTTGGGCATCCTTTGCATTTCTTGTTATCCCTCAGGCGTCGTGGTATGGACATAACAAGATCATGTAGCTTCTGGGTAGGTATAGCATCCCAACAAGCCCTAATTTCCTTCTCCAGCATGGGGAGAGTGCTGACCCCCTTCCCTTGTAACCCGTGTTTAACCACCTGCCAAAGGTTCTCAATCAGGTTTAAATCTGGACTGTTACCAGGCCAATCCTCAATGAACTTAATCTCAGTCTTTAAGCCAGGTTATAACAGATTTGGTAGTGTTGCAGGGGGCACCATCCTGTTGGAACACGCTTGCGCCTGTTAACTCAAATCACTCCTCCAGATGTTCATTTAGCAGCTCATAATAAATGTACTGGTTGACTTTAATATTGGCAGGCAACACAACAAGCTTCCCCTGCCTGAGAAACAACCCCATACCATTAATGAACTGGGGTGTTTCATGGGTACACAAAGGTATCATGGGTCAAGGGGGTCACTGCAATGCTTCCGATGCACATTACCACCCCTCCCCTCAGTCACTGAACGTTGCTTCATCAGACCAAAGCACGTCAAGCCAGTCAGCATCATCCCACTGAAGATATTTCAGAGCATAAGCGACCCTATGAGCCTTCTGCACACAGGTGAGAATCAGTTTCTTGACAGGGCGGTGGCTGTGTAACCAAGCTCATGAACACGTCGACTAACAGTGCGTACAAACACCTCACTGAACAGACCACTATTATTTTCCTTAATTTTACGGGCTGAAATACGAGGACACTGCTCTAGTCTCTCTTAACAATGTTATCAACACGCCTAAAGGTCTTACTAGGCCTACCAGACCACTCTTTCTGGGTTGGTTTGGTGTCACACCCTCCCTCCCTCCACCTAGCAACGTAATGCCTCACAACACGATCACTTATTTTAAGTTGGTTGGCTATTTCCTTATTTTGCTTACCAGCCTCCTTGAGAGTGATAATCTGGGCAATAGTTTCAGACTATAACTGCCTTGCTTTCCTCATAATAAGGCCACAAATACTCCCAGACTACAAAAAACCCAGTTACAAAATGGTGTTGGTCAGGAGAACACTACATCACAGTCCTCTCACTACTGCGGCCAAGCTGACACTGAGCATGTGCTGGCAGGCTGAGCAGGAAACAGGGATGTAGTGACATCATGCAGCCGGCCCAAACTTCTGACTAAATTAAATCACCCTCATCTATACCAGCGGTCGCCAACCTGTGGTCCACGGAAAAAATGTGTATTATTTATATTTCATGAACATTCAAGTAAAAAAAAAAATAGACATAGATCAGTGGTTCTCAACCAGGGGTGAATGAATTTCAAGATTTTCAGGGGAAAATGAGGATCACAGATTGGCAGGCTCAAGCTGGCTCAAGGCCGCACAAAGCGCAGTGTGCATCGACCCACGCTACTGAGAGGTCACGCTAGGTTTTCTTTCCGCTAGCATGTGTGTACTCCAACGACAACCTAGTGACATGCATCTATAAATATCAATAGTTAACAATAATGTTTTCAAAGTTAATTAATTATCACTGTAAGTATTTATCAGGAAGGCCATGAAGTCTTAACTCACCTAGGATGTAGAAAGGAAGAATAAAGTTTTGGCAGAAACGACAACATTAGGTTAAGTTGACCTTGAGACAGGCAATTTTGTAAGGGAAATACCATTCTGACATATGGTTAAAGGGTGCATGGTCCAAAAAAAGGTTGAATGAGTGACTTTTTAGGTATTTTTGCAGGTGTAATTAGTGACATTTGAAAATGAGAGTTGGCATTAGAAAGAACATTCAAACTGGTGGCGAAAAGAAAAAACACAAAATATCAAGAAAATATGATTCAATCTACTTGAAATTTGGATTTATTCAAGAACTTGGTAGTGAGCTGGACCCACGGCCTCTTTGTATTATGTGTTGTGAGAGTTTATCTAATGATACCATGAAACCGTCAAAACTTCAAAGACACTTACAATCAAAACCTGCATATTTAGCTAAGAAACCACTAGAATATTTTCAAAGAATGCATGAAGGTATGAATAAACAAATAGGTGCTTTAAAAAATATGGTTGTTGAAGATAATTCCCTATTAAAGGCTTCCTACTTGATAGCACTTCAAATTGCGAAAAATAAAAAGCCATATACGATTGAAATAAATCCAGAAAGCAGGAATACTTTTCCAAAAGTGGGGAAGTGTTATGAGGTGTCACTGACAGATTCCAATGAGAGAGTGAATGTCAAAATATTGGGCAGAGCAGACAAAGATACAGGAAAACATAAGAACTGCTTCAACTATTACAATGAGACTACCAGTGAAGAGACCTGGATGAATTTTGAAAAGGATGTTAATGAGATGAGAGAAATAGAAGAAAATGAGGAAATATGATCTCTTGTTCACATGATAAAACTATGGATTTGAGGATAAAACTATGTGTTTGAGGAAATAGATTGGGAAGGTCAAGACACCATATCTACAAGATGGAGTGTGACAGAGAAAGAAACCAAGCATGGGAAAATTATGAAAGCTAGACTAGTGGCCCGCGGATTTGAGGAAGAACTTAACAAAAATGTTAACACCCAATCTCCAACATGTTGTAAGGAAGCGTTAAGGCTGGCACTAGCTATAATACAAATGAAAGATTGATCATGTCATACAATAGACATTAAATCAGCATTCCTACAAGGTAATGGCATTAAACGGGAAGTATACCTACATCCACCACCTGAATTCTTCTGCGGGAGAATTTGGAAACTTAAGAAGACCAATTATGGACTGAGTGATGCTGCTAGAATGTGGTATGATACTGTGAAGGAAGAACTTATCAAGCTTGAGATGCAAATGTTGAGATTTGATCCAGCTATGTTTATGTATTCCAGAGACAGCAATTTGGAAGGCATTGTCTGTATTCATGTGGATGACTTTTGTTGGGGTGGTACTGACCAGTTTGAAAACCAAGTAATTGAAAAATGAAAAAATACGTTTCCTGATTGAATCCACTGACTCTAAAAAGTTCAAATACGTAGGTTTGAACATACAGCAAAAGGATGGTGGGATCAGTATGGACCAAGAAAGTGACATCAAGTCACTAAAACAAGTACACATATGAGGGGCGGTCAATAAGTTTTGTGAATCGATAGGGCAAAACAGAGGTAGGGGGATGGCTGTTTGTGAGGTTGTTAAGACAAGTGATGACAAGTCATGACCTGCAGCCGCACACTCCTGCCTCATCTATTTAAGAAGCAGCAGCTGATCGCAGATCGTCAGTCACAAAGTTTTCAACAATGGAGAAGGTTGAGCCCGCACAGTGATAAAATTTTGACCAAGGAAGGCAAGAATTGCAAAGAGATCCATAAACGCATGGTTGCAGTGTACACCGACACCGCCCCTTCCTATGCAACCATTGCTTGCTGGAATAGGGAGTTCCGCCATGGTCGTGAGTCCCTCGAAGATGACCCCTGTCCAGGACGCCCGTCAGATGTGACCAATGAGGACAATGTGGTCCGTGTGGAGATGATGATCCTCGAAAATCGATGGGTGAAGGTCAAAGAAATTGAGCGAGAACTTGGAATATCACATGGAAGTGTTATCAACATCATTCACAACAATTTGGCCATGACCTAGGTCTGTGCCCGTTGCTTCTCTAGAAACCTCACGCCCCATGATTGACTTCAACGTCGCCAAAGTTCAGAGGAGCTGCTGCTCCTGTACAACCAAGACCCGGCGGGATTCGAGTCACGCATAGTGAAATGTGATGAAACGTGGATCCATCACTGGGATCCCCTAGCAACTACTTTTTATTCCACCAGCTCAAGGCTGCACTGCATGGACGCTGGTTTAGGGACGATGAGGATGTCCAGCTCGCCATCCAGGAGTGGATTGAACAGCACTCAAGAGATTCCTGGTTGTCGGGAATTCGAAGCCTCAGGGACAAGTGGCGCAAGTGCATTGAAGTCGAGGCTTATTATATTGAAAAAGAATAAAACACTTTTCCTCAGATCCTTATATCTGAATTGCAAAACTTATTGACTGCCCCTCATAAGTCACAAGAGGACCCAGAGAAAAGATACCGGCCTTAATAAAGAGATTTGCAAGTATAGTTCGATTGTGGGTCAGCTCAATTGGTTAGGGACTCAGACCAGGCCAGATATTTCATTTGATGTCTGTTCTTTAAGTACATTGATTAAGAAGTGTACAATCAATGATATAATGGATGCAAATAAAGTAATTAAGAGAGTAAAGACTGACCAGGTGCATATATTTATTCTGACTGACTAAAGGCCTGGTTTTAAAGTGCTATACTGATGCTTCATTTGCCAATTTGAACGATTGTGGTTCACAAGCGGGTTTCATAGTTTTTCTCGCCGATAAGATGGATAGGAGGTGTCCCATCCTGTGGAAATCGAAGAAGATAAGGAGGGTTCTGAAGTCCACATTGGCAGCAGAAACTATGGCTCTGTTGGAAGCAGCTGAGAGTGCATATTACATTGGGAAAATGCTGGAGGATATGGGTATTATGGAACTGCTGCCTATAAGATGCTATGTAGATAATAAGTCCCTAGTAGAGGCACTTAAGTCAGTTAAGAAGGTGGATGACAAGTACCTTAGGATAAATATTGCTTGTTTGAAGAATATTATTGAAAGAAAAGATATGGCCACTGTGGAATGGCTCAATATGAAAAATCAACTTGCAAATTGCCTCAGCAAAAAGTGGGCATCATCTCAAACGCTCATTGAAGCAGTAACTAGGTAAATTGCTACTTAATTTTAAGTAGTGGGGCATCAGTGTTTTGTATATATGTGTGTGTGCATATATATATATATATATATATATATATATATATATATATATATATATATATATATATATATATTTGTGGATAACCAGTGATGTGGATAGAGCTAAATGCACTACACAGATTATATATATTGTGGTAGGGTTATTTCTTTGTGCTTTGTGTGTGAGTTGTGGGATATTTGTTGTTGTTTATTATATGTTAAGAATCATAAAGCTTGAGCAGACTGACTAAAGGAAAGGTAATTATAGTTTCTCCCATTTATTATGTTACAATTTGTGTATAGCGTGGGCAGGTAAAATAATATTAACAAAGTGTCCTCAGGTTTGCACTTTGTGCCTTGATCATTATCACCTCAGGGCTGCCCGAGGTGATGTTCTCACTACACTCTATGTGGATGACCTTTCAATTTCTTTTTGGTGCTACCCAGATGCAAACTCTGGGATGTCAAGTCCATCAGGTATTGAACTGCATGTATTTCTATGCTGAAGTGCACAGGTTTCTGTTTTCCTTGGCCCAGACTAAGGTGGTTCACTTCTGCTGCCCTCCATAGCTCCACCACAACACAGACTTGTTCGTAAATGGGGTTCACCTGGAAGTGGTGGATTCACAGCATTTCCTTGGTCTTGTTTTTGACTGATGCCTCACCTGGAAGCTCATATTTACAACCTTGGGGGTCTCTTGTACCCGCGTCATGGACATTCTTCATTTTTTAACATTCAGCACTTGAAATGCTGCTAGGGTGACTGCCTTACTTTTCAACTGATCCTTTGTTCATTCAAAGCTTGACTATGAATGCAAGTTTTATGCTTTTGCAGCTGAGCGTGTGTTGCGGAAGTGGACTCTCCACCACAACAGTCTCACCTAGCAATCAGTGCCTTGCACACATCCCATATTGAGAACCTAGTTGTTGATATTTAACAAGTTTGTTTTCTTAATATAACCTAGCATTAGGCTATAAGATGATTACAGGGACTTGTGTCCTAGCAGTAGCTAAATGGGCTCTACAAAAAAACAAAAAACAAAGGAGGTAACAACTTACTATGATAGAAGACCTGGGATAGCATGGCAGCAAACAAACTGCTTTTCTTCTGAAAAATGAGGCTTTTGCAGAGCTGTAAAAAAGAGTTTTATCCTTTTAGCCTGGAGTCTAATAACTCCAATGCTTTCTTTGAGAGTGTTGAATCATGTGCTAAGTCATTCTTTCTTGAAACTCCTGATTAGATTTACTGCTTTCATTTTCAGAGGAGGCATAACCATTAAATACAAGATTGGAACAAGTGTATAACAGCCACAGATGTAACAAAATTCATTAGGAGCATTTTTGCATTTATATCTACTTAAAAAACAAAACATAAATAGGGTTTATTTCAGAAAAATAATAAATTTCAAATACCATGAAAACTAGAGCATACAGAGAAAAATTGAGTTTAGATTTCAAATCATCATTGAAAAACTAATTAGATCAGTTAAAAAATCCTATGCAATAGAAAATGAGGGAAAAAAATGTTCCCAAGTGTTATTTTTCATTATTATGAGTATAATTTGTTTCCATCTCTTCAGAGTTTAATATTGTGATTATTAAATGTGTATAAAAGCAAAATTCGAAGGAAATTTCAGATTTTCAAAGAGGGCAAATGGTTCATCAATCTTGGATGGACTGTCCCAAAGGCAAATTGTTAGGAATCTTGAAATACCCCTTTCTGTTAACAAAATTATCATTTATATAAAGAAAAAATGTAAAAAAACTGGAGTCACAACCTGTTCATCCTGGTCCTTCTGAAAGATGTCTTTGTGCTGTTTGAATATCTATTGAGAAGAACAGAACCCTTAGTTAAAAGCTTCTGAAGTGTGGCAGTAGGATTCCAAATCAGCCCAAGCAGAGTAAATTACTTGCACTCTCTTAGACATTACCAGCATGCAGCTGGGAGGAAGATCCTTTAACTATGTGCAATATTAACAAGAGCAATGAATGATGACAGGCCTTGGGAATTTTTGAGCATCATAATTTTTTCTGCTGAATTTTTGCCTAATTTTCAGACAGTGGATGAGTATGAATTTGGAAATTACCCCTTTAGGAATTTGACATAAGCAGATTACAACTAACTGAAACACAGTGTTTTTTCTGTTATGGTGTGGGAAGCCATTTGGCATGATCCAAGGTCAGAGTTGGTTGGTTGTTGGCGATATCAACTATGAAAAATGCACTTCCATTCTTAGAGATGGACTTCTACCAGTATTTTGAAATGGTTAGCTTGAAAAATGGAAGTTGTGGTTCTCTATCATACTACAAAAAAGGATAAAAGCCTGAGAAGACTAAAGTGGCATCAAATGACCCTGACCACTTCAGTCCCGTGACATGAACCCAATAGAACATCTAACGTATACTAAACAAGGCTTTATGGAAAAAGTCTTCCCCCCCAAAAAACAAACAAACAAACAAACATGAACAGTCAGAATTGCTAAATGTCCTGCACTAAGCATGGTTGGAAATACCCCAAGTTGTAATCTTATAACATTAAATCTATGCCTAGGCAATTTTCAGCTCCGAAAGCCAATAAAGGGAAGTCCACAAAGTATTTATAATGTACTTTCATTGTTTAAATTTACAAATAAAAGTATTTCAATAATTAACCTGGTATCTATTTCTTGCATGTCTCTGTGCTTATTCCTGATGTTTTTTCACTCTGGCATTGGGGAATTTTATTTGTTAAAAAATGAAAATAGTCAAGTAGTACCGTTTGTTTTTCACATGGAAATATTGATATTTTTCAGTTTTTCTTGCAAGAGCAGGAGTCTCTAGACTTGGAGACTTTCCTTTCATCTACATGGAAACTTATGAAACCCACTTATATACAAAAAAAAGTGTTCATCCCTCCTACAACTGAGACCACAACAGAGGAGTCCTTTGCCTTAGATGAGGAGGAAATTCCACCACCCGCTGTGGAAAGTGATGATGCTGAGGACAAGCAGTATGATAATGATATGGAACCGCAAGTGAGTGTTCCTGTTTAATTTTTTTCTGGCTTTTTTATTCATTGGAAAATAAATTTACAGCATCATCACAACCTCAATATAGTGATGGCAAAAAGTTTGTAGTTACTAAAACTTAGATTCATATTTACATATATCATTCCACATGTTCCTTAGTGATGACCATTCTTGGCTTAAAAGGTAGTCACAATATGTAGGCTACCACTTCTCAATTTCACTTTTGAGGGTCGCCTAAAAGTTCTTGGTTGCATTAAAATCCAAGCAGTGCTTGGCCCACAGATGTATATATGTGGTGATGTCTGAGCCACTTTTGCCTTGTTAACCACTTACTACCCTATTATTATATTGAACCTGTGCGTTACACAGTAAGAGTATCCATACTGAGTTCTGGCACACATTTTAAAATGCTACTTATGAGGGTAGGGGATGTTGGCCTGAGAAGCTGTGCACCCAAAAGTTTGGTTGCTGTGATATTTTTAATTTAAAACAGAACCAATGAGGAAATCTCCATAGAAAGTATGTAAAAAGAGATCTGGAAAGAAGATGCAAAAATGTGTGTAAGATCTGTAATTGTAGATAAACCTGCTATCATTAAGGCTGTTAGGGCACACAACTGTGGATAAGCCTGTGAGACTAAAAGAAATTGATAGTTTTTTTCCCACTAATATGCACCCATTTAACTCCTTGCACACAGCATTGTGTCACACTGACAGTGTGTAATATAGTTTTTGTGCATCATTTAAATATATGTTTTAAAATGGAAAAGTTAGCAAATTACAATGTATTATTGTTAATAATATATATTTAACTTAAAATTATTAGCCCTTTAGTTATATATTTAAACTTGCCTTTAATTCGGGGGGTGTGAAACACTTTAACCCTTTCTTTCCCGAAGTATTGCTTTATGTAAAAAAAAAAAATTGGGGGCTTAAAACCTATTCCATTTAGGTCATAAAACACATATATACAACTTTTTTTATTGAACATTGAAGGAAATGCATGAAGATAAAATGATTTCACATCGCATCATTGGGAAGTTTTGATGCAAACATAAAAAGAAAACTAAAAACTAAAATCATTGAGGAAATAACCACGAAAATTGGAATTTAGAAACCACATTTCCTAAAGATTAAAGTTAATTCATTTTCATTAATTTTAATAAAATAATTTACGTAATTTATTTTTTCTAAAATGTAATAAAACAATTTTGCTCTTTCAACAGGCATAATAAGATGTTGCACTTGTTACACTTCATATGTCCATAAGCTTTTATGCAGCATTAGCATCTTTGCTTTAGATTAGTAGGCACAGGAAAATGATCAAATACATCCAAATGAACATCATCGACTGGCCTTGTTACTGTCATTCTTTTTGCATTTAGACTGACTTTATTCTCATTTGATGGCTACTTTTTGGCCTTGTTGTGTTTTTTAGTAGGCATCTGAAGACTAAATAATGAAAATTAGTTATTTTATTTTTTAGGTATCTATAGGTTAGGATAAGTTATGGAGACTGGACAGGTAGGATTGGTGGTTGAATAATTATCTATAAAAAACGACATTGTTTCAAGTTTAAATACTTCAATAAAGCAGGATGGAGTTGAGTCACTTTGGATAGATATTAGGTTCAGTAAAAATAGAAGGGTGCATTTGGGAGCTTTTTACAGACCACCTGGGCAGACTGATGATATGGATGAACTAATGATAAGGGAAATAAGTAAGGGATGTGAAACAGATGCAGTTATTATTAGGGACTTCAACTTAAACTCTGTGGACTGGGAAAATATGATAGGTAGGGATAGAACAAGTGGCAGGTTCATAGAATGCTTTGAGGTTAATTTTTTGAATCAATTTGTTAATGAGCCAACGAGGGGGGACAATATATTAGATTTAGTACTTTCTAACATAGATCATTTAGTTCAAGAATTGACTGTTGGGGAAGCATTTGGAAATACTGACCATCAGATAGTTCGTTTTAACTTGGGAATTAAGAAGGGTAAAATAACTGAGAATGCTGAAAAAGTTCCAAATTTTCATAAGGGAGATTATGTAAAACTCCGAAGCTTGCTAAATTTTGTAGACTGGGATGTAGAATTGAGAGGTAAAAATGCTTATGGGATGTGGGATACTTTCAAGCATATAATAAATGTAGTCCAAGAGCAATGTATCCCAATGAAGGCCATTAGGAACAAAAGTAGGAAACCATTATGGTGGAATCAGGAGATAGCTAGACAAATTTCAGAGAAGAAAAGGGCATATAAAAAATCACAGGTAGAAAATAATATTCAAAATTTAAGTGATTATAGAATGGCTAGGAATGAGTTAAAAAAGATTATAAAGAAGAACAAAAGGGTGTCAGAAATGATGTAGACCTAGCCTTCTATCTAAATAGGCACTATAGAACTAAAAACAAAGAATAGATAGCAGAAGTACTAGTATATATATATATATATATATATATATATATATATATATATATATATATATATATATATATATATATATATATTAGTGTAGTTGGGTAGCAGTTTTTTCTGAATGCAAATTTTGTTGACCTTTGTGTATTTTGCCTTAATTAATTTCTTTTGACCACTTTCTCTTCTAACTATCTTTTTTATTCCATTCAAGTGGGTTAGGAAACCAACCCACTCGAATGCCTCTATACATTATTTTTCGTTTCACAATAATACTGTTAAAAAATCGGTAATTTCTAACCTTTTCCTTAGAGCATACAAAATATGTCATCCTTCCTATTTAGATGAAGAAATTGTCATTATCAGGACCATTTTTTCTAATTTGTATTACCCCGATTGGTTCATATCGTCTGCCCATTTTGCAGCAAGGAAAACATTCTATGGTAATAAGCCTTCCCACACTAACGACTTCAACAAATGTATAACATTGCCATTTAATAATAAATTAAATAGTTTAAAGGACATATTTGGAAAAGCGGGTATTAATCTAGCCTTTAAATATAATAATTCCTTAAACCAATTGATGATGGCCAGGAAACCCAAAGAACATCATAACATAGGAGTATATGCAATACCATGCAACGATTGCCATAAAATTTATATAAGGGAAATGGGGAGAAATCTAGACAAGAGATTGTGCGAACACAAAAGAGATATTAGAGTGGGCAGCGAAAGCAGTGGAATATTTTGCCATGTTAGAGACAAGAATCATACGATTGATTTCAATGGAAGTAAAATGGTATTTAAATCAGCTAACTATGTTAAGAGAAGAATTGTAGAATCGAGCTTGATATCGTCAGTTCCTAATTTAAATCTATCTGAGGGTCAATTTTCTTTTAATCCTGTAATAAGAAAGCATATAAACAAAATAGTTAAATGTCAGCCCTTCAATATGTTTAGGCCTAACCCCCGCCCCCCCAGATTAGCCACAAGTAGGGGATTGGGGGGGAATAAAAAGAGGGGATCTTGTGTTATGCTTATATGCACTTCTCTTATATTTTCTTCGCAGTGTCAGTTGAAAAAGGGTGTGAGATACACCGAAACTGATCTGAATTAAATTGTCTTCGGAGAATGTGGTTTAATTCCTCATATATATATATATATATATATATATATATATATATATATATATATATATATATATATATATATATATATATATATATATATATATATATATATAGTGTGTGTAAACAGAGTACTTATATTAAATAAGAAGGTTTGTGAGTTATAAAATTGCCTTAACTTTTTTCTTTATACTAATACTCATGAAAAGTCCAATGATGTCACATGGAATCACATAAGTTAGAAAAGATATTGCACATACAAATTATATGCTGAAGGTATAACTAACATTCTAATCTCATCTATAAACTTTCTTCTATATAATAAAATAGAAATGGAAATGAAAAACTATGCTTACCTTATCGTATTTATCAGTCAAATATCTGTGTATAATGCACCATTCCCAATGGCATTGGCAGTCAAAACTATTTCATATCCCTAGCTGACACCTCGTATGAGCAAACAAATCAAAACATGCAAAAATATCCCCAGTTGGCAACCAATGAAAACACTATTTGATGCCACACAAACTCATGGACACTTTATAAGTAAAATTATGGAACCTATTGATGATGCCATATGGAATCATTGGGAGTGAAAGGGTTAAAATGTTCAAGTGAACAAAGTCCAGGTTTATCTGTGCAGTCAATGCAGTGCATTCTAGTTTGTTGTTGTGTTGGGTAACAAACAGGAATGGTGATCAGTTCATGGACAACTTCCTTTGCCCGCATCCTTTTCCTACCTGCCCGCGGGTTGCTTTCAATAAACTTGTCCATAATTTTTTTAGAATTTGCATTATGAGAAACTTAAAGTTGTTTGATTAGCTTTTCAATGTAGCTGTGAATTTTCATTTTATTTGCCTTATTTCTATATACTAGAAAACTATTGAGAAGCATTCGCATCACAAGGTGTAGGCCTAACTTTTTAAACCATGCATGACTTTTGCGGCTTGGATAGTATGGCTCCAGTAATTGATCTGCCATCATTGTGATATTTCAGTGGAACCTTTCCCCATGTTCGTCACTAATATCACCCATATTAGATGGAAATAAATCTAGATGCGAATGCAAAAAATGCATCTTAAGAGACATCAGACACCCCATTCGTTGATAGGCCTTCAGCATGTTGTCCACTAGTTCTTCATAGTTTTCAGCCCTATGATTACCAAGGAAGTTCTGCACTACATGGACAAATGAATCCCATGCTGCCAACTCAAGTGAAGTTAGTTTATTTCTGAACTCCCTGTCATGAATCAATTCTCTGATCTCTGGCCCTACAAAAATGCCAGTTTTAATTTTAGCATCGGTTTTCTTTGCACCAAATTTCTCTTTGAGATACTGGAATCCATTAGAATAATGAGCCATTGCTTTAACAAAATTCATGATAAGGCCAAGTTTGATATGAAGTGGTGGAAGGTAGATCTGTGGATGTACCAAAGGCATGTGCTTCACATTGTATTGACCAACTGTGTTCTTCTCTTTCGCGCCACTTTTTGACAATATAATGATTCCTGTCATCACGGCTGTTCCATAGGCATAAGAAGCACATATTCTTTGTATATCCTAGCTGCAGTCCAAGAAGTAAAGAAATTACCTTTAGATCACCACAGATATTTCACTTATGATGCAAGTAATGAACACCTTCCAAAATAAATTTCATTGAGTCATATATGTCTATCATCCCAACAATAAGTGCAACAGGAATTGAATGTTTTTTTTGTTATCATTGTTTAGCAACACAGCTTTGAGGCTAGCAGTGCTTGCATCGATGAATAGTCTCCATTCATCAGATAAATGCTTGTTTCCTAGCTGATTTATGAAGCCATTAACATCAGTGCAGAAACAAGAACCATCTTCTTCTTTATCGAAGGCAGCTAAGGCCTCATGGCATTCACGGCAAGTAGATATTTTTGCACCGTCCTCTAGAAGATTCCATTGCTTTAGTCTGGTACCCAACAGTTCTGTGTTCTCTTTTGATCGACAAATCCCTCACTAAATCATTCAATCATTCATTGTTATAATCCTCTTCAGGTGATGAATCATCTTCTTTGACTGCACTAGCTGATGGAGGAACTGGGATTGGCATCTCCATATTATGGGGGGCTGGTTTTATAGCTGACTTACAATCTGGATATACAATTTTTGACTTGTTCTTATTTGAGAATCCCGCAATATTTGTCATACAAAAGTAGCAATCAAAAACATGATTTGTTGGCTCATGCCATACCATTAGTACAGCAAAAGGCATACCCTTCCGTTTGCCATTTAACCACTGTGTGAGCCCAGTATAACACATAGTACAAGATTTGTGAGATCCCTGGGGCTTGTCTTGGTCACCAACTTTACAACCAAAATAATAATTGTATGCAGTTTTCACTCTTTTAGCTAAATTTTTCCGCTGGTTGCTTGGAGTATATCTTCCACAGATATAGCAAAAGTTGTCTGGGCTATTTATACATCCTTGCCAATTCATGTTTTCAACTTAGTTTGTATATATCCTGTGATATACTTTTGTACAATTTAATTTCATTTACAAATTAATTGAGAGATAAATCTGAAAGAAAAATGCAATTAATCACTGTATGTAAATACCGTTTCAATACCACTGCTATAATGGTTAAATTTGACAATATGATAAAGCAGGAGTGTAACACAGGAACCAAACACACACAACACATCCTCTCACTATGGTAGCTGAAGCAACACTGCCCATATGTGTAACTAAAGAGTATGTGTGTAGCTCAGGAACCTTACATGCTAGAACAATTCTGATTACAAATTCAGAATCAGCATACTTGATTTAGTATAAATCAATATCAATCTCTGCTCATGATTGATGCACAAAAAAATAGATTCCAGGCTGAAATGGTAATCTAGACCAATATAAGTTGATCTCACTATATTTGCATTGGCCTGTATAAAAATATAATGCAAGAAATGTATATATATCATCATCATTCGCATCTTTCCACTTTAGATTATTTACTACTCCTTTTTTATCAGGATTCTCTTCAAATAAATTGTTTGCCCTGTCATTTATGCACCTTACTAAATAGGCTATAACATGATCAGTTATAAAAATTTTGAAACAATCTAAAACACTACTATTATCACTACAATTTAGTGCAGGATTTACATCACTGTAATTACACACTATCTCAGGAAGAGGGTTAGGCCTACAATCACTGAAAATGTCAGCAATTCTTTTCCAAGAATCACATAGGATGGCACTGTCATCTTCATGCCCAGAAAAATCAAAATCATCACTCTCATAACTATCTATTGTTTCATTATCACTTTCCATGGGTTCATAATCACCATCACTATTATCTGATTCACTAACAGACATTGGAACTATAAATAAACAAGCAGGAAATAAAGTACTGAAATGCCACAATGGAACATCATTGATCACAATTCTGCTACTACAAATTAGGTAATCCCTGAGGCAATACATTGGGACATTCTAAACTCCACCCACCTCTTTTTCTGATTGGTTGATTTCAGTGAAATTAGAAGCAGTGTTTCCATTTGGCTAAGCTGTAGCAAGGATAAGAGGGCACATGTACACAATGAGTGGTATTGATGCGCAACAGTTCCACTTTGTGGAAAAGTGGTTTATGATGATGATGCTGGATTGCCACCAAACTGCCTATGGATCCTTATAAGAGTTGCTCTTAGGGAACATTTTGGTACCATTCTTTGTGTTGCTTTTTATTAATGCCATTAGATGAAAAAGGTGGAGATAAAATCACTAAGCTTAACAACCCTCCCATGTATGGCTGAAGTTTGTATTAGCCGAACAAAGGATCTCAAATTGTACCCTTTTAAGCCAAATGCTCCAAGGATAAATTCTTTTCTGGGTGTGTTCCATCTACTCTTTTAAGCCAGCATTTACGATTGATATGCTGGTGTTTGTGCTGTGAGCCCTGACCTCTCTTTTACTTGTTTCTATCTTTTTTTTTCACCATCTCTGCAGAAAGGGGGGAGGGGGAAGCTTGAGAAAGTCAAAATGTGAAAGATATACCTTCAGATTCACCTGGTACTGGAAGCATCTACAATCCTTCAAATATTGGCTCCAGCATGAACTAATGGAAGTCCAAACTCCACACACATTGTAGCAGGCCGAAGATCTAGACTAACCCAATCGATCCAACCCGCTTCCTACACTAATCCGGACGTGAGAAATTGAAGGAGAATGAAACGGATTGTATGTACAGTCCTTTACTAACAAAAAATACAATAATATTTACAAAAATATGGGTAAATATGCACACAATGAGCCTATTTATATATAAATAGGACAATCCTATCTTGGAACCGTATCAATCAAAAATATATATATTAATACTAAAGAGACAGCAAATACAAAAAGAAGGGACAACAAAAAGAGGAGTTATCTTACATGGTACCACAGTTTACGATTTGCTGGCCCCCCAGGGGAAAATCTTGCCGGCAGTCACTCTTGTGAAAAAAATTGGGTGTGCGCGTCTTATGGGGCCTGGTGCCTCCGAGCTCAATTTTCATCAAGATCCAGTCACTTCTTTAGGCTATTAAAGCCCTCCACAATCAACTACTATTAGAAGACTTCTTAAATTTTATTTAAATTTCAAAATGTTTTTATTCCAGTCACTCTTACAAAATGCAGGCAATGTTTATTTATTCCTTTACTTGAGTGCTGTCTCAGAAAAATCTTTACTGCTGCTGCTGAGGAGAAAGCCCGTATTTTTGCGTGGAGACAAGAAAATGTCCCGATTAAGACGATATGTGAATGTACAAGAAGAGCGAAAGCAACGATATTGAGGCTACTGGCAGCAGCCTGGGGACTCCCACCCAATGCCATTCCAGAGCATAAATTTGGCAGTGGAAGGTGAAGGAATACTTCTGCTGCTACAGATGTCCTCATGAAAAGAGAATTGGAGAAGTACCCTCGACTGACAGCGCCCGAATTGAAGGAATTGCATCCGGGACTGCTATAAAACGTCGTTCGAACCATTCGGCAATGGCTGCAGAAGGACTTGGGGCTTCCATGCCATAAAGCCGCCGCAAAACTGCTTATAAATGACTGCATGGAGAAACAACGTCTTGCATTTGCCAAGAAATGTGCACAGTGGAGGAAGGTGATGTTTTCTGACAAAACTAATTTCTAGGTGTTTCGGACGGGGTCTATTACAGTTAAACTCCCGTCATCTTCCGATCGATACAACCCAAGATACACTGTTCTGACAGTTTAAACACCCTGATTCAGTGATGGTTTGGGGTTCTTTTTCTGGTGAGAAGGGAAGGGCAGGCCTTTACTTCCTTTCAAAGAACCAAAAGATGAACGCTGATCGGTATATTGACGTTCTGAATGATCATATGTTGGAAATTTTCACCATTCATGAGTGTGAAATCTGTATGCATGACAGTGCTCCCTGCCATATGGCCAAGAAGGTCACAAAGTGGCTCCAGGAGAGACAGATTGAGGTGTTAGAGTGGCCTGGGAATAGTCACGACCTCTACCCCATAGAGAATTGTTGGCAGAAAATGAAGAAAACCATGTGCAGGAAAAAGACTTTAAACCTGGATACCCTCCGAGCAGAGCTGATGAAGGTGTGGTGCACAGAGATGTCCTTGGATTATTTCAGGAACCTAAGTGATTCCATGCCAAAATGCCTCAATATGACTAAATACTAAACTATGTGGTTACTAGGTATTTTTTAGTACACTCTAATTTTCAGGCTGAAGTTTTATTTTTCCTTAAAAATATTGTAGGTCTCAAGTCATTTTGCCGTGGCTATACACCCACAGACCACCTACACATTGAAATCAAAGTCCTCAAGGAGTACCTTGACATGTGAGGTATAGAAATACTAGATGCAGCCTCCCCAAACCCAGAACACCCATTACACTACATAGCATCCATTTCTACAAAGGAACATTAAAATAACATCTCATATATAATATGGTAAAGATTGAGATAAGCTGTTAACTCTCCCACCTCACCCACCCAAACCAGGGATGCCTCCCAATGTTTATATCTGAATTTTTGCGAGATCATCGATTCCGCGTACGGGTGGGGGGAGCCCTCTCTGGCCCAAAGGAGCAGGAAGAGGGTGTCCCGCAGGAAAGTGTCCTCAGTGTCACACTCTTTGCCCTGAGCATCAACGGCATCACCTCGGTGCTGCCGGAAGATGTTCTCGCTACGCTCTACGTGGATGACCTTTCAATCTCTTTTGGCGCGGCCCAGATGCCAACTCTGGAGCGTCGACTCCAACAGGCATTGAACCGCGTCTCTCGCTATGCCCAAGCGCACAGGTTTCGGTTTCCTTTGGCCAAAACTAAGGTGGTGCACTTCTGCCGCCATCCACGGCTTCACCCCGACCCAGATTTGTTTCTTAATGGGGTGCGCCTGGATGTGGTTGAGTCGCACCGTTTCCTTGGTCTTGTATTCGACCGACGCCACACCTGGGGGGCTCATATTCGGAGCCTTAGGGTCTCTTGTACCCGCGCCATGGACATTCTCCGTTCCGTGATGTTCAGCGCTTGGGGCGCTGATAGGGCCTTACTTTTTTATCGATCCTTTGTTCGCTCGAAGCTCGACTACGGATGCGAGTTTTATGTATCCGCAGCCGAGCGTTTATTGCGCAAGGTGAATTCGATCCACCACACCGGCCTTCGCCTTGCGACCGGTGCCTTCCCAACTTCACCCATTGAGAGCCTGTTGGTCGATGCTGGGGAGATGCCACTCACTCTGCGCCGCGTGCAGTGCATCACCCGCCTGTACGTGTGAGCCCGGTGCCTCCCTCAGTCGCCAACAGCTCTCACTGCTTCCGCAGCTGATCTCGATGGTGCCTATGCCGCCGAGAAACGCCAGTCATACCTTAAGCCCTTTGGGTTTAGGGCCAGGAAACTCCTTCGAGAGGTAGATATAGCTCTCGGGCCGGTGGTGCCCCTGGTTCTGCCCAGGACGCCACCCTAGAGGGTACTACATTTGGCTATTTGTCGCCACGCCTCTGCTCCCAAAGCTTGTACGGCGCCGGGAGTATTGTGATCGACCTTTTTGGAGCACACATCGTGTCACGCTGGAACCGTGCCAGTGTATACGGATGGCTCCAAGTCCCAAGAGGGGGTCGGCTTCCACGCCGTTTTCCCTCTGTTTGAAGTCAGCGGGGCTCTACCAGGCGCTGCGTCTGTCTTCACGGCCGAGCTGGTGGCAATACACCACTCGGTACGGGAGATTACGCGACGTGCCCAGTTCGGAGACCGGATTGTGATCTATAGCGACTCACAAAGTGCCCTGAGTGCTCTCGGGGCATTGGAATCTCCGCATCCCCTGCTTCGCGATATGCGTGACGCCACGGTTTTTTCGAGCCGGGCAGATGTCGAGATTATCTTCTGCTGGGTTCCTGGACATGTAGGAATTGCGGGGAATGAGGGCGCCAAAGAGTCCGCGAGGACTCTGCGACCGGACCAGCGTTTCGCTCTTCCTCACTCCGACTACATGGCAGGAATACGGGCAGCTCTTCGGACTGCTTGGCAAAGAAGATGGGAGACGGTCGAAGGGAACTTAAAGTTGCGTGCCATTGCACCGCGACTGTTCCCATGGACCTATCCCCCAATGCCGCGACGACTGCAGGTCGCTTTCTGTCGTCTCCGAATCGGACACACTCGTGTGACGCATCGCTATTTGATGGAGCATTCGCCTGCGCCGTATTGCGACGACTGTGTTGTCCCCCAGACTGTTCGGCACATTCTTGTTGAATGTCCCATTCTGATTGATCTTCGCCCACATTACCTGTCCTGGTACCGGGATGGGCGGGGTCGCTACTGCCTGTCATTTGTACTCGGGACGAGTGCTTGCACATTGATTGGTGGACTTGTTGACTTTTGGGGGAAAGCCGGCCTTTTCCCTTTCATTTAACCAGCTTTAATTGTTTTTGTTATTGTTTTGTTATTGTTATTTCAAATGTTGTTCAAATTTTTTAAAGTAGCCTAGAACTAGGCTGTTTGTTTACGGCGACTTATGCCTAAGTCGGCAGTCGCCAGATAGCCCCTTAAAAAAAAAAACCCCACCAAACCAGCTTCTAGTAGAATATTTCACTCAATACTCTATTTTCATTCACTCACACAACATTGCTACATGTACACCCCCTGAAACCAATGAGCCATTCTTTCCATGGGTATCATGGCAGTGATTTGGATGATGATCTGTTCATAATCAACAATTTTCTGGTATTGATTTTTTGCAGTTTCATTGGCTGTGTAAATAGTCTCTGTGTTTACTATCAGTTTCCTAAAAAGATTCCTTAAGATTACTCTTGTTTGAATTCTTACTCCTCATTTCAATAAATCCCACACTGACAACTGATCACTGTTCTTTGAATTTCAGGATGAAGACTTGGAAGAAGGCAGTGAGGATTATGCTGATGAGCTGGATGATGTTGAATTGGCCCAAGAGAAAGAAGAAAGCCAAAAAGAAGAGGAAGAAGAGAAAGAAAGGATCGAGTATGATCCAGAAACCCAAAGAATGATTGAAAGTAAGGCTCTGTGAAAAGCAATTTGTTAAATGAAACATTTAAGTGTTTACACGAGCTCAGGACAGCCACAACGAATTGAAATCTAAGATTCAGATGATGAAATTCACATATCAATGAAAATCACTGATGTCTAGGTAATTTTTTATTTTTTTACACCAACCTGTGATTGTGGGACCCTTCATAATCCAGAGGTGAGGAGGGGCACCCATTCTCTATCTGGGTTATGCTGGTGGCAGAGGTGTTTCAGTGAGTCAAAAGGATGCATGAGAGGTTCTCACAGAACCCCTCAAATCCTCCAGGAAAATGGGATCACAGTCTCAGATCCTGCCTTTGCTACTGCTTTCTTCACATTCTCTAGACAGCATTCATTGGTGTCGTGAACTCACTGAAGACCATCAATGGGACTTTCTTTACTGCCAGAGGCAGAGAACCCTTTGACATGTTTATGCTAAGTGAATTGCGTTCCGCTCTAGTTTCATGCATGGACACCCGATGGTCTTGATGATGTCCCATATACCATGCTTTAACACATAGGTGATTGAGGCATGGCCTTTGTTAGATTGGTTCCAGAGACTAGAGTGAGGTTATCCTCCCAGATTCATGGCAAATGGCTACTGTGCTCACTTTTCACAAACTAGGGAGAGATCACTCCACCTTGGCTGCTTTCTGCCCAATCTCTCCTAACCTACTGTGTGCAAGTTAATAGAAAAATTTGCAAGATTCTGTTGGTTTCACTGTATGATGAATGCTCTTCTCCAGCCAGAAATGCATCTATGAGGCCTTCTTTCATAGACAGCATTTCACCAGTGTTATGATCTGGAGATGGCATATGATACTGCATGGTGTTATAGTATAATGGAGGCAAAGGGATGCCTCCTCTTTATAGCTGTGTTCTTACGAGGTTATTGATTCCACATACGGGTTGGGGCCCTCTCTGGCCCAATAGGGTAGGAAAGGGTGTCCCATAGGGAAGTGTGCTCAATGTTACCCTCCTTGCCTTGAACATCAACTTTATCACCTTAGTGCTGCTTGAAAATTTTCTCACTTTTCTCTACATGACAACTTTTATATCTTTCTGGGTGTGGCCCAGAGGCCAACTCTGGAGCCTCAACTCCAGCAGTCAATGAACCACATCTTTTACTATGCCGAATCTCACCGTTTTCGGTTTTCTTTGGCTAAGACACAAGGTGATTCACTTCTGTTGCTCTCTGTGGCTTCACCTTGACCCAGACTTCTTCCTAAACAGCTCTCCTGGATGTGGTAGTTACACCATTTCCATAGTCTTATTTTCTATCAAAGAATAATCTGGGAGGCACATATTTGCAATCTTATGGTCTTTTGAATCCCCTCCCTGGAGTTTCTCCATTATGTGACGTTCAGCAGTCGGGGTGGTGATAGGGCTACTGCCTTGCTTCTCTACTCTTCCAATATATTCACTCTATGTAACTATGGATCCATCCTTAGTCGAGCAATCCATGCCTTCTGCATGTCCCATATAGAGAGCCTCTTTGTCGAGGGTGGGGAGATGCCACTTACTTTACGCCATACACCCCGTAAGGACCATGGTGATTTGCCTTCATGGCCGCCGTGCTGCCGGGACTCAGCGCCACGTCCAGCCCCAGCTTAGCCTCTTCTCCTTCCTTCTGACAGCCTGCATTTTTACTCTACTTCCTCACTTTCCCTACAACCTTCCACAACTTTCTCTGGTCAGCCTCTAATTTCACAGGGTAGACGCCGACCAGCTTCCTCTTACTCAACCTTCCTGAACTCCGGTTTGAGGGGGAGGTAACAACCTGCTTTATACCCACCCACACCTTCCTCACATACCCTTTCTTTCTCCTTTCACTGCCTATCTATTTTTACGCCGTGCCTATGGCCACATGGAGGCCCCACCTGAGATGGACCTAGTCCCTGAAGTGACGCAACCTCAGATGGTAGGATCTTCCATGGGGTCGAACCTGGCTCAGTGTCAAGCACTGAACCCGAGTTCGCCCCTGTGCAAGATCCTCCTCAGAAGGCTCTGGTCCTGAGGCCTCACAAGGAGAGGAGGGATCTCCTCCCCCGGCTGTTGCTCATATGATAGTCAAGACCTCTATTTCAGAGAAGGATCTTGCTAACGCCGGCCCATCTGGCCTAGGGGCTCCTGCCAGCCGGGGGAGGGGGGAGTAGGTTCATTCCCCGCCATCCTCTACTAAAAAGAAAAAAGACAAAGCAGACTTCGGTAAGCGACTAAGCCAAGATCGGCACGTCCGGCCCCGTTGATCCCCCGGGTGGAGAGTCCCAAATGAAGACGTGAAATGCGCAGAGCAGAGCCTCGATTACGTCGGGGCCCTTCACTCAAAGGCTACCTGGCATTTTCAAGCCCACTGGCTTCAAACGTTTCCTTGTTATTCTCTCCACTGATGGCTGCATGTTGGCTAAGGGCAACATGATCCATCAGAGGAGGACTCTAGCTAGTGTGATTGGTAGAGAGCCGAAGTTGGCCCGTTTCTCGGACGGGAGCCTTTTAGCGAATGCATCGAATCTCTCCGAGGTGGCCATAATTAGTGCCCTTCGGACTCGATGACACGCCTGTGAGTGTGACGCCGCACTCTACACCATAAACTTCGTAAAAGGAGTAATTGATGCGAGGGAACTCTTGGACTACTCCATAGATGACATCACCTTTGAGCTCTCCTACCATAGGGCTATCAGCGTCGAGCGTATGATGAGAAAACAGGGAGGGGCCTCGGGACCCACCCATACACTCTTTGTCATGTTCGACGCTGACAAGCTCCCTGAGTCGGTGCGTGCAGGTTGGTATCGTTACCGTGTGAAGGCATTCGTGCCACTGCCGCGGAGGTGCTATTACTGCCACTGCTTCGGCCATACTAATTGCTCCTATCGATGTGCAAAGTTGGGGTTACCCGAAACCTGTGTAAGTTGCTCCAAAGCCACACACGATAAACCAAATTGTGTGTGGCCAAGTGTCAATTGCGGAGAGCCGCACTCCGCTTCTTCGAAGCAATGTGGTGCGTATCTCTTTGATAAGGAAATCCTGTTCATTCAGGCCCAGGATGGTCTCTCATTTCGCGAGGCTAAGGAATTGTTCCTGGCGCGCCGGTGCTGCCTGGGACGTCTTATTCCTCAGTATTAAAAATGACACCCTCTTCTCCTGGCCCCTCTAAGCTTACGAACACAGTCGTTTCTATGTCCATTCAGAACCCTTCTGTGGGTTCTACCTATTACCGGCCCTCCCGTGGTAAAGCTGGCGTCACAAAGTGTTCTCATCCAGCCCCAGCTTAAGGCTTAAGGCTTTCCTGCCTTCCCCCAACGCAACAATTTCCCATAAGGTGAAACTGCCGCGCGCGTTCACCGAGCCATTAGACTCGCAAGAGGCAACACACCTGAAGTTGGTCGTGAGGCCATCTTCCGGGGTTCATAAAGATGCCCCTCTAAAGGAGGACAGCACTAAAGGAACTTCGGCTCCCTCGCCCACACCTGGGTGGCTCGGAGATGGTGGATCCTGAAAAAAAGATGGACCCCCCGCCTCCGAAGCTGCCCCACCTGCCTAAGGTTTCAAGACAGAGGGAGGTAAAGACTTGCATGGTGAGCCCAACCTCCCCCGATAAGTCCTCGAAAGAGACAGCGTATTGTCTAACCAACATCACCCGGAGTTGTGCCTCCGGGAAGCGTACAGCCATTCCCGTGAGTGTCTTCTCTTCAAAGAGGGCCAGCACATCTCCTCCGGACTGGTTCGGAGACCGGATTGTGATTTATAGCGATTCACAAAGCGCCCTGAGTGCTCTCGGGGCATTGGAATCTCTGCATCCCTTACTTAGCGATATCCATGACCTCACGGTTTTGGTGAGTCTGACGGATATCGAGATTACTTTCTGCTGGGTTCCTGGACATGTAGGAATTGCGGGGAATGAGCGCACCGATAAGGGTGCCAAAATGTCCGCGAGGACTGGGCGACCACACCAGCGTCTCGCTCTTCCTCACACCGATTACATAGCAGGAATATGGGAAGCTCTCCGGGCTGTTGACAGAGAAGATGGGAGACAGTCTAGTGTAACTTAAGGTTGCGTGCTATTGTGCCACGACTGTTCCCATGGACCTACCTCCCCCAATTCTACTTGAGGTTGCTTTCTGTTTTCTCCGAATTGTACACACTCGCGTGACGCACCGCTATTTGATGGAGCGCTCGCCTGCGCCCTACTGTGAAGACTGCATTGTCCCCCAGACTGTTTGGCACATTCTTGTTGAATGTCCCAGTCTGGACGATCTTCGCGCACGTTACGGGAGCGGGGTCGCTACGGCCTGTTCCTTGTACTCTGGACGGACGAGTTCGTGCACACTGACTTGTGGACTTTACGACTTTTTGGAGGAGGTCGGCCTCTTTCCCCTTTATTAGACTGTTGTTGCTTGTTTTGTAGGTTGCATGTTCCTGCGCCGCGGGGGAGGCGGACCTTCCCCCGACGCCGGAGCATGCCTCCTTCTTGCTTTGTTTTCTTCTTTTTTTTTTAGCCTTGTCCTCTTTAGCGTTCTTATTTGTTATTTACATATTGTCATTTGTTTTCTTGTTTATTTGTTACTTGTTTCTTAATATAGCCTCGTAGTAGGCTGTCATGTATGGCAACTTATGCAGTTGCCAGATGGGCTCTATATAAAAAAAAAAAAAGGCAACTTATGCTTTTTCCATTTCTCAAACATTCTTCCCCTTTTAAAGCTTTCAACACATCCTTCAGACCCATTTTTTAACGCAATCACCCACTTTTTAGAATCTCAGCGACTCTTATCATCTACTACAGCTGCCTTATTCCATTTTTTAGCCCTTTCACACTACTAACAACCTCTTGTATACTTATCTCTGTCATACTTATCTGACAATTGCCCCCATTACCCTTCTTAAAAGTTCATTCAGAATGCTTTCATACCTTGCCTAAAACACACTACAGTCATTTCCCTGTGATTCTTTCCTTCTTCCACCACTTGGGTTCTGTTCCATTTTCAAAGGCCAATTAACACAACCACCAAATCTCTTCCACAACACAATCACTATAATATTTTTTAAATCTCTGCTACCCAAGCTACCTTTTATGTCTCAAGGCTTTCACACTGCTAACAACTTCTCGCACACTTATCAATTCCATTACCCTCAAATCCACTCATTTTACATTTGCTTCCTCTTTCATACCCATATTATATAGCTAATCAAAGTATTCTCACCATCCACTTTTAACCTCATTGTTTGCTTGCGCACTCTCATTCTTATCCTTGATGTTTACACACCAATTCTTTTATTGATTTTTTACTTTTCCCTCTTTCTAGGATAACCATTCTCCCATACAGACCCCCCTTCACCTTGCTTCTGAATGCCTCATTTGGTGTTTTCTTGATTAATCACTCTTAATGCTCTTTTTCTCTCCTTGTATCCATTCATGCACATCTCCCTTACATATTCATTACTACTAGCAGCCATGACCTTGTTGGTAGTTGCCAGGATACTTGTCCTTGAATTAAAAAGAGAACTGAAAAGTCTTCAAATATGCCCCATTTTTCCTCTCCACATTTAGTGGTATTTCATTATGCAGCATTGTACCCATTTCCAGTTATAGCAACCAGGTTGCAGTTCTCATCTTTGGAATTACATGCCCTCCTTACCCTAATACCTGAAGGACATGCCTTAATTGTGGCTGATTCTGAACAGTTGCTGACCCTCCTGGCCCCCAGTAACTCAATTAATCTCCTCTTTTAGACTACATTCCTCTATAAGCCTTTTATACATTTTCACTTCTATCTTTATTTTATGAAATGTCTCCTCTTAGCAGTGATGCTCTCATAATTTTTTTTTTTGCTTTCTTAGTTTTAAATAACACCTGCTACCAAACAATCACATACTCTTCTTTCTTTGCAAGTTCAACAGCCTTTCTCTCATAATCCTACATTTGCTCTTACTTTTTTGCCCCATATGAGTTTCTTTTGTGCTGAAACCTACCAATTTCTCTGCCTTCTTATTTGGTTTGCCAAAACCTCTGTTATTGTATCTCTCACCCTGAGAAGATGTTCTATTAACGTGGGTTGGCTGGTTAATGAAATAAGGAACATGTATTGGCTGCATTCAGGCATTACTAGCATAAAATTGTAATAATTTATGAGATTACTCAGGCAATTAATAAACCCTTATGAATACATTCAATTGAATTAATTCAGTGTGTTTGTCTGGCATCATTGTGATGTTTTACTAACCTACCACAAGGATAATATAAATTAGCTTTGTCCTGATTGATACACACTCTTCAGTTAGAGAAACCACTACTTAAAATTTGTTGATGTTTCAGTCGCTAATGCTGCCCGGGAAGAGTTCAAGAAGGCGGATGACAGAGTACGAGAATTAGCAAAAGAGATTCAGAATTTGCAAGAGGGTTTGCTAAAAGATTTGGGCCCCAATCAAGAATTTAGAACTCTCGAGGGTCATTGCTTCCAATACACTGACAGGGAATATACCTATGAGCTTTGCCCATTTAACAAAGTGAGTTGCTCCATTTGGTAATATCGTTCCAATATCATTTGGAAGAGAGTTTTGCTTTAAAAATACCTTAGTGTTATTGAGTGAATTTCAATAATTAACATATTTTATTGTATTAGGCCTCGCAGAGACCCAAAGATGGACATGGAGATACACGCTTAGGGAGCTGGGGGGAATGGACCGGACCTGCAGGATACCCTTATTCTTCAATGAAATATACTGGGGGCCAAGCTTGCTGGAATGGACCTCAACGATCAGCAGAGGTAACTAAACGCTTGTCTTTTTTGTGTGTGTGAAGTAAATGTTTATAAGATGATATGTAAGGTGACATGTTTGCAGCATATATGGAGAAGAAACCATAACATGATGAGACATCTCCTCCTCAGTCACCATTGAGGTAGATAAAATGCTTTCTATCCTTTGTTATTTTTAAGGTGTACAGGAAAAAGAGATTATATTTTTCCTTACCTGATAACTCATTCCTTGACTTTATTTCCTATAATATTAATAGTTTATTATATCTATGTTCCTACTCTGTTGGAAACAGATATAGAGAGACATGAAGAAAAAAAGATATTCAACAAAATTAGCTCTGAAGATACACCTAACCTTTAATGAAGCTAGCTCTATTATTTGCCAGTAGTCTTTTTTTTTTCTTTAGGGTGGTGAATAGTAGTAGTTGGGGTTTGAGGTCAATTTGGTAACAAATTTTACATACAAAAACAGAGGAAAGTAGGAAAGCAGCAAAAGTGCACATTTGATTGGTGTTGCTTTATTTGGACACTCAGATTCTACATGAAATCTTATATTTAAGAGACCTGCTTTTGGTAGCAAGGGATTTTGACAAGTTCTGTGTAAGGTAACAGTGTTAAGCTAGCTAAGAAGACAGGAGAGTATAACAAATGATTGATGAAATGGTAAATGTGTTTTTGGAATCAAGATTTTTTTTTAGCAATATTTGTCAAAGTTTGTTTGTTTTTTTTTTCAGTTTTGAAAAAGAAAAGTTTTAAAGGCTGACTTATATTATACATTTCTTGATTAAGAAATTCTAGAAAGACTATCTGTAGAACTCTTAGACACATCAAAGAAAAAAAATTCTAATATTATTATAGTATTGTGCAGTAAAATTGAATAGAGTATTTAGAACAAGTTAGCTTTCCATAAACTCATATTTTGTAACCTTAAGAAGTTTTATTTATATATATTCAAACTTTTTTCCCCCGATGTTATTTCTGTCTTCTCCTCTATATGCCTTTATTGTGCTGTCCTTTGCTCTATTTGATCCTTGAGTTCTTCCAATTTTCCTTTCCCTTGCCTTCAAAAAACTTGTTTCTTGTCTCATTGCTCATTTCCATCAAATTTCCCTTTCTCTTGTACTGTATTGTTATACAGTCTGCAATACAAGGTTTCTGCATCTTTGTCTTCAAGAGGTTTTTGAAAGGCAGAAATTAAATATGGCCAAAGCCCTGTGGTGGTTGTTACCACTCGCAGAACTTGTATTTGAAATTTCTTTGTATGTGACATAGATAATGAGCCTTTAAATTGTGAGCAGGTAAGAAGATATGGCATAAAAATCCTTGTAGGTTCCTAGCCTAGGGAAATTACTGTTTAATAGGGTAACACTTTGGGTGGAATTGAGTCACAGTGCCTGGTAGCTTAGTGTTATAGCATCTGACCTGCAATCAGCAGACTCAGGTTTGAGTCCTGATCAGGAATAATTTAAACTTTTTTTTTCCCCCTGGTGTTACTTCTGTCTTCTTAGAATGGATTGCCTTCATTGTGCCGTCCTTTGCTGCCTTTGATCCTTGTCTTCTTCCAATGTCCCTTTCTCCTGCCTTAAAAAAACCCTCCTGTTTCTTGTCTCATTGCTCATTTCCATCAAATTTCCCTTTCTCTTATATATATATATATATATATATATATATATATATATATATATATATATATATATATATATATATATATATATATATTATTGTAGACATTGGCTTGGTTCGTGGAAACCTTAATCTCAGTAGGAAAATGAAGACCCACGAGTAGATGGAAAAGGACATTTATTTCCTCTCAGATTTTATTTATATATATATATATATATATATACATACATACATACAGTAAACCCTCGATATAACGAACTATATGGGCCGGGGGGGGGTCGTTTGTTAAACCCGATGGGTGTTAAAAGCAATGGAAATAATAAACCAAGTTCATTATGGATATGTAATATGTATGTAATTACTAATAAAGTTGAGTGGACTACACAACATAGTATTGATACGAACCTTGCACTGTAGGAGACATGTGACACACCAACACTCACTCAGGCTGGTCATAACGCTTGCCTGTTAAACCCGATGGAGTTCAGCCAGGAAAATTTGGTTCATTATATCCAAAATTCGTTATATCGAGGGTTTACTGTATACATATATATATATATATATATATATATATATATATATATATATATATATATATATATATATATATATATATATATTTGGTGCAATAAATATCCATTACATGGTCAAAAGTATTTTTTACCATAGTTACACAACAGCAAATTAATACAAAATTGAACATCTTATTTTATTTTGTACGTTGAATACAAATTGGTATCATATTGCAAAAATACTAAAACATTACTATGATTACGGCAAAAATATCAAACGAACGTTTCAAAAAGTATCCGATACATCTATGAAAACCAGTTAGTATTTGGTGATATGACCTTTCGTCGCTAGTACAGCTTCCAACCGTTTGGGATATTTACTTATGACGTTCTTACAAATATTTGTAGGTATCTTGGCCCATTCTTCTTGACATATTCTTTTTAAATCTGTTAGATTTCTTGAGTCCCTTTTCTGAATCTTTAGTTTTAATCCTCACTACAGGTTTTCAATAGGATTTAGGTCTGGCGACTGACTTGGCCATCCCATAACCTTTATTTTCTTCTGCTGAAACCATGCTGCAGTGCCCTTGGCTGTATGTTTTGGATCGTTGTCCTGCTGGAATGTCCAGCCTCTTGGCAACTTCAAGTCGTCTGCAGACTGTAAGAGATTATCATCCAGAATTCTGTGATACATCTGAGCATTCATTTTCCCTTCAATAATATGGAGTCTTCCAGGACCTGCAGAGGAGAAGCAGCCCCATACCATTATGCTGCCTCCTCCAAACTTCACTGTTGGGATTGTATTTTTAGGATCATGCGCTGAGTTTTTCTGCCTCCAAACATGGCTAACACTATTTTGCCCAAATAACTCAATCTTTGTTATTTAGCTCCTCTAAATGTTCCTTGGCAAAATTCAGATGATTTCTGACATGAATTGGTTTCAACAAAGGTGTCTTTCTTGGTGTGCGAGAATGGAATCCCTCATTCCTAAGAACTGCTCTAATTGTATTTTTGCATACATTTGTCCCAGCTGCTTCCAAATCTTTCTGAAGTTCAGATCAAGTCACTCGAGGATTCTTCTTTACTTTACAGACTATATGTTTAGCCGCACGGTTTGAAATTTTAGATAGATGCCCTGAATGTGGTAGACTTGCAGTGGACTGATATACTGTGAACCGGCGAATCATGTCCACCAATGGTTGAGATTGGTATTTTTAGCATAGATGAAAATTTTCCATAGCCCAAACCACTTTTATGTAACTGAACAATTATTTCTCCGCTCCTCTTTGGCAATTCTTTAGTCTTCACTGTATTACAATTAGAGTGTTGAACAATGACCTCCTTCTCATGCAGCTCTCAGACATTGACTGAGGTCTGCTGTTTCATGTTGGTGAAGTAGATTATTTTTCTAGAAAGTTCTACAGCATTTCTGTCATGTAAACCACTGGAATGTTCGAGAACTATTTATTATCACTTTAAAACTAATTTTGGCGGTATGTTGGATACTTTTGAGGTAATAATCTAATACTTTTGTCCATATAATATCAATGCTTTACTATTTGTGTATTCTAATACCGAATTTGTATTCAACGTACAAAATACATAAGATGTTCAATTTTTGATTACTTTGCTGTTGTGTAACTATGGTAAATAAACTTTTGACCATGTATCAGATATTTATTGCACCCACTGTATATCTATATATATGGAAAAGGATATTTATTTCCTCTCAAACGTTATATATAGGGGAGAACCAGAAGGGTCTGTACATGTTCCGAAAATAATTGCAATAATACTATAAATAAAATTCTATGACTTATTCTTTAATTCATATATTCTATCACCCTTTCTCTAACTTGTGTAATAATGATGTAGTCTTATACCAATAAATAAGAGCATGATGATTTCCACAAAATTATTAAAATATTGTATGGATGCTCCCGAGGAGGTAGGTGGTTCTGTACATTCAGATGGGAGGGTCCGTCCATATGTAACATATATATATATATATATATATATATATATATATATATATATATATATATATATATATATATATATATATATATATAAGAGATAGGGAAATTTGATGGAAATGAGCAATGGGACAAGAAACAAGGAGTTTTTTTTAAGGCAAAAGAAAGAGACATTGGTAGAAGACAAGGATCAAGGAGAGCAAAGGATGGCACAGTCAATGCAATCCATACTGAGAAGACAGAAGTAACACCAGGGAAAAAAAAGCTCACTTATATATATATATATATATATATATATATATATATATATATATATATATATATATATATATATATATATATATATATGAACTGTGTATCACGCTTTATTACAGGTCAAATTTTCGGCTGATATTTTGAATATTTAACATTGTACAAACATGAAACTTGGTCCACTGAAATATCCTAGGTAGGTACGTACACAGTTAACATTTCAATCGTATTGATAAAATACATACAAAGTTATGTTATGTATTTTGATGTGCTTTCAACTGTGTCACGCTTTATTGCATGTGTACAAAAATGCCCCTGAAACGATGTCTGACAGCTACAGAGAAGCTGTGGAATGTTGCAGGTCTCGCAGAAGGCTTATCTGTTGGAGAATTTGCCCAAAGCTTGGTCAGGATACAAGAACATTGGAGGCATATGTGGAAAACCACATCACCGAACGAAGGCAAGATAAAGGTACAAGAAGAAGTGTTCAGCATGATATCAGGGAAATAAGAAAAGACCTTGGTAGCATAAGTGCTGCCATATTTGAAAGTGCTGGAGTTGCTCCTTCGTCCAGAAGCACCCGGTGTAGGATCCTTAAAGAGATGGCCAGAAGTGTTAAGTGCATCGCTAGTCCCATCCTGAGCAAGAATCACAAAGAGAAGCATATTCCAAGATGTCCTCTTCACAGATGAGGCCAGAGCTACTCTGGATGGCTCCAATGGATGGGCCAAAGTTTGGGTACCTCTTGGAGCCTATCGCCTGCATCACATTCGGCGTCAAAAAGGAGATGGTGGTGTCATGTTTTGGGCTGGGATCATAGGAAATGAACTTTTTGGGCCTTTTCGAGTTCCAGAAGGTATCAAACTCGCCAGCAACTTCTACACCGCATTTCTGAAGGAGTATTTTGCAGCATGGTTATATGATCTGTCACTCTCACATCGACGGAAATTGATTTTTACGCATGATAATGCTCCTTTGCATTCAGCCAAGGCTATAATTGCGTACCTCGCAACTTTGGGAATCACAGGCCAATCACTTATGACCTGGTCGATCATGAAGAGGAAAGTGTATGAAGGAGGTATCCAGTTTTCATCGAAGGATGCCCTGTGGGAAATGATCAAAACAGTTGATGGTACCATAACATCTTCCCATATTAGTCGGCTAAGAGCTTTTGTAGACAAAGGACTGTTTGATGTCATTTCTAAACAAGGAAGTTACGTAGACAAATAAAGTACAGCACTAACAATTTAATTGTGTTTGTTTCAAAACTTTGCTGCTATTCTTTGGTAGAGTGTTTCATTATTACAACAAAACTTAATATAATGATAATACTTTGTTTCATTACCTTAAATTGTTGGGTACACCTGCAATAAAGTGTGACACAGTTGAAAGCGCATCAAAATACATCTTATCATTACGATTGAAATGTTAACTGCGTACGTACCTACCTAGGATATTTCAGTGGACCAAGTTTCATGTTTGTACAATGATATTCAAAATATCAGCCACAAATTTGACCTGCAATATATATAGATAGATAGGGTGGGATAGTTAGATAGATAAATAGAGATATATAAAGATAAATATATAGATATATTAGTGAAACAACTGTATAAGAGCATAGAATTTATGAATTTATTTGCAATACTAGTTGATAGGATTTTGAGGTGTTTAGTGACGTGTGTGTTATTCCATTCTCAGTATACGACTGGAGAGTGTATGGTAAACTTCATACCAAAAGTAGTCTCGTAATTAAATTCTATGCTGCTATACAGTGGTTTCACTATCATATACCATAACTCGCTATTGGTTCTTTCACTTAGATAGATATAGATAGAGAATGACAGGTCGAGTTGGTAAAGCCATTCAATGCCAGACCAGGTTAGATTATGTGTAAATTATCACATTCTGAAATTTATGATCCTATGGATACTTTCCTCTTAACCTCCCAAGTCATTGGGGGAACCATATCATCTACTTTCCATCTGACACTAGAAGGCAATAGTGGGAATGTGCATGGGGATCCATCTCCAAGCGCTGCCTCCCTCTCACTAGGTGCCAGGGAGGATGAGGTAACATTAGACACCCCTTTGACCAGTGGAGGTGCTCCTCCTTTTCCCTTGTGTTTTTTCTGAGGCTCCTCCAACCCTTGTCTACTCCTTTCCTAGGCTTATAGATGCAGGGGTTTCACCTTTAGTCCTTGCATGATTCCTTTCAAACAATGGCAGTTCCTCTATTTAGTAGGCAAAGGGCCCAAAATGAACCGCCCCCGATAGGCTTAACCCCCTTGGGGGGGAAAGTAAAGTTGAGCCCCCCCCCCCCCTTAGAGGGGGTCAGCTTGCCTGCTTCCCTCTTTTCACTGTTGGAGGAAGTTCGCCAGGCAGAGACTCAACTCTGACACAAGATACCTCAAATGGAAACGGGATCCGTGATGCCTTGGAGGCGGGAGGGGGGGCATTTGGCCTAGAGGCTCCTTCCAGCGGAGGGAAGAAGTGGGTTCATTCCCCACCGTCTTCTCCTAAAAAGAAAAGAAGTAGGAGAAAGACAAAGAGCACTAAGGGTTCGTCTCCATCCGCGGGAGTTCTGGGGACAGCCTGGTCTGCTGCCAATTTTGGCAAGTGACCAGGCTAAAATCGGCACGTCCGGCCCCGATGCGCTCTCTGGTGGGGGGGGGCCTACTAAGACCAAAGTCCCAAGTGTGCAATGCAGAGCCTCGATTACGTGGAGACTCTCATTGAGAGACTACTTGCCGTTTTCGAGGCTGCTGGCTTGAAAAGCTTTCTAGTTATTTGCTCCAGTGATGGCAGGATGTTGGCCAAGGGTAACATGATCCATCAGAGGAGAGTATTAGCTAGCATGATTGGTAAAGAGCCGAAGGTGACCTGTTTCTCGGACGGGAGCCTTCTGGCAAATGCGTCGGATCACTCTGAGGCGGCTATGATGAGTACTCTTCAGACACTAAATGGCTCGCCAGTGAGTGTGCTCGGTACTATCCCATGAACTTCGTGAAAAGTATGCAAGGGAACTCTTGCACTACTGCAAAGAAGACATCACCTTAGAACGTGTGATAAGAAAAAGGGTTGGAGCCTAGAGACCCACCCCTACACTCATGCTTACATTCGACCGTCACAGGCTCCCTGAGTCGGTGCGTGCCGTCATGTATCGCTACCGCGTGAAGGAATTCGTGACACTCCCGTGGAGTTAAACTAATGCCACCGTTTCGGCCATACGGATCGCTCCACTAGACGTGCAAAGTCAGGGTTATCCGAAGTCTTTGTAAGTTGTTTAAAGTCGATACACGATAAGTCCCTATTTTGTATGACCAACTATGTCAATTGCAGAGCCTAACTTCGCATCTTCAAAGCAATGGGGTTGCGTATCTCCCTGCCAAGGAACTTGTGGCCGTTCAGGCTACGGATCGTCTATCATTTTGCGAGGCTAAGGACGTGCTCCTGGCGAGCCCACCCTGCCTCGAACATTTTATGCCTCAAATTAAAAGAAGGCACCTTCTGTTGCTGTTCCCTCCAGGCCTAAGAGCATGGTCGTTTCCGCGCCCATTCGGAACCCTTCAAGTGCTTCTACTTGCCTCGAGCGCTTTCCTCGTAGAGCTGGCGGCACAAAGGGTTTACAGGCAGCCCGGCTAAAACAAAGTTTCTCCCCCCTCCCCCAGTGTGACTGTTTCCCGTAAGGTATGATGGCCACTCATCTCCACCGAATCGTTAGACTCAAAGGAGGCACCATCGTTGAAGATAAAAGTGAAGCCCTCTTTTGGGGTTCCTAAAGCTGTCCCCCTAAACGAGGATAGCAGCAAAGGAGCTTCGGCTCCTACCCCCAACCCCAGGGTTGGCGGAAAAAACCCAAATTTTGAAAAAGCTCAATAAAACCTGGGTTTTTTCAAATCTCTTTTTTTCAAAAAACAAATGCTACAAGCATTGAGAATAACATAGAAAAAGAATAGCTATCTCAATTTTTATATAATATTAATAATTACTTAGTTTAATGATTATATTATATTAAGAAAAGATCACAGTAACAGATCACTGATCAAGAATTGTGGGTACCCATGATAGCCATAACCTGTAGAAGGAGAGATGAATTATGAGTCAGTATCAGAGAAATAATCTTAATTTGATACATATTTGTTGAAATTTTAAACATAAATATGAATTTTGAATAAAATAATGATAAGTAGCATCAATTTTTGAAGAAGAAAAATGTAATTTTGAAAAACTGCCCAAAAATCCCTGGTTTTATTCTGGGTTTTTTCAAAAAACATGCAACAAATATTAGAATAACATAGAAAAAGAATAGCTATCTCTATTTTTATATAATACCAGGCAATGGCTTCACTACTCTCCCCTACAGGGGATGCTTGCACTTCACTATTAAGATTAAAATTTAAAATCTAAAAAAAGCATCCATGGTTAAATTTTTAAAGATTTTCTGAACTTTGTCAATTATAATAATTTTAAAAGGAAACTCTAAACTAAATTTACCCCCTTTCAAAATATCACTTTGCTAAAATATAGTTATAGAAGAAGATATATAAAAATAAATTTCTGAATTTCACCATTTGTAATTCTTTGGGTTTTAAAAAATTCACAATTTCGATACTTATATGTATTTATTTCTGAACTTCACCATTTTGATTTTTGATATTATAAAAGAATTATTAAAAGTAACTTTGATAAAAAACATAAGTCATAACCAAACTAAGATGAAATTATTCAAATACTCAAAAAAATCCCCTTCTTAAATTATAGAATTACTGTAGTGATGATTAATAATTACTTAGTTTAATGATTATATTATAGTAAGAAAAGATCATAGTAACAGATCACTGATTGAGAATTGTGGGTACCCATGATAGCCATAATCTGTAGAAGGAGAGATGAATTATGAGTCAGTATCAGAGAAATAATCTTAATTTGATACATATTTGTTGAAATTTTAAACATATGAATTTTGAATAAAATAATAAGTAGGATTCATTTTTTGAAGAAAAAACGTGTAATTTTGAAAAAAAAACCCTTAAAACCCGGGTTTTTTCAAATAAGCCCCCCCCCCCAAAAAAAATGGTAATAAAATCTGGGTTTTTTGATTTGCCAACCCTGCCCCACCCAAGGCTGGCCTGGGATGGAATGAACTCCGGACAATAGAGCCTGTAGTTCTGGCTCTGGGGAGCGTACCGCCATTTCCGTGAAGGTCTTCTCTTCGAAGGGGTCCCCGCATTTCCTGCGAGATAGTCTTGGGGGGGGGGGGATATTCCTTCAATGGAATCGCCGCGAACTCCGGGCCAACTGGGTGGAGCTGCGGAAGCTCGTCTCCTCCCGTTTCCCGTGAGCAATTTTTTGTAGGAGACCATGCTGGGCCCGTACTCCTGTCCCACCCTCCGGGGCAATAAGGATTTCGCGACCCATCCACCACTGGATGGGGGCCGGGCAGGAGGATGCGCGATTTACACCCGGAATGATGTCTCCGTTCTTCTCTTTGCTTTGTATACCTCATTGCAGGCAGTAGCAGTGCAGCCGAAACTGGATAGGAGGTATACTGTTATTTCCGCGTACATAGCACCCTCAGTCGACTTCGACGCGAGGGACATCCCCCGCACCGTGACACGGGTCCGAGTCCCCTTCTACTGCTCGGGGATTTGAATGGTAGACACTTCCTATTGGGAGACTACTCTATCAATCTCAGGGGTCAGGTCCTCGCCGACCTGATCGACGAGCTGGTGCTAGTGTCCTAAATATAGATGAGTTTACACATCATTGCCCGAGAACAGCTTCATTTAACTGTCCTAATCTATCCATGTGCTCTCCGGATGCACTACCTGATTTCGGGCAGGAGGCAGTCGATGCCCTCCATAGCAGTGATCACTTTCCCATTCAAATATTTTTTGCAATGCTGCCGTCTGAGAGTCCCCCTGGTGGTGCTTGGCGCTGGCGCAGTGGGTCTGGCTACTATTATTGGAACGTCTGGCCGTTTTGCACGCCGAGCGGTTCCGTGGTAGTCAGCCGAGTGTGAGACGGCCCTCAAACAAAAGCGTTATGCCTACATGCGCTATAAACCTCGCATGAACGATTTCACTATTGGTGAATTTCTTCGAGTTAGGGCTAGGTGCCGCTATGTTTTGAAGCAAGCCTGCCGCTATTCTTGGTGTACATACGTGTCTTCACTTAACCGGAAAGACCCCTCTAGCAGAGGTGTGGAAGCGAGTCAAAAGGATTCGGGGCAAGTTCTCGCAGGACCCCCCTCCCGTTCTCCAGGAGAATGGGACTGCATTCTATAGCTGAGATGCTGCTTTGCTAGCATTCAATGCACGTTGTGATATCATTGAAGGCCTCAGACTGTACTTGACCTCCTGAGGCAGAGAACCCTTCAACGATAGGTTCACATTGAGTGAGTTGTGTTCCTCTCTCTTCGTGCGCGGACACCGCCCCTAGTCCGGACCATGTCCCCTACGCCATGCTTAGACACCTGGGTGAGCGAGGCATGGCCTTTCTGTAATATTTATTCAACAGATCACTCAACCCCGGCTGGTTTCCGCCCAATCTTTCTAACCTCCTGCATGTGCAAGCTGATGAAGAAATGGGTAAATGTTTGATTAGCCTTTTTCCTGGACAGTAGAGGCCACCTCTCTTCCGCAAGTTCCACTTCACGTCAGATGCTCTGCTCCGACTGGAAAATGCTGTCTGCGAGGCCTTCCTTCGTAGACAGTACTACACCAAGGTGATTTTCTATCTGGAGAAGGTTTATTTTACCTGCCGATAAGGTACCATAGAGACTCCAGATGATGGGGGCGAGAGGACGCCTTCCAATCTTTATCTCTGAATTTTTACAAGCTCGTCGTTTCTGCGTACGCGTGAGGGGATCCCTCTCTGACCCAATTAAGCAGGAAGAGTGTGTCCCCAGTGTCTCACTCTTTGCCTTGAGCTTCAGGTCGATCTCGTCTTCGTATTCGGCACATGGACGCATCGCCAATTTATTGGAGCACCCCCTGCACCCTAATGTAACGACTGCGTTGTGCCCCAGACTGTTCTTGTTCTATGTTCCAGTTGGGGATCTTCGCGCACGTTACCTCTCCCAATACCTGGACAAGCGGAGTTGCTACCACATGTCTCTTGTAATCGAGACGAGTTCGTGTAGGTCTTTGCTTCGAAGAAGCTTCCATCTCGAAGGGTAATTTCCTTCAATGAAATTGTTGTAGACTGAACCTAGGGAGGCTTTTTTCCTATATCCCATTAGTTATCTCCAGGAAATCAGGGTTGGTGCTTGCCCCCTGCCCACACGCCCTGGGTGTAAAGATTTTGTGACATCACCACCATCATGGGATAGCGGCCGGGCTGCAGGATTTGTGATTTACATCCGGCATGATGTCTCTGTTCTACTTTCTTTGAATACTTCCTAACAGGCAGTAAGTAATTTGTCGCCTAACTTCAATATAAAAGTAAATAACAATTTATTTATACAGATATCTTTATCGAGGTTAGCAGTTAAAGATTTGAAGGATTGCTGGACTATTCATTTTATTCAATGAAATCGCCGTCGACCTCAACCACGGCCTCCAGGCGATGTTGGAACCTGTTGCAGGCCTTCTCCACGGTCCTCGTGTTTAACTGGGTGGAAACTGTGGTAATCCTTAAGTTAAGCTCCACCTTGGTGGTGGACGGGGACTTGTTAGTCTCTCTCAACCACACCCCACAAACAATAATCCAGTGTTGCACTCTGGAGAGTTAGGAGGCCAGATGTTTGAAGTGATGTGGTCAAAGAAACTGTGTGACAACCAAACCTGGGTTCTGCTTGTGTGGCATGGTGCATAATCTTGTTGCCACAGGTATGCCTCTAGGGAAACAGCAACTCCTCCTGTCACTTGATTTAGCCTTCTGGGAAGATAAACAAAGCATAACGTGGCTCTCGCTGCTGACTACCCCAAACAGCATGATGTAGACATCTTTTGGGGGGAGGGACAGCAAGCTAGTGGTTGCTTTGCCAATTCAGCACCTGGTCATAGCAGAAATTCTTCTCGTCTGAGGAGAATCAAAGCATGCAATGCTTGAGGGTATGCTTCAGTTTATTCACAAGCTTCTTAGCACGTTCCTTCTGCTTGTTCTTCATCTCAAGCGGCACAAGCCTGGCCCTTTCTCATCATGTATGCGTAGTAGCGGATGTCCTAATGCACTAACTTCCAAACGAGAGACTGGCATTCCCTTGTCCCTCCCAAGCTATGGACCTCATTGACTTCCTGGGTTTGTTGTCAATGATGACCTGGATCACCGCGACATCTTCGGGGATATTTTCCTATCCGAACGCTTTTTGTAAGGTTTCCGACTCGCCTGATCCATCCAACTTTTTCCTGATCCTCTGCTCCTCAGATTGACAGCCAAGCACTCGGAGATCTTTGTATTGCAGCTCTCGACGTGTATCCCAAACCAGCATAGCTTTCCCTTTTCAAATTTTTGGATGTTTGAATTCAGCTAGGTTATTCCTTCCTTCATAGACGATGCACAACTGAGTCCAACCTTTGTGGCCAAAACTATTTTTATTTATACTTCCCATCTTCTTTGTCAGATTAACAATGCTATATTCAAATATGGCGTTTTCCACCGGCAACTTGTAAAAAATTACCCCCACCCTCCAAAAAGCAGGCCTTATTTATATAAGATGCAATGCAAGTTTAGTGTCCGACTAAAGCAACACCAATCTAATGTGCGTCGGTGTAGAGAACAAAGTACTTTATTCATGCTGTCTCTCTCTAATCAACTGATTAAATGTGATTGCTACAGTATATATGCATTTTAGGAGTCGTTTCCTAAAACATTCCTCTGTTTGCATAATATCCCTCCCCAATTTTAACGTGAACTTTAGGTTGTTTGCCCTCGACTCATTATTAATGAAGTCTGACTCTTTCTCCCTTTCTCCTTTTCGATACTGACCCCGTAAGGGGCGCGGCGGTTTGCCATCCTGGCCGCCGTGCTGACGGGATCCAGCACTCCGTCCGGCCCCAGCTTAGCCTCTCTTCCTTCCTTCAGATAGCCCGATTTCTCCCCTACCTCGTCGCTTTTCATACAACCTCTCCCACAACTTTCTCTGGTCAGCCTCTAATTTCACAGGGTAGAATGCTGACCTTCTTCTCAAGCCAACCACCCCGGATCGGGGCTGAGGGGGGAGGGGACATTGTTCCCTAACCCCTCAGCTCCGGTTCGGGATGGGTTTTTTTTAACAACCTGCTTCATCCCCACCCATACCTTCCTCACATCCCTTTTCCTCTCCTCTTCACAACCTATATTTTTTACGCCGTGTTCAAGGTGGAGCCACCATGCCGAAGGACTGCCAGGCCACCAGGCGGGAGGGGTGGTCCCGAATGGCGGCGCCTGGCTCTGCCGGGCTTGTAAGCACCTCTCGCAGTGCGGGCAACTGCGAGAGGTGATGAGCTATTGCGTCCCGTAATAAAAAGAGGGTCACCATGCCCATGAATGAAAAAAAAAACCCAAAAACCCAACCCCCAACTTCCCCAAGAAAATCGACGGAGCCGCCCTCGGGCAGCTCCACCGAGAAAATGGAGGTCCCCCCCCTTGTGCTTGCGCAAGGGACCCTCCATAACTCTTTAACCGGAGAGGAGGCTTACTCCTCTCCTACGCCTACGGGTGTAGGGGACTCCCCCTCACCCCCTTCTCTGGAGGTGCTTTCAGGCACCTCCCTATCTCCAGCGGCAGTCCCTCCTTTGCTTTCTAAGGGGACTGCCAAGAAAGCCAGCAGGCAGCCCATTGCCGTCCGCCCCTCGTGCAAGCGGCTCGGTAGGGCAAACCCCCTTATGGGGGAGAGGGAAGCCAGGCCCCTTCGGTCGCTTCCCTCAAAAGACCTGCTGGCAAGAATTTTAAACCTTGCTGGGGTCAAGGCCTGTGCCTCCCCACACCACCTGACTAGTGACAATACTGCCAAGGGGACCTGCGATGTCCTGGGAGGGGATGGCCAACTGGAGGCCCCTCCTGTGATAGACATGGTCCTTGAGGAGACCCAGCCTCAGACGGTAGGGCCTTCCATGGGGGGGAATTCGGGCTCGGCGCCAAGCACCGAACCCGAATCCGCCCCTATGCAAGGTCCTCCTCAAATGGCTGAGGGCTCCGAGGCAGTAAAAGGAGGGGAGGGATCTCCTCCGACAGGTGCCCCTACGACAACCAGGACCTTCTCCATTTCGGAGAGGGACCTGGCTGAGGCTGGTCCATCTGGCCTGGGGACTTCTGCCGGCGGAGGTGAAAAGCGGGTTCATTCCCCGCCCTCCTCTCCGAAAAAGAAAAATAAAAAGACAAAAAAGACTCGGGGCTCCTCTCCATCCGCGGGGGCTGCGGGGACAGATGGGTATGCTGCCACTCGGGCAAGCGACCAAGCCAAGATCGGCACATCCGCCCCCTCTGCCCCCCCGGTTGCGGAGCCCCTGACAAAGAAGACTAATACCAAGAGTGCACAGGGCGGAGCCTCGATGACATCGGGGCCCCTGATTCAGAGGTTACCTGGCGTTTTCGAGCCCGCTGGCTTCAAACGCTTCCTCGTTATTCGCTCCACTGATGGCACCATGTTGTCCAAGGGCAACATGATCCATCAGAGGAGAGGATTAGCTAGTGCAATTGGTAGAGAGCCGAAGGTAACCCGTTTCTCGGACGGGAGCCTTCTGGCGAATGCGGCGAATCCCGCCGAGGCGGCTAAGATTAGTGCTCTTCGGACACTTCATGGCACCCCGGTGAGTGTGACGCCGCACTCTACCATGAACTTTGTGAAAGGAGTAGTTTATGCGAGGGAACTCGTTGACTACTCCATTGAGGACATCACCTTAGAGCTGGCCGACCATGGGGCGGTCAAGGTCGAACGTGTGATGAGAAAACAGGGAGGGGCCTCGAGACCCACCCCTACACTCTTCGTCACGTTCGACTGTGACAAGCTCCCTGAGTCGGTGCGTGCCGGTTGGTACCGCTACCGCGTGAAGGCATTCGTGCCACTTCCGCGGCGGTGCTATTACTGTCACCGCTTCGGCCATACGAATCGCTCATGTAGACGTGCAAAGTCGGGGTCACCCGAAGTCTGTGTAAATTGCTCCAAGGTCGCACACGATAAGTCCAAATCGTGTGTGGCCAAGTGTGTCAATTGCGGAGAGCCGCACCCTGCTTCTTCGAAGCAATGTGGTGCATATCTCCTTGAGAAAGAAATCCTGGCCGTTCAGGCCCAGGATCGACTCTCATTCCGCGAGGCAAAGGACTTGGTCCTGGCGCGCCCGGCTCTGCCTGGGACGTCATATGCCTCAATAGTTAGGAAGGCACCCTCTGCTCCCGGCCCATCCAGGCCAACGAGCACGGTTGTTTCCGCGCCCATTCGGAGCCCTTCTGCGGGCTCTACCCAACCCGGGCGCTCCCCTGGTAAAGCTGGCGGCAAAAAGGGCTCATACCCTGCCCCGGCTAAAACCAGGGCTCCCCCCTCTTCCCCCAGCGTGACCGTTTCCCGTAAGGCGAAACGGCCACGCGCCTCCACCGAGTCGTTAGACTCACAGGAGGCAACACCCCTGAAGATGGTCGCTAGGCCATCTTCCGGGGTTCCTAAAGCTGCCCCCCGAAAGGAGGACAGCAACAAAGGAGCTTCGGCTCCTTCGCCCACGCCCCGAGGTGGAGCGAGTGGCTCGGAGACGGTGGTTCCTCGAAAAGAGGGCCCCCCGCCTCCGAAGCCGCAACGCCCGCCTAAGGTTTCGAGGCGGAGGGAGGAAAAGACTCGCATGGCGAGCCCAACCTCCCCCAATAGGTCCTCGAAGGCGACAGCGCCTTCAGCGCTTTGTCCGGCCAACAGCGCCCGGGGTTCTGCCCCCGGGAAGCGTACGGCCATTCCCGTGAGGGTCTTCAATTCGAGGAGGGCCCCCGCGTCTCCTCCGAGCTAGGCCTGGAGGGCATATTCCTTCAATGGAATTGCCGTGGACTCCGGGCCAACTGGGAGGAGCTGCGGAGGCTCGTCTCGTCCCGTTCCCCGTTAGCTATTTTTTTGCAGGAGACCATGCTAGGTGCGTGCCCCCTCCCTGCCCTCCCGGGGTATAAGGGTCTTGCGACCCCACCACCGCGGGATGGCCGGGCTGGGGGATGCGCAGTTTACACCCGGCATGATGTCTCCGTTCTTCCTTTCTCTTTAGATAGCTCCTTTCAGGCAGTGGCTGTGCAGCTGCACCTGGATAGGAGGTATACTATCATTTCTGCGTACATTCCACCGTCAGCTGACTTCGACGCGGGGGACTTCCGCCGCGTCGTGGCACGGTTGCCGAGGCCCTATCTCTTGCTTGGAGATCTGAACGGCAGGCATCCTCTCTGGGGAGATTACTCCATAAATCCCAGGGGACAAGTCCTTGCCGATCTGATCGAAGAGCTTGAGATGGGTGTCCTAAACGTGGATGAGTTTACGCATCACTGTCCGAGAACCGCTTCATTTTCTTGCCTTGACCTATCTTTGTGCTCTTCGGATGCACAGCCTGATTTTGATTGGGGGGTGGTCGATGACCTCCATGGTAGTGATCACTTTCCCATTCAAATATCATTTTCAGGGCAACTGCCGCCTGAGAGACCACCTCGGTGGTGCTTGGCGCGGGCGCGGTGGCCTGCATTTCAGGAAATGACTGAATTCTCTATCTCAGTCGAGGAGTTTAGGTCGGTTGATGAGGCCGTTGAGTTCTTCTCCGGCAACCTCATCGCCGTTGGCCTGACTACTATTCCTAGGACGTCTGGCCGTTTTGCACGCCGACCACTCCCATGGTGGTCGGCCGAGTGTGAGACGGCCCTCAAACAGAAGCGTTATGCCTACATGCGCTATAAGCGCCGCCCGAACGATTTCACTGTCGCTGAATTTCGTCGGGCTAGGGCTAGGTTCCGGTATATTTCGAAGCACGCCCGCCGCTCTTCTTGGCGGGCATACGTGTCTTCACTTAACGGGAAGACCCCTTTAGCTGAGGTGTGGAAGCGAGTCAAAAGGATTCGGGGCAAGTTCTCGCAGGACCCCCCTCCCGTTCTCCAGGAGAATGGGACCGCAATCTCGGACCCCGCGTCCGTGGCGGAATCCTTAGCGACCGCTTTTTCCGCATTCTCTAGCCGTGATGCTGCTCCGCCAGCATTCAATGCACGTCGTGATGTCGCGGAAGGCCGCCGGCTGGACTTTACTTCCAGAGGCGGAGAACCCTTCAACGACAAGTTTACTGTGAGTGAGTTGCGTTCCGCTCTCGCTTCGTGCGCGGACACCGCCCATGGTCCGGACGATGTCCCGTACGCCATGCTTCGACACCTGGGTGAGCGAGGCATGGCCTTTCTGTTAGATTTGTTCAACAGGATCTGGGTGGAAGGTCTTCTCCCAGACTCCTGGCGAATCGCTACTGTGCTCGCCTTTCGCAAACCGGGGAGAGATCACTCTACTCCGACCGGTTTCCGCCCAATCTCTCTAACCTCTTGCGTGTGCAAGTTGATGGAGAAATTGGTAAATGTTAGATTAGCCTTTTTCCTGGACAGCGGAGGCCATCTGTCTTCCGCACAGTGCGGCTTCCGCAAGTTCCACTCCACGTCGGATGCTCTGCTCCGACTGGAAAATGCAGTCTGCGAGGCTTTCCTTCGTAGACAGCACTACGCCACGGTCTTTTTCGATTTGGAGAAGGCCTATGATACCGCATGGCGATACGGTATCATGGAGACTCTCCACACGATGGAGGCGAGGGGACGCCTCCCAATGTTTATATCTGAATTTTTGCGAGATCGTCGATTCCGCGTACGGGTGGGGGGAGCTCTCTCCGGCCCAAAGGAGCAGGAAGAGGGTGTCCCGCAGGGAAGTGTCCTCAGTGTCACACTCTTTGCCCTGAGCATCAACGGCATCACCTCGGTGCTGCCGGAAGATGTTCTCGCTACGCTCTACGTGGACGACCTTTCGATCTCTTTTGGCGCGGCCCAGATGCCAACTCTGGAGCGTCGACTCCAACCGGCATTGAACCGCGTCTCTCGCTATGCCGAAGCGCACAGGTTTCGGTTTTCTTTGGCCAAGACTAAGGTGGTGCACTTCTGCCGCTATCCACGGCTTCACCCCGACCCAGATTTGTTTCTTAATGGGGTGCGCCTGGATGTGGTTGAGTCGCACCGTTTCCTTGGTCTTGTATTCGACCGACGCCTCACCTGGGAGGCTCATATTCGCAGCCTTAGGGTCTCTTGTACCCGCGCCATGGACATTCTCCGTTCCGTGACGTTCAGCGCTTGGGGCGCTGATAGGGCTACCGCCCTACTTTTTTATCGATCCTTTGTTCGTTCCAAGCTCGACTACGGATGCGAGTTTTATGCATCCGCAGCCGAGCGTTTATTGCGGAAGGTGGATTCGATCCACCACACCGGCCTTCGCCTTGCGACCGGTGCCTTCCGCACTTCCCCCATTGAGAGCCTGTTGGTCGATGCTGGGGAGATGCCACTCGCTCTGCGCCGCGTGCAGTGCATCACTTGCCTGTACGCGCGAGCCCGGCGCCTCCCTCAGTCGCCAACAGCTCTCACTGCATCCGCAGCTGATCTCGATGGTGCCTATGCCGCCGAGAGACGCCAGTCATACCCTAAGCCCTTTGGGTTTAGGGCCAGGAAACTCCTTCGAGAGGTAGATATAGCTCTCGGGCCGGTGGCGCCCCTGGTTCTGCCCAGGACGCCACCCTGGAGGGTACCACATTTGGCTATTTGTCGCCACGCCTCTGCTCCCAAAGCTTGTTCTGCGCCGGGAGTATTGCGTTCGACCTTTTTGGAGCACACATCGTGTCACGCTGGTACCGTGCCAGTGTATACGGATGGCTCCAAGTCCCAAGAGGGGGTCGGCTTCCACGCCGTATCCCCTCTGTTTGAAGTCAGCGGGGCTCTACCAGGCGCTGCGTCTGTCTTCACGGCCGAGCTGGTGGCAATACACCACTCGGTACGGGAGATTACGCGATGTGCCCGGTTCGGAGACCGGATTGTGATCTATAGCGACTCACAAAGCGCCCTGAGTGCTCTCGGGGCATTGGAATCTCCGCATCCCCTGGTTCGCGATATCCGTGACGCCACGGTTTTGGCGAGCCGGGCAGATGTCGAGATTGTCTTCTGCTGGGTTCCTGGACATGTAGGAATTGCGGGGAATGAGGGCGCCAAAGAGTCCGCGAGGACTCTGCGACCGGACCAGCGTTTCGCTCTTCCTCACACCGACTACATGGCAGGAATACGGGCAGCTCTTCGGACTGCTTGGCAAAGAAGATGGGAGATGGTCGAAGGGAACCTAAAGTTGCGTGCCATTGCGCCGCGACTGTTCCCATGGACCTATCCCCCAATGCCGCGGCGGCTTCAGGTTGCTTTCTGTCGTCTCCGAATCGGACACACTCGTGTGACGCATCGCTATCTGATGGAGCGCTCGCCTGCGCCCTATTGCAACGACTGCGTCGTCCCCCAGACTGTTCGGCACATTCTTGTCGAATGTCCCAGTCTGGGTGATCTTCGCGCACGATACCTGTCCCAGTACCGGGATGGGCGGGGTCGCTACCGCCTGTCCCTTGTGCACGGGACAGATTCGTGCACATTGACTTGTGGACTTAATGACTTCTTGGGAGAGGCCGGCCTTCTCCCTATTATTTAAGCAAGGTTTGTTTGTTGTTATTTTTTGTATTTGTTTTTTTTTTGTTTTTTTTTTGTTTTTTCCTTTAGTTGCACGCTCCTGCGCCGGGGGGACCTCTCCCCGACGCACCAGCTTGCTTCCTTTCCCCCTTTTGGGGTGTTGTTTTTTTTGTTTTGTTTTTTCTCTTTAATTTATTTTAAAGTAGCCTAGAACTAGGCCAGTTTTAATACGGCGACTAATGCCCAAGTAGGCAGTCGCCAGATGAGCTCATTTAAAAAAAAAAAAAAATCGATACTGAATAAGACGTTCGCTTCTATTTGTCGTTCCTTCTCCGCATGAGGCTTTAAGTAAAAGTGAAAGCCATTGGACCTTTAGTTTTTTATCTTCTTGCTGGTAATCTTCAGACAATAACTCCACATTCCACTTATGGTAATAACCAAGAATTTTGGTTACACCCAAATTCTCAAGTTAAGTCTAGTGCGGTCTTCAGGCGTGGAAGTTGTAGGAGAAATTGGCTTCTTCTTGTCCGAAAAGATTGATGGGTATGCATCAGCGCCATAAGATGGGTAAACAAGAGACGTTCAGATTTGGGCAATTTAAGACATCGGATCGACGAGGCCCCCTTCCCGACCATGGATCATTAAATATTCAGTCATTTATTCGAGCGAGTGTATCACCTAGCTCGCAATTATATTAATTAATCCTTGACGACAAATCTTTATGGTAATTGGGTTATTTCTTTCCTCAGGTAAGACTCTCGTGTGGCATCGAAAACGAGCTCACGGCTGTCACCGAACCCAGTCGGTGTGAATACTTGTTTCTCTTCACCACGCCGGCGGTCTGTTCTCAACCAGAACACACCAGCGACACTTCCATGCATCAGCACACAGAGTTATAACTACGACAGATTATATGGCATTTTTGAAAATTTAGCTAGATCTCTATACTTAATTCAGTTACGATAGTGGGCCATTCGCATTTGAAAAAGAAAGACAAACCGTCGACCATAAAATCAAATAAATTCAGTTGGTATAGTTGTAGGTAGCATGACAGCTGTCATGTCCAAAGCCTGGGTGAAGAAAGCGTGCGCCTATGCCCAATGTGGAAAAGAAAAGTAACAGAAATTGGAAAAAGAGTAAGGGATAGAGATTGCCTCTAAGTCAGCTTTGGCCAACGAGGCCCCCCACCCAATGCAAGGTTACTTAACGAATTCCTGGAAGAAAGTGGATTCCCAACATTTTCTCCCCTTATTTCACAGTTCCGTCACATTTTGTCACCTGTGACCCTCAGTTGACCTCACATGGTGGTGTTCTTGCTTCCCAACCACAGGCATATTTGACTTGGAATGAATTTACCAATTACTTTGAATTCACTAGCGTTTATTTTATTTGTTTTCTTTGTCATTTGGTTATTCCATTAACAAACTCGGTTATTAGAAGTAAGATTGAAGATCAGGTCTGGATTATTGAATTGGATGCATTTTTTTCCTTCATGGTATCAGAAATGACATGAGGTGGCTAATGTTGAAATAGAGATAAATATTTTGCCAAACATCAAATTGAGTGAAACTATTTCATCACTCACCCTTCATTTATTCTTTTCAAAGTCGTTTAATTTTTAATGGTAAATTTAGCCAATGAGCAAGCTTCTCATAATGATTCTGATCTCCAGTACACGCCAAGAATAATTAAGTATATTTCATTCCAGTACTCTTTTGAGAGTACGAGAGACCGTCATGTTTTAAAGGAAATTTATCTACCACTTTTTGAATTGTAGGATGATTTGTGTAAAGGTAGACAGACTCTTTGCGTGTTTTCACCTTTATTTCACCGTTTTCTTCCTTTTTCTACTCTACATTTTCGAACTATGTCAAAGTAGTATTTTCTATTCGTTCTTGTCACTGGGAATACAGAAAAGAAACATCTTAATTGAAATTGTTGTCATTGGAAGGCAGAGGGACCATAGATATATGGATACTAAGACATTCCAGAGATACTCGCAAAAGTTGGGTTTTTTTATTTAAGAGTGGCCTAATTTAGCAAAAAACATTATTTCCTTCACTAAAGCCGCATAAGGAAATTTAAATCTACACTTGAGTTGCATGTTTATGCTTCTATTTGCCCGAGAGAAGCATTATGGTGATGGGGTCCATTGAGAGTTTTATTTTTGTGTTTGGTGTTTATTTATTCCAAAGTTTTCACCAAATATCGTTACTGTTTTGCTCTGCCACAAATTGAGAGAAGCCCTAAGCCGATACTGGCAAATCTTCAAGCTTCACCTACTTCAAATCTGCTTCACATAAATTTTAACATATGTTTGTGTTTTGCTAATTTTAATGGCTAAGTGTGTTTTGTTTTGAGGGTAATTTTTTTTATATTTTAGAGGAGATTCGTCTCGTCATGCTAATTTGATACCGGCTTTATTAGGAGAGTGAAATATTTTTCACATTCGTTTGGAATCTAAATTATCTCTGACAAAAAATATTTAATTTTCAAGAATTGGTAACATCTGTATCCTTACCCCCGCCCTCCATATTCGTTGCCGTCCCCCAACTCCAACTCAAAATGATTTTTCTGAAGGGGAAGAAATCTAATGTCATTGAGAAGAGGAGGCTCCGTTTTCGGATAGTTTCTATTAAAAGAACGAGACTAATTTCGGAAGTATCCTGCTTCCATCATTAGTTTTAATAAAACCAACCTAAAAAAAGAGCCTTATTTTCTCAGGGTTTTAAGGTTAGTTTCTATACTACGTTACAAATCCAGCGATAAAATGAACGAAACCCCCGTTTCATATCAAAAGGCAGATAGATCCCGCGATTCCTCGTCGGGCATTGATTTATCACAGCACAACCCTCCTGAATGCGTCGAGTTGTTTGTGTATTATGGCTTCAATGAATATTTGTAACCTATTTGTACTGTGTACATTCCTCGTGTGATGAAATTTTAATAAACAAATTTGATTTATCTCATTTTTACTTTTTTATATCAAATAAAACTAGAGGAAGGCTGGGGGCTCGCCAGCGACTTTCCAGCAGCCCAGTTGCTGTCAAACTTGCTTCCTGGTATTTTGGCTTCCCCCAACAGTCACTAACTAGACTTTTATCGTGTTCCCCTCATCACCCACGGGTGGGTGCCTGTCTTTTGTGGAGGGGAAAGGGACAGTCCTCATTTTTGTGCTGACTGCCATCTGAACTTTTGTTCGCCACACACACTGTCCTCCTCCCCCTCCCTCTCTGGGACCTCTTCTTTCTTCAGCGGTTGGTCCCAGAGACGCTCGCCTTCTCGTGGTGAGGGAAGTCAGCTCTGGGGCACTTAGTGGTCCCCTGGTGCTGCGAACTAGACTTAATATACCCCCCCCCCCCCCCGTCCCATATTACTTAATTTCCACTCTTATTTCTCCTATCTAATTGCCCTGACGGTTACCTGAACTTTGCTTGTTTTTTTTCTGAAGGTCGGAGTAGGTTGGGCATCTTCACCGCCTTCGTCCTGCCGATTCTCAAGGAGAAACCCATCGTTACCCTCTTTTCTCCGCGCGTAGGAGAACTCGGGCAGCCTCTTCGGTCGATAAAGACGGTGTGGTGGATCCGTATCCATTTTCCAAGAGGGCATACCCGACAAAACAAGCTGGTAGCTTAACGCGCTACCAATGTTTTTTGGGTAACTAAGACATCCTGATCTACCCATATAAACGCCTTCATATTAATTCTGACGTCTGACTGACATAAACTCCCATAATTTATTAAAGCTGGATATCTTATAATCCCAGTAAGCCGTTTTTTGAGGTCGCAAGACTAGTTTAATTTCCTCTGTTCGGACATGTGGGTCGTACGTGTCGATATACGTTAATTGCGTCTCCATACGGTGTACCGGTTTGAGAAAGAAGTTCTCTCTCCGTACACCAGGGGTGTCCACACCCAAGTTCGAAACAAAGTGTCGCCCTTCAGAAGTCCTTTACGATGCTGGATATAATCGTCCATCTCGCCTTAGGTTTTCTATCCTACCTAATTATACCATTCATGATCCTAGTCAACCCCCACTGGAGTATCGCCAACAATGGCACCGACTGAACCTCGAGTGCATTTAGCCTGCTGTGCGCTGTATTCATGCGAGGTAAATTTCAACCTTCCGCTATTAACCCAGGTCGAAAGCCAGGCAGAAACCCGTACCGAATGATGATCGAAGCTTCTCTCCCAGTTTCAACTAAATCCGAAAGCAAGAGAGAAACCTTGAATGATATTCGGAGTTATCTCATAGACACCTCTACACCGAGTGATAAACTAACCTTGAATGTGTTGGGTATTTCCAAGCCACAGCGACCCCGTAAGGGGCACGGCGATTTGCTTTCCTGATTGCCGTGCTGACGGGACTCGGCGCCCTGTCCGGCCCCAGATTAACCTCTTCTCCTTTTTGACACACTCTCTTCTTACTCTGCTTCTTCACTTTCCATACAACCTCTCCCACAACTTGCTCTGGTCGGCCTCTAATTTCACAGGGTAGACGCCGACCAGCATCCTCTCACCCAAACATCCCGGATCGGGGCTGATGGGGGAGGGGAAAACGACCCCTCATCTCCGAGCGCCGGTTAGGGTGGTGGGTTTTTAACAACCTGTTTCACCCCCAACCTCACCTTCATCACATGCCCTTTCTTTCTCCTTTCACAGTCTATCAATTTTATGTCCAGCCCAAGGTGGAGCCGCAATGCTGATGGACTGTCTGGCCACAAGGCGGGAGGAGTGGTCTCAAATGGCGGCAGCTGGATCTGCCGGACCCGTGTTCACCCCTCGCAGAGCGGGCTACTTCGTGGGGGTGATTATCGTATGCGTCCAGCGATACAAATAGGGTCACCATGCCCTATGATGACATTTTTTAAAAACACTCTCTCTAGCTTCCCTGTAACATCATCGGAGCCGCCCTCGGGTAGCTCCACAGTAGAAAAGGAGGTCCCTCCCCTCTTTTTTTTCCCAGGGAATCCTCCAAACTTCTTTTACCGGAGAAGAGGCCTACGGGGGCAGATGACTCTTCCTCGCAAGGGCGACTCACTCTTATTACCGGCCGTGCCCCGATTAATTTTACAGGGGACTGCCAAGAAAGCACGCCAGGAACCTATAATTGACCCCTCCCGGTGGGAACGACTCGATAGGGCCAACCCCTTAGTTGGGCAATAGCTGACAGGGCCCGTCGGCACGTGCCCTCTAAAGTTCTGCTGGCGTGCATAACAAATTTACAGGGGATCATTGAACATGTCCCCCCGCCCTTTCCCGACGGATCCCGGCTAGCCGGCCCAAGATGAAAAAAAAAGTTCATCGAATGTGATCCGTGATGTCTTAGGGGAAGAGATAGCCACATGGTAGCCCTCCCTGAGATGGACATGGTCATTAAGGTGAACCAGCCCCAGAGGGTAGAATCTTCCATTGGGTCGAACCCGGGCTCGGTGCCAAGCACAAAAACAGAGTCCGTCCCTGTGCAAGCTTCTCCTCAAACGGCTCTGTCCCCCAAGGATCCACAAGCAGCGAAGGGCACACCCTCCCCCGCTGGTCCCCCTTTGACAATAAAGACCTCCATCTCGGAGGAAGATCTTTCTGAGGCCGGCCTAAGGGCTCCTTCCGGCGGAAGAGCTAAGCGAGTTCATTCCCCACCTTCCTCTCTTAAAAGGAGAAAAAAGTAAAAATGAATAAGGGTTCCTCTCCCTAAGCGGGAGCAACTGGATCGGACGTGTCCGCTGCCGTTTCAGCAAGCGACCAAGCGAAGGTTGGCACGACCCCCACCCCCCGGTGCTCCCCGGACGGGAAGTAACAGACTAAGACCAAAATTGCAAGTGCGCAGAGCGGAGCTTTGATTACGTCGGGGCCCACCATTCAGAGATTACCTGACGCTTTTGAGCCTCTGGCTTTAAACGCTTTCTGGTTATTCGCTTCACTGATGGCAAAATGTTGTCCAAGGGCAACATGATCCATCAGAGGAGAGCACTAGCTAGAGTGATTGATAGAGAGCCGAAGGTAACGCGTTTCTCGCACGGGAATCTTTTGGCGAATGCGTCGATCCCTCCGAGGTGGCCATGATTAGTGCCATTCGCACATTTGATGACACGTCGGTAAGTGTGACGCCGCACTCTACCATGAATTCTTGAAAGGAGTAGTTTATGCCAAGGAACTCGTCAACTACTCCATAGATGACATCACCTTAGAGCTGGACGAGCATGGAGCGGTCAAGGTCGAACTTATGATAAGAAAACAGGAAAGGGCGTCGGGACCAACCTTTACAATCTTCGTCACGGGGCATGGGGCAAGCTCCCTGAGTCAGTGTGGGCCGGTTTGGTACAGCTACCGGGTGAAGGCTTTCGTCCCACTGCTGCGGAAGTGCTACTACTGCCACCGCTTCGGCCATAAGAATCGCTCCTATAAATGCGAGGAGTCGGGGATACCCGAAGTCTGTGTAGGTTGCTCCAAGCCTACACACAATAAGTCCATATCGTGTGTGAACAAGTGTATCAATTGTGGAGTGCCGCACCCCGCTTCTTCGAAACAATGTGGTGCGTATCCTTGAAAAGGAAACCCTGGGCCTAAACGACCAGGATTTCCTTCTCAAGGAGATACGCACCACCCTCTGCCCCTGATCCCTCCAGGTCTACGAGCACGGTCGTTTTTGCGCACATTCGGAACCCTTCTGCGGGTTCTACCCACCCCGGGTGCTCCCCTGATACAATTGACTGCACAAAGGGTTCACACTCAGCTCCAGCTAAAACCAGCCCCCACCCCATCCCCCAGCGGATTCGCGCCTCTACCGAGTCGTTAGACTCTCATGAGGCAACACCGCTGAAGTTGATCGTGATGCCATCTTCCGGTATTCATAAAGCTTCCCCCGAAAGAAGGACAGCACTAAAGGAGCGTCGGGTCATACATGGGTGACTCAAAGGTGATGGATCCTCCAAAAGAGGGACCACGTCTCCGAAGCCACATCTTCTCCGAAATAGGCATGGAGGGCATATTTCTTTTATAGAATTGGCGGGGACTCTGAGCCAACTGGGAGGAGCTGGGAAGGCACGTCTCGTCCCGTTATCCCTTAGCTATCCTTTTGCAGGATACCATACTGGGCGCGTGCCCCCTGCCCCCTCGTCCCGATGTATAAGGGTTTTGCGACTCCACCGCCATGGAATGGAGGCTCTCCAGGAGGATGCACCATTTACACCCGGAATTATGTCTCCCTCTTTTCTTTGCTTTGAATACCTCATTTCTGGCAGTAGCTGTGAAACTGCACCTGGATAGGAGGTATTCTGTCATTTCTGCGTCCCTTCTACCATCAACCGACTTCGACAAGGAGACTTTCTCCGCGTCGTGGCACGGCTGCCGAGGCCCTTTCTCTTGATCGGAGATCTTAACGGTAGACACCGCACTTGGGAAAATTACTCGATCAATTCCAGGGACCATGTCCTTGTCGATCTAATTGAAGAGCTGGAGATAGGTGTCCTAAATGTGAATGAATTTATGCATCACTCTCTGAGAATCGCTTGATTTTCATGTATTTATCTATCTCTGTGCTCTCCGGCTGCAAGGCCTGATTTTGGGTGGGAGGTAGTGGATGACCTCCATGACAGTGCTCACTTTTCCATTCAAATATCATTTTTCTGGGCCGCTGCCTCATGAAAGCCGCCTCGGTGGTGCTTAGCGCGGGCGCGGTGATCCTCATTTTAGGAAATGATTGATTTATCTGTCTCGGTCGAGGATGTAGATATATAGGAGTTAAACAAAAACCGTTAAGAAACTGCGAATGTACATATATATCGAGGCATCCCCCATGGCGAGGAGAAATAATAAGGTAATAACAAAGGCCACCTAGGTTTTCCTGTGCCCCTCTAACCGGTCTCCGGTAACATGCAAGAACGACCAAAATTGTAAATTTAGGAGACAGATTCCTGACCTCGACACAAAATTCCGACCCGCCGAGGGGTTATTTATAAACACGAATTTAAAAATGCAAACTGTCGACCTCGTATTACGCTATCCCCAGAACCACAAGACACTAAAGTACGAGAGAATTGATATCACACTTCTGTCGGATCAATAGGGATCGGTTTTCCCTAATTTCAAAATGCCGAGGTAAGAGAAACAACAGACACCAAAAAGGGAGACCTCCCCTAGGTCTCACCTTGCCAGTCCCCTACACCTCGCATTACTCGCGGGGTTAAATGACGTATAAAACAGGTCGACTGGAGACAACCAGGCTTTTTCGTAAAGAGATAGAGAAGTCATCGGTAGAGAGTTTCACTGCAAGTTAAGAAAGACTTGTAGTTTCTTAGACAATATCAGATTGTTCCATGTAGCCTCGTCACAGTTTCGAGCAACAAGGATCGTCACAGGATCTAAACTACAAATACTCTCGGCACAGTTCGAGCTCAAGGATCGTCAAAGGATCTAAACTACAAATACTCTCGACACAGCTGGAGTACTCAAAGATCGTCAATTATTTTTACTCTATCTGAGTTTGACAACCCCAAACTAGATAGAAAAACATCAAACATAGTCCACGCTCGTCTGAAGAAAACCGTTTCAAGGTCACCAACGTCCGACGAATCCAAGGAATCATTGGTGTTTTTGTTTTGATTCTAATTTGCCTACTCGAATTTCCGTGTGACGTCACTCGCCCACCCCTCATCCAACATAACGCCATCTCTTGAGAAAATAAGAAATCTTCCTCTCAACGTCTCACAGGACAAGAATCGAGTGAAGGTATTTCGTTGAGATTCTCTGGTTGAAACACAATTATATAATGTGAGTAAGCTACCCTATTTTTATGTCCCCGTGATCGGTTAAAGTAGATTATTTGTATATCTTAAATACGAAGTTGTTTAAAGTAAATTTTTCTCCCGTAAAGCCACCAAGAACCAAGTATTAATAATGGGACTTAAAAAACTTTTTTATTTGTATCTTGTACGTGTATAGAGTAATTTTGTGCGATTTGATTAATGTTGAGTAGAAGTCTATTTTTTTTTAATTATCCTTAAACCAGTTGCGTTAGCAGTATTCAATAAAATAAAGATAAGAAAAACGCTCTTCGAGACCGATCCTGAAGCGATCACTGGAAGTACGAACGCACGGCTCATTTTTATTAATCATAATAAAAAAAAGAATTTATAATCTCGGCTAACCCACGACAGAGGAGTTTAGGTCGGTAGATGAGGCCATTGGGTTTTTCTCCGGCGACCTCATCGTTGTAGACCTAACTACTATTCCTCGAGATTCTGGCCGTTTTGCACGCCGGCCGCTTCCGTGGAGGTCAGCCGAGTGTGAGGCGGCCCTCAAACGGAAATGTTATGCCTACATGCGCTATAAGCGCCGCCCGAACGATTTCACTATCGGCGAATTTCATCGAGCTAGGGCTAAATTGCGGTATGTTTCGAAGCACGCCCGCCGCTCTTCCTGGCGGAATACTTCTCTTCACTTAACGGGAAGACCCTTCTAGCAGAGGTGATGATGGTAATCAAAAGGATTCAGGGCAAATTCTCTAGGACCCTCTCCTCTTCTCCAGGAGAATGAGACGGCAATCCCATACACCGCTTCCGTGGCGGAATCCTTCGCCACCGCTCTCTCCGCATTCTCTAGCCGAGATGCAGCTTCGCTAGTATTCATTCACGTCTTGATGTCGCGGAAGATCGCCGACTGGACTTTACCTCCAGGGGTGGAGAACCGTTCAACGACAGGTTTACTTCAAGTCACTTGCGTTACGCTTCACTTCGTGCGCGGACACCGTCCCTGGTCCGGACGATGTCCAGTACGCCATGCATTAACACCTGGATGACGAGGCATGGCCTTTCTGTTAGATTTGTTTGACAGGATCTGGGTAGAGTGTATCCTCCTAGACTCCTGGCGAATCGCCACTGTACTCGCTTTTCGCAAACCGGGGAGAGATCACTCTACCCTGACCGGTTTCCACCCAATCTCTCTAGCCTCCTGCGTATGCAGGTTGATGGAGAAAATGGTAAATATTATATTAGCCTTTTTTTATGGACGCCGGAGGCCACCTGTATCCTGCATCGTGAGGCATCCGCAAGTTCAACTCCAAGTCGAATGCTCTGCTCCGACTAAGGCCTTCCTTAGTAGACATCATTACACTCGGTTTGTTTCGATCTGTAGAAGGCCTATGATACCGCATGGCGAAACGGTATCATAGAGACTCTCAATATGATGTGGGCGAGGGGACGCCTCGCAATCTTTATATCTGAATTTTTGCGAGATCGTCTATTACACGTACAGGTGGGGGGGAGCCCTCCCCAGCCCAATGGAGCACGAAGAGCGTGTCCCGCAGGGAAGTGTCCTCAGTGTCACATTCTTTTCCTTGAGCATAAACGGCATCACCTCGGTGCTGCCAAATATGTTTTCACTAGGCTATACGTGGACAACCTTTCTATTACTTTTGGCGCGGCCCAGATGCCAACTCTGGAGTATCGAATCAAACAGGAATAGAACCGTGTCTCTCGCCATATTGTAGCGCACAAACTTTGGTTTTCCTTGTCCAAGACTAAGTTGGTGCACTTCTGCCGCCATCCATGGCTCCACCCTGACCCAGACTTTTTTTAAATGGTATTCGTCTGGAAGTGCTGGACTCGCACCATTTCCTTGGTCTTGTATTTCGCCGACCGCTGATCTGGGAACCTCATATTCACAGCCATAGGGTCTCTTGTACCCGCGTCATGGATATTCTTTGCCCCCTGAAATTCAGTGCCTGGGCCACTGATTGCGGAACTTGGACTCGATCCACGACACCTGCCTTCGCTGGCGACCGGTGCTTTCCGCACTGCTCCCATTTAGAGCCTACTTATCGATGCTGGGGAAATGGTACTCGCTCCGCATCGTGCACAGTGCATTATTCGGATGTACGCGCGAGCCTGGTGCTCCCTCAGTCGCCAACAGCTCTCACTACATCCGCACCCATCTCGACTGTGCCTATTCCGCCAGAAACGGCAATCATAGCCTAATCCCTTTGGGTTTATGGCTAGGCAACCCCTTGAGAGCTCAGTATAGCTCTCGGGCCAGTGGCGCACCTGGTTCTGCAAAGAACGCCACCCTGGAGGGTGTCACCTTTGACTATTTTTCGCCATGCCTCGGCTCCCAAAGCTTGTACAGCGCCGGGAGTATATCGTTCGGCGTTTTTAGAGAACTCTTCGTCTCACACTCGAAGCGTGCCGATGTATACGGATGGCTTCAAGTCTCAATTTTAGGTCGGTATCCACGCTGTGTTCCCTCGTTTTGGAATCAGCGGGGCTCTGTCAGGCGCTTCTTCTGTCTTCACCGCCGAGCTGGTTGCAATACACCGCTCGTCGGCACGGGAGATAACGCGACGTGCCCGGTTCGGAGACCGGATTGTGATTTATAGCGACTCACAAAGCACCCTGAGTTCTCTCGGAGCATTGGAATATCCGCTACCCTGGTTCGCGATATATTGCTTAGCGCACTTGCCCAGCAATCGTTTGGTCGGCAGTTTGAATATTTGTCCGGATTCCTTTTAATCTGACACTATTACTAGTGAGGTTAACTCCGTGACTGGGCATCACAGTGAGGACCGGTAGGTGGAGCTCGTAGCCATGCTAGGCAGTTCCCCTAAGAGAAGGATAACTCTGATTTCAAAACCCTGTATTCAAAGGCATAATTGCTTCTTCTACAAGGTCCTCTGTGAGTATAGGAAATGAGCGAGCCGATGAGGGCGCCAAAGAGTCCGCAATGACTGGACGACCAGACCAGCGTTTCGCTCTTCCTCACACTGATTAAATGGGAGAAATACTAGCTGCCCTCCGGGCGGCTTGGCAATAAAAATGGGAGACGTTCGAAGGGAATTTAAAGTTACGTGCCATTGCGTCCCGACTGTTCCCATGGACTTACTCTCTAATGCCGCGAAGGCTTTAGGTTGCTTTCTGTCTTCTCCGAATTGGACACACTCGCTGGACGCACCGCCATTTGATGGGCCGCTCGCCTGCGCCTTAGTGCGAAGACTGCTTTGTCCCCCAGATGGTTCGGCACATTCTTGTTGAATGTCCCAGCCTATGTGATCTTCGCGCAAGTTACCTGTCCCGGTACCGGGACGAGCGGGGTCGCTACCACTTGTCCCTTGTGCTCGAGACGGGTCCGTGGAAAGGGACTTAGGGACCATACGACTTTTTGGATGAGGCTGGAGTCATCCACTTTATTTGACTGTTTGTTGTGGGTCGCATGCTCCTGCGCCAAGGGAGACGTGCCTACCACCAACGCTGGAGCATGCTTCTTGTTATCTTTTTGCTTTTTCTCTTTTGTTTTTTGTTTTTTTAGCCTATGAACTTTTTATCCTTGTTATTTGTTATTTACTTGTTATTGTTGTTTTTTTTTTAATATAGCCTAGTCGTAGGTTGTAGTAAGTACGGCGACTTATGCCCAAGTAGGACTTCGCTAAATGGGCTCCTAAAAAAAAAATCAATTATGGGAAGACCCTTATAGCAGAGGTTTGGTCACGAATCAAAAGGTTCGAGGCAACTTCTCGCAGCAACCTCCCCCCCCCCCCCCCCTGTCCGTTAGCAAATCCTACACTACCGCATTTCCAAGCCAGGATGATGCTCCGCCAGTATTCAATGCGCGTCATGATGTCACGGAAGGCCGCCGACTGGACTTTACCTCTAAAGGTGGAGAACCATTGAACGACAGGTTTACTTTGAGTGAGATGCGTTCCGCTCTCTCTTTGTGCGCGGACTCCGTCCCTGGTCCGGACGATGTCCCCTACGCCTTGCCTCGACACCTGGGCGAACGAGGCATGGCCTTTCTGTTAGATTTGTTCAACATCATCTGGGTAGAGGGTATCCTCCCAGACTCTTGACGAATCGCTACTGTGCTTGCTTTTCGCAAACCGGAGAGAGATCACTTTACCCCGTTCGGTTTCTATCCAATCTCTTTAACCTCCTGCGTACGCAAATTGATTGGGAAATTTGTAGATGTTAGATAAGCCCTTTTTTTCTGGACAGCGGAGGCCACCTGTATCCTGTACAGTGCAGCTTCTGCAAGTTCCACTCCACGTCGGATGTTCTTCTCCGACTGAAAACCCCCGTCTGCGAGGCCCCATCCACGTCCTTCCTGCTTAAAAGCGGGCAGCGCTTAGCAATAAAACCATTAATGTAGACTTATCCATGACATCGCTACTTAGACGTGTTCTTTAAGCATTTTAAATCATTATCAGAACGTGGGGTCTGTAACAGCTGACATTTTTGCAAGCTCCTACAAAGTTCGTAAAGAGGCATTTGACAAATTCCCGTATGAGAAAATTATGTATCTCGCCCAAAAATCGATTTATACAACCTTTGATACGAATTCGGTTACCTCATAATCAAAGTACGACTCCTCCCAACCACCAACTAATCAAAACCTTTGTACAACCCAATTCGAAATTAACCAATCAGAATAGACATTCCCGTTTCCGAGTCCCCAGCGCATTTTAAAGTACACTTTTATTTCATCAGTGCTCAAGACAAGGTCAATAAAAATTAGCTCCCTAATCATCAGTGTATACAAAGGTCTAAAAATATTCAAAGTATAATTCCCTCCTTTTTTTCCCCATTTGAATTCCAGTTCCCCTGATATTATAACTTCAAAAACGTCGTGGCTGTAATATACTATATTTTATATAATTACTCCCTCTATATATATATATATATATATATATATATATATATATATATATATATATATATATATATATATATATATATATATAGTTTAGGTTGTAGCTTAGCTTAGTTCGTGACTATATCTTATTTAAACCATATTTTATCTTATTTATTCCATAATATCCACCCTATATAGTTTATTCCTCTTAACATTATAATCATCGGCCATTTCCCATAGCTTAGGTTGTGGCTTAGCTTAGTTCGTGACTATATTCTATTTAAACTATATTTTATTCTATTCACTCCATAATATCCACCTTATATAGCATATTCTTCTTAATCATCGGCCATTTTCCTATATTCAATATATATATATATATATATATATATATATATATATATATATATATATATATATATCTTATTTCATTAAAATACACATTATATTCATTGGCTATAATATCCAATTAAATAATCGTATTATCAAATTCAATTATTAAGCCATATTACCTTGTTATTTGTCAGTTCAATAAATATTGTTAAATTTATGCGTCAGTACTTTTAAAACCTTCCCGGCTGAATTAGCTATCTTCTCTCACCTTTTCTCTTTCAACGCATTTTTATCTTTAAATTCATATAGCAAGGTTTAGTGGCTGCTATCTAGGCAAGTATGTCATTTCAACGCATTTTTATCTTTAAATTCATATAGCAAGGTTTAGTGGCTGCTATCTAGGCAAGTATGTCATTAAACTTATCCTCATATAAGCTATAATTGGTGCCCTAGACCCTTTCTTTCCCCTTATTCTTTTCACGTGAAATTACGCCTGGCAACCACGAACTCACCCTCCTCTCTCTCTCTCTCTCTCTCTCTC